>JAQNCA010000018.1:4852982-4865467 GCA_029783725.1 Acanthurus tractus
ACTGTTTCGGCCACTTGTTTATTTTTTTCAAAAATTTGCCATTCAAAATGTGCCCCCCCCCCCCCCCCCCCCCCCACTGTCTCCATGCTCCCACATAGACGAGAGGGGCTGTAGACTGTGGATTGATTCTGTATTTACTGAGCCTGTGTCCCAGGCTTGGGTTGTTGAATAGTAGGGGGTGACTGTAATGACTATAATGACTGTGAAAACCAGAGAGTGCAGAGTGGGTTATCATTAAGGGAGGCTTATTTCTGTCTCTAAAGATGTCAGTTATATAAAAGACACATGGTGTGGAAACCTCTCTTGGGTGGTATCACCTCTTTCAAACATAAACTGAGGGAGAAGCTTGAAACCGATGCTGTACATTCCTGTGCGCCGTTCTGCTCAGGGAAATTCTGGAAGAATTTAAACGTCTATTTGACATCTACTGGGAGACAGTCGTCTGCTGGTTTGCTTCCAGTCTTTTGCATATTTCTAATTGTGTTCGCTTCTTCAAAAGATTCCTCTAGTGTAATAATCCCAACGGAAAAAAACAGATCCTTTTCCTCAAATAATGACTTGAGTTGATCTGCATGAAAGTTTTATCCCTCTGCCCATCCATCCACGCTCGGAGGACTTTAAGAAGTGTTTATTGGAGCCATTTTCAAGCTAGTTTAATTTGTTTATGCTTAAAAGCTGGAGCAGTAAGAAGCTTACAAAACTGTTGACCCTGGTGAAGCTTGTCGCAAAGCCGTCCTGTCTTTTTTTTTTTTTTTTTTTTTTTTTAAGCTTTCTGTGTCTCTCTGCCTTTTTCTCTCCCTCTCTCTGGCCCCATCTGTCTCTCTTCCTCTTTCATCTCTTCTTCTTCTTCTTCTGCATCTTTATCACATTTCTCTCTTTCTCTGTTTTTTTGTTTTTTTTTTGCTCCTGAGCACTCTTTTTCTCCCCTCCTACTCTTGTTTCCACTCCACCTCTCTCTGTTCTCTCGCTCCTCTCTGCACCCGCGGCCATGTGGTCCAGGCGAGGTAGCAGGGTGACAGAAGCCCTTTGGTGTCGCAAGTTCCTTATCTCGCTTACGAGGTGCTACCGTGCATGTGCGCTGAGTGTTTGCGTATGTGTGTCTGCGTGTGTGTGAGCAGGGCGCTGTTCTCGAGGGCAAAGTGAGGTGTGAGAGGATGATGCACTTGATACACTGTGAGGAGAGGAGGAAGAAGTGAGGGAAAAGGAGTGGAGGGAGAGACTTCCAGAGGGAGGGAGGAGGGGAGGTGGAGGCCAGAATTGAGCTGCTTGCGCTGAGTACGCCTCCTACTGGACCTTGGTTTAGTCATCAGAGATCTGTGTGGTTTATCGTGAAAATAAAATATCCAGTTAAGTAAATCATTCACAGTAAGGCTTTTCTTCAACTTGAAATGTCAGAAAGGATTAAATTGTAGTTTTCAAGACAGGCAAATTTCCTGTATCCAGTGTCATCTCCATGATATTATATGTCGTCTGTGTTGTGAGAAAGTCTTTGAAAGGGTCAAACTGCTAAATACTTCAGTTTAACTGGCAGATGTTTTCAATTTTCTCATTAATTTAAAAAAAAAAAAAGATTTTAAAACTCTCCTTTTTTGAAATTTAGAGTAAAAGTTGCAGGAAGTGACTTCTGAAATGTAAAAAATTGTTTTACTTCACATAACACCAATAACTAATATAAGAAATTATTCTTGATATAATAACCAGTTGTGTCTCATTAGTGAAGGACATTTAACATTGCACTTCTTAATGGGGGTTAACATCATTACACATTACTTTAAATCTATTCACTTTTTCCATAGCGCTTCTACATTTCTATGGAATTAAGTCAGCATAAAGCCTATTATATCTCAACCATTATCATCATCATGTAGTATGTCCTTTGTGATATTTTCCTGCTCTTATATAAACATAGGATGAGGAGAACATGATTACATTCCAGGGGCCACCTCTCTATATATCATGGTCAGTGAAGTGGCCTTGAGCTAAAACTTTTACTGCCTCATGGCTGTTGAAGAAGTTGGTGCTTAACAGTTGAGAGCTTTGGATGTACGGAGAAGCCGCCACATATAAATGTGTACATGATAAGTTGTTAGTATAGCTTCATAAATTAGTGCTTTTTGGATGGTCAGGCACCATTTTACCCTCTAAAACAACATCATAATTTAGTGAAACAAAAAAGGCCCACCCAGGCTGTGATTGGTGTGCAGAGGTGAGGTGAAAAAATAGTTTAAAACATTTCCACCTCCACCACTTATAACAACAAATTGCTAATTAAAAATTCAAAAGTGTCAAACACACTTAAACTTTAATGTATTTACAAAATGTTAAAAAAAAAAAAAGCAGGTCCTCTTGATTTCATCCACATTTGAGTCGCAATGTTATTTTACATTTTTTTTTGTACATTATTCAGTGGGAATATATTTTGAAACCCTGGTCGGGGGTTATGAAAAAGAACAGGCATGACGTACAGTGATCTGTGAAGTTAAGCTGCCACAGTGCTGCCGCTCAGGAGAAGTTTCTGTTTTTTGGAGACTTGTCTGTCATTGATGAACTACTCCAGGATAAAGCAAAAACGCTGACTTTCAATATGTAAACATGTCAGATCTGCCCTCATTAGTGCAGACATGACCTTAGAGCACGGAGCAGGGTTTTAAGGATGAAGAGAGATGGATCGAGTCCTCGGCACAGATTCCTTGGGTAAATAGGAGGTCTTACACTGCTTCTGCCTCTCTGCAGCCTGTAGCAGATAGACAGAGCAGAATGGCTTGACTTTTGGATTGGAGCCCTTTTTTTGTGTGGCACAGACGCCGAGCAGACATTGCACAGCCGTTGCGTGGACGTGGAGGCCTCGGGTCGCCGCTACACTGTTATTAAAAACAGTGTGATAGCATGTGGGCTGTTCCTTCTACTCTCCCTGTTTCTTCTCTCTCTTTTCTCTCCTTGAGCACAATTAATCGCTCCTCTCTTGCCCTCTTTTCTGTAATAGAACTACTGCAGTCCTCTGCTTCCCTTTTTTTTTATGTGTGTGTGTTTACCAGAGACGCAGCCTTAACTTAGCAGACCTGCTGACTGTATTTTACTCAAGCAGACTCCGAGGCCTTCACTCCACCAGCCATATATATTTCCCCTCATTGTTTATCTCACATAGCACTCCTGTCATCTCTACCTTACCTTTTCCCACCATTTTACATCCCTAAACTTTTCTCTACTCAGTCTCAGTGTTCAAAGAGCCTAGAAAGAAAAAAAAAAAAAATTCTCGTGAGTCTCCTCCAGCTGACTTAAGCATCCACCACCCCCCCACCCCCCCACCCCCCAATTGAGTTTTTCAAAGACACTCTCTTGGAGGTCCTTGAAGAAGATGGCGACAATTCTCAGTGTTTTCAAGTAAACCGTCAGTGAAAAAAAAAAGGACACACGCACACACACACACACACACACACACACACACACACACATCCTATCATTGAGTGCTAGTAAGTGAAACGGCACGCATTTGGAACCAAAGGCTTTCTTTCTATATCTGACTGTCCGTCATCTCTTTGAAGTGAAGGTTTGTGAAAACTGACGTCGTCGTGGACCTTTTAAAAATGTCACAGTGAATTTTTTATGCAGGTTTACACTCCTCATCCACTGTTGATAATGTACTTTTGTATGCAGACAAACATATACACATATATATTCACGTCTTTATTTCAGAAATGGTAAATTTTTTAAAAGGTAATTTTTTTTAATAGTTATTTCTATAGATCACTTTCTCTGTTTGATGTATCGCTGATGTGCACTGAAATCAAGTTTTGGCCAAGGTCTTGACTGACTCGTACCAAGAAAACAACTGCAGCCGCCATCAACCATCAGTAGAAGAGATATGATGGCTTATTCTAACAGAGGCAAAAATCCTCATTTTCCTCTCATTTCCACATTCACTTTCCCCTGAGAGCGCTGTAAAATGGGTTCTATTACAATACCCATCACAAGCGCCTTTTTAAAAAGTGGATACAGATGCGCATACAGGTATTCAGGAAGCAAAAACATTCCCATTACAAAGACGCGACAGAAATCTGTGCGTCCAGGCGTGAAGACTCATATGCATAGGCAAATTGCATGCAAAAAGTCGGTCCTGAAGATTATGCCTCCCAACCAGACAAGAGGCCGGAACAAAGTTACAAACACAGACACAAACACACACACGCTTGGTGACCAAGCCAGGTCGCTTTCGGGTCACTGAGTTCATCTGTTGGTCAGGTCTGTCTGTCAGTTATCCATTCAGCTAGGCACAAAGACAGGACTGTTGCTGCAGTAAAGTAAATACTTTTCTCAACAGAGGTTCCTTGATAAGGAATTATTGTCGTCTTTGATACTGCAGCACCATGAAATTTAAATATGCAGACATACATTGATATCCGTCCTTAATTCTACCCTAACCATGCACACAATCCTTAGTTAATCTTGTCTCATTGCTAGCTGCAAGAAGCAATTCAGAGATATTGCAAGAAGTAAAAATTTTAGAAACATTGGCACTGGAGGTCAGAGGAAAAGGTCCCTGAACACAATTTTGATTTTGCAGAATCAACCAGTAACAGTGTTTTTGTCTGCGATGGATCTGTCAGATTGTCATTCAGCCAGCAATCAAACTCGAGCTTCCTGAAGCCTCAGTATGCTTCAAACAAAGTGCTCGTCAGACGGCATGTGAAATTCCCTGGAAATCAGAGGAGGCTGCATCCAACAACTTCCTGGAAACTTTCCAAAAAAAGGAAAAAAAAAAGGTAATCAGACAATCTCGGCAACTTGATGCAGAGACTGGCCAAGAGTACAGAGGTGTGAGAGAGGGACGCTTTTGTTCTCCAGCTTCGTTCTCCACTACTTCTGTCACTTCTTTTTTGTGTAAAAATATGTAACAAGACGAAAAACTCTGTGGTGAGATGGTCCACATGTGCCTCGGCTGTGGTCATTTTGAACAAATGTAAACCCTTTTCTAATTAGATGTGATCTAAGGAGTCAGACCAACCTAAGTCTAGAGAGAGAAAAGTAAGCACTCAGTCAGGCAATCATCCAGTCAGTCTGTCAGAGAAACAGGTAGTAAGGCAGGCATTGTTCCTGGCTGTGGCCTGAGCTGATTACCCAGGCCCGGCAACACACGGCTCCAGAGACAGGCGAAAAGAGGCGGAGCCATGAGGCCTATCAGAGGTCCGTCCACGGCGAACCTCATTACGGCTTCAAGAGGCTCAGTCACACCTCACTCCAGCCATCCCACCACCCGGCCCCGGAAACCACTTTGCTATTCTTCTCCTCAGTCCTCCCTCTTGTTCTGTTTCTGACACTCGTTCATTCTCCCTCATCCGTACGATTCTCTCCCTCCGTTCCCGTCTCTCTCATCTGTCTTTCCTAGAAGGGGCACGTCAGATGTAAACAAAGCCCAACGCCAGCTACTAATTAAATAGATGAGCGGTATTAACATAACCTGAAAGCCCTAGCCAATTGTACCCCCCTCAACTCCCCTTTAATACCCCTCCTCCTCATCCCTCCATCCATTTTTTTTTTACATTTTTTTTTTCTTCTTGTTGTTGTGATCCGAGCAGTGCGCGCCAATTGTGGGCAGTGCAATTACCATTAGGACAGAAAGCCTAGAATGTCTTTGATATGGTAATGATGCTTCATGTACACCCTGTACACCCTCCAACCCCCATCAGCACACACACACACACACACACCCGTTCCATCACCTCCCTCTCCTGTACCCCCCAACTCACACACACACTCACACACACACACACACACACAGAAACACACTTCCAAATAATCTCACCCATGAATATCAAGTAGGGCAACTCATCAACACCTGATAGTGACGGCTGCAGTTTTGCGTGAGCCGCTCAAGGGTGGCAGGAGGGGTGAGAGAGCGGGAGAGATGGGTGGCGATAAAAGCAATGAAGAAAAGGGTTGAGGGCAGGGGTGTGATAGAGAAAAACATAAGAAACAATAAATTACACGGACTGACTGACAGAAAGGTGGAAGAGAGTGATAGGAGGGAGAGGAAAGTGAAAAGATGGCAACACAAACTCGAGAGGAAAGGAGTGGAAGGGGGCAGGAGAGTGGGCTTGTCAAGAGAGTGTAACCTCAGTTTATTGTCACATGCTAGCTGTATGGCCGTCGGCTCCTGCTTTAATTATTAATTGCACTTGTCAGGCGTCATTAAGTCCTCTTTAGCATCTCAGCGATGGTCTGACCGGACAAGAACACCCCCTGCTGCTAGCATTGTTCCAGTGACATTTTCTCTTCCCCTCTTTCCCTCGCTCTTCATCTTCTCATTACTTTACCAACGCTCCCTGCCTTGGCCATAAAGACCTCGTGTCTAATTCTTCCCAACACCCCCACCTCTTTGTCAGTGTCTTTCTACTTGTATCTGCCCTCTCTTCTGACTCCTGCTCTCTTTCTCTCCATCATCTCTCATCCTCTGTGTCCAGGCTCTGGCCTCAAGCCCATTGATGGAACAGGAACAAACCGACTGCCCAGCTCCCTGCTGCCTCCCTCTCATCCCAACTACACACACCATCCCTCCAATGGCTCCATCAGTCCAAATCCCGCAGCCTTTCCCCCCTCAACACCACGTGGCCCTGGCCAGCCGCACAAAATAGCCATGGACCTGGATCCCATGAACAAGAGAGTGACAAGTCTCATGGGGGGACACAATGCACAATGTCAGATGCACACAGTGTTCCGGTGCATTCAGCGTCTCGCCTTTGTGGTGGCGAAAAAAAAAACCTGATGCCATTGGCTCGGCAACATGACGTCTATGCCAGCTTAAGAAAAATCTGGATTCAACACAAAAAATGACCCAATTAAACTTCAAAAAAGATACAGTATACACAGCATGCACTGCATGTGTGCTCTGCACTAAAAAAAAAAACAGTTGTTCATTCATTTCATTAAAGATCAGATATACAGTGTACATATACTGCAGGTACTTTTGCTGGCGGTGCCATCAGGCATTGCGTGGCACAACTGGTCCGCATGCTAGCACAAGTTGCCATTGCCAGTGTTAATATAGTGTGTGAACCGTCTGAAATTTGGTGAGAGCTTTAATTCAGCAGTTCTACAAATGTACTTGCCTCCTATAAATTACATATAAATACAAAAATGGCTTCAGCACATATCCTTAAGAGAAAAAAACATGGCTGCTTTGTAATGCTAAATGGTGATGGTGTTCCATTTGTATGGAGGGTATTTGGTAAACAACAGAGAGCACTTTGACATCTTGTATCCTGCAAGTGGTGAGGTTTACACTAAAGAAAAAACATTTTAGTTGATCTTCTTGAGTGTACTGAAGCCATTTCGTGTCCACTTCTGTAAGATTGTCTGATTTTCAGCTAAAAAGTAAATGTTGCACATTTCCTTCATGTAATTTTAGCAAAAAATGATACTTTGCCCTTGAAAAAACTACTATCAAATATTTAACAAAATCTAAACTACACATCGTCCGGTGATGTCGAACAGAAAATCAGTTCTACTTTATTTTGAAGGTCTCGGAAAAGCCCTTTGAGACAGACAAAACGAGTGATGATGGCGAAAGCATTTATTCTGTATGAAGCTATGGTTGTGAAAGAGTTGGTGGAGGTGAGAGAGGCTGGAGGTGGGCAGGCCTCTCTGCTCTCTCTTCCTCTCTGTTGTCCCGCCGGCTCCCCAGTGGGCCACAGAGAGCAGAGGGAGCCCCGGTCGATCAGAGGGGAGCCCAGATGGACTGAGATGCACACACATACACACACATGCATACACACACTCACTCAGTCACTCACATGTCATATGTTATCCCATCTGCACTGTCACCAAGCTGCCTGCAACCCCAGGGCCTTGCGGGGGCTACACACACAACACACACACACAGACACACATACAGTATGCACACACGCGCAAACGCAGTCGCACACAAAGGTTATGAAAATGTGTGATTGTGTACGTGCGCACACACACACACACACACACACAGCAGAGGTGTTCCTAGTGTGTAATTGGAGGTGAAGATAACTGCAGCCTCTCTTGTTCGCTTGAGTGGGCACACACATTGCAGCAGCCATACACAAACAAATGCACATACACACATTTACACACACACACACACACACATACACACATAATTTGAGTCTTTTCACATGAGTGACAAAGCTATTCTATATGTAAACACTGTTGTACGATCCACCATGTGTATTCTGTCATATGGAGGCTGGCAGATACTGAATCCATAAACACACAAGTGCATTTTTCATTTACTGTCAACAATTATTAGACTGACATTGTGTTAATAGATAAAGATATCGACAAATTATGAAAAACTCTGTGTTACAGTCGACAAAAGAGGTGATCGTGGCAGTACAAGTGGCAGTTATGTAGATGGCTCGGTCTATTTACTGAGTACCTACTTTGGCAATCGTATCAAGTATCAAGACAAATGGTGTTTCTACAAAGACGGGTATTTAAGTGAGAGGAATTGATTTGTGTATGAGCAGTTTGAATAACAGCCTTTCTGTTTATGAGGTCTTTGTTTCTGAATTTTAGCCAACATTTCTATTACTTATTATCAAAAACTCCACTAACCGAAAAGATGAGGTACACAATGCTACCTACAAACCAAAATAAGGGTGTTTTTTACATATGTGGCTCATTAGCACTGTTCTAAAATTATTATCTAAAATTATTATTTTATTATCATGCAGATAAACATATATAGTTGATCACATATATTAAAATAGGAAGCTCAGATACATATTTTGTGTTCAGTAGAATTTTAGGTGACTTACATTAGTTTGCTTTATTGCTTAACTGCAAAAGGTACAAAAGCATTTTACGACAGTTCACATTGAACAATTATTGTTTTCTCATATAACGCAGGTTATCTTCACAAGCCTTTAGTGTGTGTTTGCCTATTGAATTCTATCTGAAGTGATTTAGGCAGAAATGTTCATGGACAAGGTCATTTTTTTCAAAGCTTAATAAAACAGGATAAAATGAAACGAACCTTAACCTTGAACAAAATGAAGGAGTTCCTAAGTTTCTAACCCTAACTCTGAGTTTGAATACTGTTTGAATAGTTTGGGATGACTAATTTAAACAACTTTATAAATTTATTTTTAAAAAGTGTAGTAATTTTTGGATTCTTTAAAGCAGATATGTGACACATTCTAAGAAGGGAAGAGAATAATGAGCGCATTTTTCTGTCATCATCAGCTGTTGTTTATCTATGGCTGCTGGTCATAAACGTATAGGAAAGTGCGACTTGTTAAGCCAGGGTAAGTTTATTTACACAGCATCATTTCAACAAAAGGCCATGTCAAGTGCTTTTATCAAAATTATTTTGTTAGAATTCAAAAAATAAATATCATAAAGTAGCTGTCTGCACTGCTGGCAGCTGGCACTTATGGAAGGGTCTGATTGTCTGCTCACACACACACTCACACACACAGAATGAACTCCGACCTGCTTATTTATCATCAGTCACATAAAAAAATGAGCTAAAGGGCCTAAATGTAAAATTTACATGCCTGAAACAACAAATGCTCTCACACAATCACACACACACACACACACACACACACACAGGCCTTTGTCTAAGAGAATGAGAACAGTAATCTTTCCTCCACTTATCTTGGACGTGTCAGCTAAATGGGAAGTGAAAAGTCAAATATGAGATGTCACATTTAGTTTACCTCCCTGCCTACACCCTCCATCTCCATCTCCCCCCTCCCCCCCGACTCTGCTCTCTCTCTCTCTCTCTCTCTCTATCCCTCCATCCTTCGCCCGTTTTGTTCTGCACATCTCTGTTTGATTGCATCTCCCTCCGCCTCAGCATGACGCTCGCACAATGCACAATACCCAGCTCCCCATCTGGGTTATGGTTGTGTATCAGCATGTTGAGTTAATGGATTTTATACAGAGCACGGAGCATTTAGCCTGAACAAGGAGTTAAGAGGGTCTTAAGAAACTGACACAGAAAGAGACAGACGGAGAAGGATGAGAAAGTGAAAAGAAGGAGAGACTGTGAAGAATCAGACTACAACATTTTTTTTTTTTTTTTTTTAAGGATTTAATCCTTCCAACGAAGCCATGCCCTTATCATTACTGTTCTCTGCTGCCACATAGGTGGAAAATCATTTTCTTTTTTGGAATAAAAAAAAAAAAAAAAAGTCCTATTACACCTGGGCACCACATCGCCACATATGCAAGAGCCAAATTCAGCCAGGTACTTGTGAAAATTTCACTCACACGTTTGCTGTGATTTTCATCTACAGTAATTCTCTTTGGCTGCAACTCACTTTGAATAATGTTACACAACTTTCCCAGTTTTTGTGTGTGTGTGTGTGTGTATTGCTGCAATATTAATGCACTGAGAAAGAACCACTGCAGTTAGTCAGAAGCTGATTAGAAACCGACAACTTTATCATATTTCCTACTTTTTGAGTAAATTACCACTTAAATGGTTATAAATAGCATTTAAAGTCGTTATAAAAGTCATTTTGAAGTTATTCACACAAACTAACACATTGCTTAAGTGTCAAATTCCTCTGTGTTGTAGTAAGTATGATTTTTGTCTGCCAGGAGCAAAAGAAGAGTGTGATGTGGCCACAAAAGTGACAGACGAAGAAAACGGAGGTGAGGGCTTTGATTCTGACTTGAGAAAAAGTTGTTGGCTTTACATTTCTTCCCAACAGTCAGCACTTTTCTCTTTAAACTATGACCACAGTGTTTTCTTAAGTGCTTATTTTAATCCCAACAATGATCTTTCCCTAAAGTGAAAACCAAACAGTTTTTTGTGCCTAAACCTGAAAAAATTTGATCATGGACAATGTTGTTTCTTTTGTATTTTGGGGGAGTTTTGCTGCTTTCTGTAACATAATGCAACCTTTCATCAGGAGTCATGGTGATCAGACTTTCTAAAGAGGTGAAAAATGATCCTGGAGTTCACTGTCCATTTTCAAAAGCAGGGTTTAGACAGTTTCTTTCACCACAGCCCAGTTTAAACAAGTCATGAGCTTATTTGAACAACAATCCATTTGTTCGTATTGAAAAATTAGGCTCCCACTAAGTTTCACCAGCTCAGGATCATGTGTATCACATGTCACCAAGGATGGATAATTGGAAAATTGCATTATTACAAATGTCAAATTGATTTTGAACGGTCTTTGTTTCGCAACAGAACCCAGATTTCAAGTTTTTACATCAGCTTGCTATCAATGAGCCAAATCCTTCAAAGAAAATATGAAGGCAGCTGATTACCTCTGGAGCTAGAGAGCAGCAATCACACTGAAACACGCTTAAAATAAAAATAATTGATGTGAATGATTTGTCATTACCACATCCATCGCAAGACTTAATGGAGTCTGTTTAAAAGCTGCAAAGTTGGGGCCTCTCTGCACCTCTGAGCAATTGTCTCAAACTTGGTTAATTACATAACACACCACTTTGCAGGTGTAGAAATCACTGCAGCGCGTTCAAAAGTCCCTCTGGAGACTCCAACCAACGGGAAATTGCAGTAAAGAGTTTAATTGTAGAATTGAGAACACTGGGAGGTATAAATTCTTTCGCCGGCACTCTGGAGAGTGTTTTCTTTGTTCCTGTCGGTGGGAGAGATAACAATTCCTCCCACCGTTAACTACCTGCCTGCCTGCCTGCCGACTGGGTTTTGTTGTGTTTTCTTCTGTTTTGTTGTTGCTAATAGGCCTAATTGGCCATAACCCAGGAAGCCGGAGAAAGGGAGGGGGGGGATGGCGAAACTACCTGCGCTGTCTTTTCGCTCTCTCTCTCTCTCTTTCGCCTTCGTCTTCTATCTCTCTATCTCTCTTTTTCTCTTCAAGGAGAAATAATTCCACAGAGGAACCGAAAGCATATTAAGAAAGGATGGGAGCTCAGGAAATCTATGGGGCCTGGAGCTCTTTGCACACACTCACACTAACCCGAACAAACACACACACACACACACGCACAGGTAAATGTGGGAAGGAGCAGGAAAAAAGGTGCTTGAGCAGGTAAAGCACGAGAGCGAAAAGGACTACCCCCCCCCCTCGAAAAGCGAAGAACAAAGCCAGGTAATGTTTATGGATGACATCTTTAAAGGCCTGGCGTTTGCTGAGCAGCACTTTGATACTAAAAACACCCTTGATTATCACCGGGTCAGGCTATAGAATGCCTGCTCTTGATGTTTAATTGATGTGGCTGTTTTGTGACAGTTAAATATGTCACGCTACCGTTTTGATCTCCCCTCCACGCCATATCGTATGGCTGCACAAAGCCATTGATGTGCAATTCATTTGCTCCGCACCGCCAATAGTTATCCTCTATTTGATCTGTACACATGTGGTTAATCTTTAACTGTAACAACACTCAATGCGAGTGTGTGTGTGTGTGTGTGTGTGTGTGTGTGGGTGTGTGTGTGTGTGTGTTTGTGTTTTTGCATGTGTCCTGTTTATTCTTCTTTCCAGTGAACAAAGCCACTCGCACAAAAG
>JAQNCA010000018.1:4886085-4903850 GCA_029783725.1 Acanthurus tractus
CACACTCTTTTCAAACACACACACACACACACACACACACACACACACACACACACACACACACACACACACACACAGACTCCAAAACAAAACCCAACAGCTAAAATTAAATCTTTACAGTCTCTTCTCTTGATGCAGCTAACAGTGTTTAAAAGGGAAACACCTTCTCACAGTTTTATCTGTAAGTGTCCCTTTTTTTGATAAAACTGGACAGTCACAGTGAAGGAGCTTAATTGTGGGAAGATCGTGTCACTAGACTTTACTGTTTGTGTTTGATGTTGTTTTTGACAGCTGTGGGCTGACAAACACACTCACACTGCAGGGATCAGTGAGAGCTCACTGGACTACAAAGTGTGAGATATGGATTTGTAGGCGTTGGGGTGGATTAGAGATTAAAAATTGATATATTCTTTTGTAAAACAAATTCTGCAACTTCTGCTGTAGTTGAACTGGCAGAGGACAGGAAGGGAGATAAGGGGAGAGGAGAGGAGGAGGAGGAGGAGGGGCTCAGATTCCCATTACCAAACTGTTTGGAAAAGGATGATGTAATGTAAAAACCAACCGCTTGATTCCCATCACATTTTATGCATGTAATTAAAGGTGACGTCTGAATTTCTTCTATCTAATTTCCTGATGACTGTAATGACACTCTGACTTTGCATGCAGTGACACCAAGGACAAATTAATGCACGATCTGAGAGTGTTAACTACATAAACAGGCATATACTCAAAACAATTTTATTTTATGGACTATCCTGAGTTGCAACAGTCACTGAGTCACTCTGTGTGACTCAAAACCAGTAGCTTTTAGCTGTGTAGCTCCACTTACTGGTGACTGGGAGCATCATTGTCTGTGTGAGCTCAGGATGCTAATTCCTTGCTAAAAGTCCTTTGAGAACCACAGAAGCCACAGAAACAACCATGAAGTGATAACTATATTGCAAACAGTCTGTTTAGGTATTAATCTTATGCCTTTATTCATCACTATGTGCTTAATCTGAATATGGTGGCAACAACAAACAGGTGGGGACAGGGGCAACAGAAGACTGACAAAGTTGTGAAAACACCTGGGTTCTCCACTCTGGGAAATAAAGGATTGCACAAAGGACATTGTCAGATACACAGCTGTCAGTAAACACAGTTTGTTTGCAGATAACCGCGCAGTGACCTGTCTTTTTTGTAATCAGGGTTTTATCTAAATAATGCTGTCATCCACTGACTGTCACTTTTGATCCTCTGGACAGTCTGTGTTGCTCGTTTTCTCTCCTGAGGTCAGGCAAAGATTTCCGGAAATCATAGGACACAGAGACAGATTGTAAAAGAAACATTAACAGGAAAACAAAAAAGAAAGAACATACTGGGCCGTGCATACTCTGCTTCTACCACCTACCTGTTGCATATATCCCTTCTGGCAGTCACTAGACACACATGGACACACAAATTTCACCCCAAAGAGTGGTGACAGGGAGCAGAAAGGAGGAGGAAGGTTGATAAAAACACTTAGGGCTGTCTTGGATTTGACAGGGTGAGTAAAACACACCAAGCACAGATCCCTACTCATGTCCACACACGCACGCACACTCACTGATGTCTCTATTCATTTAGACTGTCACACTCACACACCCCCAAGAGATCTCACTTCCTCTGTCAGCCAGCTAAATTACAGCTCTCCTTCTTCCTGTCTATCTCTCACTTCTTTCCTTCTGTCTCCCTCACCTCTGTCTGATAGACAGACAGCAACAAAGACACATGTTTGGCATGTTGTCGCTCTCTCTGTATCTCCCTGGCTCTAAGACAAAAAAACCAAGAGTCTAAAGATGTCGGAGAGGACATGCACACCAGATGTGCTGCCTAATGTTTTAATGTGATTAAATGTTCCAAGTGAAACAACAGCATTAGGGAGAGAAATATTGTTTGTGTGACTTTGTGTGAGTCGGTGTCCTGGTGTGGCCTGTCTGGACAGACAAGGAACGTCTTATG
Organism: Acanthurus tractus; assembly: GCA_029783725.1. NCBI lineage: Eukaryota > Metazoa > Chordata > Actinopteri > Acanthuriformes > Acanthuridae > Acanthurus > Acanthurus tractus. Next base: position 4,888,066 of record JAQNCA010000018.1, read on the forward strand.
GTTCTGCTGGCTCTCAGCAGGGCAGCTCAGCTGGTTCATCTGCTGAGCACTTCATTGTGAACAATCAGATCCGAAACCCACCTGACTGTCAGCTAAGCAAATTAGTCAATACAACAACAACAACGAGCCTTCTATGCCAAATATAATGAAGGCATTTCATTGTGTCATTAGGAAAGAAACATATTGGAAGCTAACAAAGTGAAATTACTGGTGCATGCAAAATGTTTGTGTCTTTGTCAATATGCCATCATGTCAGCGAGTTACAGCTTAACAAGGCAGAACAGCAAACCTATCTATACAGGAGAGCCTTATGGTAATGTCATTATTTTTGCAGGCATTTGGTCACAGAGTGATAAATAAATTAAATTTATTTACCTTAAGGTGGAGCTATAGGAAAAAAGGCTATAATCATTCAATCAGCCAGGGCCAAAAAAGTTGTTGAGACATAACACCCTAACACTTACATGTCAACCACATTCTAAGAATCTATCCTCTGGGGATCATGAATGTCTACATAGCAAATGTCTTATGTTTTATATATATGTTTTATATATAATTAAGATATTTAAAAAAAAAAACCTTCCTGCCATTGATTTAAGACATTAAATATCCTTATGGTCAAAAATATGTAAAAGAGACATTTTTTCAAGATATAAATTAATTAATGTTATAAAATTGCTTAAATGTCACACTACACCTACAGTACGGCCTTGTTAAGTATGCGCTGTCTAATAATATTCAAGAGATCTCTGATGTGGCCACACCCACAATAGTAATCACTCCCATCTACTGTCCTCTGAACTTCGACTCTCTGCATTGTCTTGCCAGCCATGTAATGTAAACAACAGCAGCAAGTTTATACCAGACAAATAGGACAAATCTGTACATAGGTTCTTGCAAGTGGTGAAACAAAATTGTCTCAACCCTTCAGTTTGATTGAGTTAGCTGTCAGCTATCATTGTTATTGATATTACATGATATTACATTTATACATGTTGAGATGGTTGAAAGGTAGATTTTCCCCGGAGGGAGTGAAAAGATTGAAAAAAATGAATTACTGGTGACACTTGATGACAAGTCAGGGAATCTCAAAAGTCCCCTGGATTCATCTTCAAGGATCGCTAAAGTCTGTACAAAATTACTGAAAATCAGTCAAACAGTTGCAATATTTGACTCTGGGTCAAACTGATGAACTGACAAACTGACACTGTTTTCAATGGGACAACACTCAGTTTGGCTCTATCTGTGGAGTGATGGCACTTCCAATTCTTTTTATGCTAATCATATCATTGGCAAAATTATGAAGGAAAACAATCACAACATAAATGAAAATGTTTTACACCACGTCTACATCTGCTGCATTTCAACCTGCCAGTACAGATGGATTTTTACTTATAATAATGCTGCTGTCTACACCTGTTTTATTACATGTGTGAATGTGATCAAAAGGGTCTTCATAGGTTCCAATTCTTTTTTTTCTATATTTGCACATAAGAACATAACATGTCCATACTAAATGATTCTGTGCTCAGCAGAACCATGGTTGGAAAAACGTAGGACCTGCCGGGCAGCGCTGCTTTTGCTCTACAGACGATACCTTACAATAAAACAGTATAGCTATAGTTTCAACTTGGACAATAATGTTTCATGCTCACACAAAAACACATGAAGTGAATGAAGTCGAATAAGATTTGATTAAAGCCAAAGGTAATTAAGAGGAATAAAAGCCGTGGCTGACTGGACCTGTTGTGCCAAATCAGGCTCAGGCTGAGAATCAAAGCTCTGGGACAAACTGAGATAAACTGACAGATCAGCCGAGATAAAATGAAATGCATCAAATTGATTCAAACACAAACAGATGTCTACAGTTTAACGAGACAATCCATTCTAAAGGATGGATGGAACAGACCAATTTGGGTAAATGGCTAAATTTCCTCCCCCAAATAAATGTACCGGATTTTTTCTAAATACTTCCACTACACACACATATTTCTTTGACTCACACGCAAATAGAGTATGTAGCACATGCACACATCCAGAAGTGGAACAAGAGCTTTAATTCTATCTCAGCATGGTAACAAACGCTATTCAGAGGAGATTAATTCCACAAGAGGATTATTCTCCACATTAGAGATAATAGGAAGTAGGATGGGGGGGATGGTGGACAACATTTGATCTCACAAACATCTAGCTAATCCCAGGTGTAACACATGTTAGCATTCAAAAGGCATTCCTAAGTGTATGTGAATGCTTCACCTTTAAGTTTATGCCTTTGTATCCTGTGCGGGTTATATGTGTTTTACTACCTGCTTTACTAAAAGTGTGTGTATGTGTGAGTGTGTTTGCTGTGGGTGCGTGGATGCTGACACATTCCCATAGGCCAAACCAGCAGCTGTGCCCCCTGGCCTCTGCCTTACAGCGATAACATTGATGTCAGTTTTTGCTACCGTTTATCACTATCTGACATATCCAGTTCATGAAAGACAACACGTTTGCCATGTTAAACGTGCAGCGTCGGGCAGGAAAGGCCTCTGTCTCGCAGGAAGTGATGCGAATTGCATTCCTGGTAGAAGTCATATAGATTTGTTTGGAAGTAAAAGAAAAAAAGCTAGGTAGAGAGCATGGACAGCCAGTGAAGTCTTTACTGCACACATGTCAAGGGACACTTTATTGCAATTTACTGTGTTGTAATGGCTTTCTGCCTTCAGTTTAGCACTTGTGAACGTTTGAATTATAACCAAGCACTCAGTGTGAACATGGTTCGGTGTCTCCTTTTCTTTTTGAATTGTAGAATGTCAGGTGCTCCCACTGACTTCAAGGGAGGACAAACCCCATGTAAGACAATAATGTTACAGCATATTGTTGATAAAATATATCTGCACCAAACAATTGTTCATTTTGTCCTTATAAAATCAAAAAATAATTTACCAAAGCCTGTTACTTTCTTTGCTAAAACCAAAATGACATCTTGTTTTTCTGACAACTGTTGAAATTCCAAAAATGCTCAGTTAATTAAAACATTAAGAAAGAAAAATAAAATCAGCATTCCTAAAAACTGAGAGGCTGTTTATGTGGAATCTTTGGTATTTTTGCATGAAAAGTTCCATTAACAGTTACATGATTATCAGAATAGTTGCACATTCATTTCTGAGAACAGACTGATTAAATTTGCTGAATAATTGTTACAGCTCTAAATGCAACCTTTGTCTCTAGAATAAGGCAAAAAATGAAAAAAAAAAACAGAAATTTAGAATTTCCTTGACCTTCAGCTCATAAACACCTTTACACGCCACCAGTATCTTGTAAGCATCATGTTGTATCCACCTCTGTCTTCATTTAAGGAAAACAACAATGAGTTTTTTTTTACCACTTGTCCAAAAGGGCAAGCAAGCTGCTAAATTTATGTCTCCATGTGGCATTTTCCTTGCCGTGGGCCATCCTTGTTTTTGAGCCCAGCATTAAGGAAATATGTGACTGAGACATCCCCTGCAAATCTCTGCTCCATCGGAGACAAACTGCTAAACATAAAAATGTCACATCTGTAGAGCAATGAGAGGATTTTCCTTTTTCGTCACATTAATAAATGGAACAAATCTCAATATTTCCATCATGTTTCCCACATGGTTTTACTTGTGTAAGGTTTGACTGGCGCTCTTTTTAATTAGATCAGCAGTGGTGGATGGAGTCAAGCGTGATTTACATTTTTCTGACAGTTTGGTTAAAACTCAAATTCAATCAAAATCTGCACTAATTTTGTATGGAAACTTGATGACACACAGTCACACTAGCAGATTGTCTCAGCCTGTGTGTGTGTGTGTGTGTGTGTGTGTGTGTGTGTGTGCGCGTGCATCAACTCAAACCTACACAGACCAATCTGTGCATACCCCATGAAGCCAGTGCTGGACCTCAACCTAAAGGCCATTTAGCCTTTAAGACACAAACACACAAACAGGCTGACTCATGTTATGTGTGTAAGTGCACTCACTCTCCCTTTCTCTCTATATGTCGAACAGTTTGACACACACACACCCACACAAACTCTCTGGAGCCCACTTAACATCAATGGACTCTGTCTGAGACTAAAACACACACACACACATGAACCAATTCACATGGACTCACACAAAGAGAAACAAATAAGAGTCATCACATGAACTGCTTTGTCTGTCTGGGCAGAAGTAATCAAATTAAGATCTCTCTTTCCTTCTCTCTTTTTTCCCTCTTTCTGTGTCTCTCATTCCTTCTATTTCTACATCCCTCTCTGAAAAGCTGTCTGCCACTCTGCCACTTGTTTTGTGCTCACTCTTATAGTGGTCAGACAGCTCAGGTTCCTTCAGGTCATTGATTTCCATATAAACTATGGCAGTGAATGCTTCTTTTCTTTTGAACCACAACTTTTTTTTAGTAATTTTTTCCAAACAACAATGAAGACATATTACCATAAATGTATCAAATGTTAGCATTAAACTGGTGCTTGCTGTTCCTTCGTCCATACTGAAGAGGAGGAACACTCACCATTCTCTCATGATTTCAAAACATCAGAATATCTCACAAAGGAAACTGACTTTAAGCCTAACTTATCCTTTGCATCAAACTTCAAATTCCATCCAAACATTATTTTTTCGTGTTAAAAAACATTTTCTTGCATTTTTTGTCATTGCTTTCATGTACAGGTGCATGTATTAAAGCATTATCACTGTTATCATTATAAAGTTTCTTAATTTGTTCTCTTCGGAAAGACATGACTGAAAAAAATTAAAGGTGTCCATAATTAATATCTGAGCTCAGCCTGTTTTCAGCCTGTGTTGAATTGTCATCAGGTCTCAACATGCGTCTGTTTTGATATTTTGTTAGACTTTTTCCTACTGTATCATGAAAATGTATCCAGTTTTGGGCCACTAGTGCAGCAGGAATAGAACATTTTACCTTAAAAAGCACAAAAATAACTATTTTTACAACATCCAGTGTTTCAAAAGGTGGTGGTTAGTGCTTGAAAACCACCTTTGTCGGCTCAAACAGTGACATCCCACAAACAGACAAAAAGGAAAAAGGCACAAGGCCGAAGCGTGCACTGTAATGTAAAAATAATTTTTCAAAATGACATACGAACATGGCAGCGAAAAAAAAAAAATACACCTTCGCGTAGACACAAGGTAGCGAGATGTTTGGACAGAGCGACTGCGCACTCCTCCCCCCTCGTCCTCCCCCCAGCCTGTACAGAATTTTTGCAGCGACGCCTAATCATCGTCATTACAGCTGTTTGAAAACCTGTTTCCAAACAGGCAATCAAAGCCTGTCTCGATAATTAGCGGAGGGGAAGACGTCTTTGTGAGCAAACGGCTCCTCTCCCTCCTCCCATTGCCACCAATCTGAGAACACAAAATCAGATCTGTCTCCTACAAGAGCACAAAAAAAAAAAACCCTGCACATGTGTTTTTGCATGTGTGTGATTCTTAGTGTGTGTGTGTGTGTATCAATGCGTGTTTGTGTGTGTGTGCATGCACCGGTTGCACTTATTGTGCTGCCGAGACAGCTTGACTGAAAACAAACTGACAAAAAACATTTGAAGCAGAAAAAACGTAAGAGGAAAAAAAAAAAAAGAAAAAAAAACACGCACACACAACAACCTGTCAAGAGCGAAATGCCTCTAATTTTTTTGTCATCTGCCAGCCGTTTAACAAGACGAGAGCGCTCTGCCCCCACACTCCTTCTTCAAGCCACGAGAGACAGAGATGGAGGGAGGAAAAAAAAGGAGGGGAGACGGAGAGGAAAAAAAAAGAGATGAGGGTGAGAAAGAGACAGACAGAGCATCAGATACGTCTTTTTTTTTTTCTGTCTCAAATCTTTCGACTCACTTAACCTTTCCTTTCTCTCCAGGTTGTGATCTTTCTCTCTTTCTCTTAATCGCCCCCTCTTCCCTACGTCAGACGGTGGAAGAACAAAGTATATATTTGTGAGTATCGGGGGAGGCAGGGTAATAAGCACTTAGCCATTGGCCCTTTCTCTGTCAGACCAAACCTCCAGCTCTCGAAGGGGGGAATGGTGTTTATAGTAAAGGTCCTGTTCACTTTAATATGGCACATTATGCTGATGCCGCTGTCAGTTCACATGAGTGCACAGGCAGCGTGTGTGTATGTGTGTCTCAGCGTGTCTGTGTTTGTGTAGGCTGGCTTGTACAATCATTCGTATGCGTGCATGTGTGCATTTACAGCAATTGCATGTGTAAGTCTAAGTGTGTGTGTGTGTGTGTGTGTGTGTGTGGGTGTGTGTGTGTGTGTGTGTGTGTGCATGCTGTCAGCTTGCCTCCTCTTGCTCCTCCAGCGGAGCCGAGGATCGGTGGAGACAGGCGGATAGATGAAATATTTAACTGTCTTGTGTTTAAAAGAACAACAGATGCTTTGTTCTGCTAATTAGCACTTAGCACAGAGAGCAGCTACAGTACAGCCGTGTGTGCGTGTGTGTGTGTGTGGATGGGATTGTTATCCAAACTCAGCTGGGGCTTGAAGCAGCCCCACTTCACTTGCCAAGTCCAATCCTGTTCACTCTCCACTAAATCCGGTGCTACAAGCAGGTATTCAGCGGTACAAAAGATGGTAGAGAGAGACCTGCAGCGAAAGATCAGCACGACGCAAACAACTGCAAATATAAACAACGTCGGCTCTAATTCCATTAAACCACATGCTTGCAGTGAGCACTGGAGGTGGTCATTTGGTCCGTCCATATTTGTCAATTTCAGCAATATTTCATGTGAGTTTATTCCTTTTTTTATTAGCAAACTCCAGGATTACCCTGTCTGTGTTTTTGTACTGCAAAAACTGTAGCAACACTTTCTGACCAAACTGCAGCTAGTTCTGTAGAAATTATAGTTAATTTCAAAAAGATAAAAGTTCTTGGTAGCAGCTTTAACAAAAATATTTTCGGTTTGTTCTGCAAAATGCCTCTGTTTACTGAAGAGCTTTTAAAAAGGATTTTTTTTGCTCCATACTGCTCCAGTTCATCTGCCTACAGTCCAAAAGTTGGAGTCTGTTGTTCTGGTGAGCAGCTGCTGGTATGAACATAACACATTGCAGCACTACTTATGCATAGAAACTGTTGCAATTTGGCCCAAACAGAACTTGAACTGACCTGAAATAGCCTCTGTCCTTTGTGTTAACATCAACAGTAGCTGAATGCTGACTATTACACCTCCTAAACACCTAAATCTTACTAAAAACAGTGCTACATGGTACGTCTTTGATATTCTGCCAACACAACGGTGACTCACAAAAAGACCATTATGGCAATAACCTTTCAATTCTAAAGTCCTAAGGATTGCAGCATAAGCGGGGAAACAATATCAGTTTTATCGGTCTGAAATATTTCCATAAGTAGAAAGGCAAGCAAAGCTATGATCAAGCAAGAGATGCAAGAGGGATTTTCTCACTGGTCCTCTGGAATGCAGTCTGGCTTAAGGCGGGTTACAGCAGACACACAGTTGTAGGAAGACTGCAATCCATTAGCCCAGCACAGCTCAGCTCGGCCCAGCCTGGTCCAGCAGTTTTGTCCTTATATAGGGCAGGCTAGCGGACGGTCGTATAACACCCGAGTCACACTCAGCTACAGAGCCACAGCAAAACATAAATTTAGAGAGAGACAACAGGGGCTAGTCTGAGAGAAGGCAAGGCAAAGACTGTCTGCTCCGATTCTGTCACACGAAACAAAAAGAGAAGGAAAGCAAACAGGGGCAATGTCATACTGTACACAATATGGGTCATTATTACAAACACACTTTCATATTCTTTTGTTGGTGCCTTTTTAAGTAGCCCAGACGTCCCTGGGTATAACAGCAACACAAGAGGAGGGGCTATATGTGCATGTGTGTGTGAGTGTGTGTCTGTGAGACAGGTTGCTGTAGTGCTGTGCCCCCTCCTGTCCCTCTTCTGCCCAGAGATGCTTGTCTCCTCTCCTCTCCTCTGACACTTAATCAATGCACTGGAAGTAGCCTTTCACACACAATCTAATTATATGGAAATGAAGGGAAACCAGGGGGGCTCTATGCTAAGTGCGATAAAACACAAGCTTGCATGCACACAAACACACACGCGCGCACACACACTTGCACAAAGATGAGTACTCACTGTGACAGAGGGAGACGGAGGGCTGAAGGAGAGCAAAGAGAGGGAAGGTTACAGGCAAATGGGGTCTACGTTAAGTGCTACTCATATCAACAATAAGGTCATAACTGTAGTAGGTAAAGAGACTGTGCGGCCAGCTCACAGACACACATGACCATTCACACACACAGAGACACACACACACACACACACACACACACGCACACGCTTCTATATCTCAAACATAAGCTGACATGTCATCTGTATTGTCTTATTATTGGTCCCTATTGTGCTTTGTTTCTGTCCATTTATCAGGCTCTGACACTGCATGGAGTTATAATCCTGCGTATGCGAGTGTGTGTGTGTGCGCGCGTGCATGCGCTGGCAGTGGTGAAGGTGACGCTGTGAGGTAGAGTAGGGTCAGGGTTAACACATATAATAAATCAGGCTTGTGCAGCCATTAAAGCCAGAATACTGCTCAGGCATTTGTCTAGGGAATCATCCATAAACCATGACTGCTCAGCTCTGAATGCTTACTCATACTGCACTGACACAGCTTCCTTCTCTCTCTCTCTGCTGGCTTTAGGAGTCACCACATGAGGCTACATATTGTAATGATGGAGAGACATAATGTCACAGCTACAGGAAAAAAAAATCTGGCAGGTTACAGTTGCCTCCCTTATTACAAAAGATGAAAATATCTGTCAAACATGTTGAATATATTCTTTTTCAAGCTATTATAGCCAATTCATCAGCACACAGCTGATTCATGAAGCTGCAGACATTTTTTTATTTTAAACTACAGCCACCAGGTTAGACTTTTATTTTTTTTTATGCTCTGGTATTTTTCTACTGATTGCATGTAGCAGTTTTGTCACTGAAGAGTTTGTTTCATCATTGTTGCTGCAGAAACAACAATGGCTACAGAAAACTGAAGCAGTCAATGTGTTGTGTGCAGCAGTGACTCTGTCTCCCAAGTGTATTGTTTGGACAACAGATGTCTCAGATCTCTCATCAGTCTAGGTTATCAAGTCCAACCAAGTATTCTATGTTGTTATAATATAATAATATTACCAATCAAGACCAATCAAATGTCTTTAGAACTTTTATTACGACAATGTAAACATTAAGGAAAGGGGGAAAGAAATGAGAGAAATGTGCAGAAGAGCAATACGGGAGGGAACCTTCTTCCAGATTGGGCAGACAACAAGTGGACAAGCCAGTGGGGTTTAAACAGTAAACAATTTTTAAACTAAATCATCGGTATCCTTACTTCCAGACTTCCTAATCCAACTCAATAGAAACCTCCATCCTTTTGACTTCTCACCCTGGTGCAGTCATGCTGAAACATCTCAGAATCACATTTTCCAAAAATTATTTCTGAGTAGCCAACCAGTGATATAACTGTAGTAACAGCATGTCTGTTGGAGTCAGCATTTGGTTCAGTTTGTCATTTGCAAAGCAACAACTTTACAACAAGACACACAAACATTATTTTTGTCTTGGAAGCGTCCGAGGAAAGATCTGTGTTCGTCCCCAACACATTTTCTCTTGTCTTCAGCCAGCATGATGAGATATTTTAGCAGTGTTTACAGATACTGTGTTGTGTGTTATTCGCCATCTAAATTGGTGCCTTATATCGCCCTTCATATAGATCCTCAGGCAAACTATCTGGCCGGTAATAATCTGTCACTGATCACTCAAAGTACCCTTAATGTAGTAATATTTGTTTTGTGTAACATCACTGGATGTTGTATCTTTGTCAAGTTTGTGTGTGCACATCAGAATATGTGAAAGAAAGCAAGACAGAAAAGATTGTGATTGAGTCAAGCAACCTGACAGCTGTCAGTTGAACCCATTTCAACTCAGACACACACACACAGAAATGTCAATTAGGAGCCATGGTGAGCTGAGCCGTAGTGAGCTGATTGGGTCACATGTTCACCCCCTGCAGCAACTGTCAGCAAGAGACCAACAATACGGCGGACATCACCTAACACACAGACAAAGGAACAGACAAACACACAAACAGATATGCAGTGTATTTGCCAGCTTGAGAGCATCTGGCAAAATAAACAAAGCATATATAACTGCAGGTGCAAAGCCGAACACACACATGCTCAGACAAACAGATAGAAACGGTCACAAGTTCCCTCTGCCGAAGCCGAAGCGTTTAAGGACTATAATGCTGCAGCATTTATCACAATAAACCCACTCAGAGCCAATAAAACAAGACCAAGAGTCTACAGCCAAGCTAGCAGCTCTGTGAGGCCATGCTTTCAGATAGATACTGCTGTCATCATGCTAATATGCTCACAGTGACAATGCTAAGATGTTGATTTAAGCATATTTGCCATGTTTGTTATCTTTTTAGCATGTGTTCAGTAGTACTGAACACATTAATTAGCTAGGGCTGATAGAACTTGCAAGGGTTTTGCAGGTATTGGTTCAAAAACCAAAGTATTGGACACATTTTTATCTGAGTTGGCAACAGATGAAAAATCAGAGGATAACCAAAGCGTTTGGGCCATTTAATCTGGTAGTCCTAATCTTTTTTTACCAAAACTCATCTAAATCTATCCAATAGTGTCTTAAATAAATAATTCTGGACCAAAGTGATGGACAATCTAACAGACAGACCAGTCAACATTGCCTTTCATAGAACCAAGCAGCTAATATGGCAGCAACAAGAAGCTGCAGTGTTTTTGACATATTTAGAAAGTGTTTAAAAAGTGCAGCAACCCATGAAAAAGTCTATAAGTTTTAGCCTGTCCATGTAAAGCGATTAGAGACTATTGGAAGAGCTTTACTGCTCCAAAAAAAGCTGCAGAGCCTTCAAAGATTATAAGAGTAATTTGTGTGCTTTTTTCATATTAACACATCCTTACTTTAAACATCATCAGCAGTAACATAGGATCAGGGCTGCATCCTAGTTTAGCAACAATAATAAGCGATGTTAAGCAAACTGACGAGCTTTCTGGTAAGTGACTGTGGCAAAAGAGGAAGACAGAGGACACGTTCACGTCCAACAGGGAGCCATGCTGGGCCACGTCATTAAAAACAACACAGATCAGAGACAGAAAGGACAAAAGAGAAGAAAGGGGGCGACACAGGAAGAATTAAGAGGATGTGGGCAACAGAAAGGAATGGTTTTGATAACAATATAACAAAAGACCAAAAGACTTTAAGAGAGAACAAGCAATAGATGGACACAAAGCGATAAAGTGTGTGTGTGTTCATTATAAAAGTGTTCTGATTGTCTTGGCGTGCTATCAGGTGGCATCAAACCCATGTGCGATCTGGAGGGGGAACTACAAAGTGAATCCTGGGGCCTGCAAAAAGAAGCCTTTTTGATCGCGCTAATTAAAAGCCATTTTGTTTAAAACAAACAGACACAAGTCTAATTGGCTCTTTTCCATAAGAAAGGGAAGGATGTTGAAAGTGGAAGAACGTATGAAGGAGGGAGGAAGTGTGTCTGTGTGTGTGAGTGTGAGTGTGTGTGTGGGTGTGTGTGTGTGTGTGTAAGTTGGTGGTGGTGATGATGGTGTTGGATTAGAAGAAAGCGGTGCTCAGTCTGGCACATGCACCGCTTTAGACACACACACAAACACGTAAACACGGAAGCACACACACATTAAATTTTGTAACCCACTATTAGTGACACCCATTAACAATCTGAGCATGAGATAAAAAGCCAGTGCATGTATGTGAGGTCATAATGACACACAGACATACAAATTTACATTTGCATAAAAATTTGCAGAAATCTGCCCTCATGTTGAACATGTGGAAAAGTTTAACGCTCTCTAACGGTTCCATCATTCTCTTTTTATACAGGGGACAATCATATGTCAACGCGTAAGTGGTGTTTCAGTTCTTGAAAGATGCTCCGTTTATTACACTTGATTCCTTCTCTTCCATTTGCTTAAATGGTAGAAAATAGACAAGACTGTAATGGGCTGCACCAAACCAGCAAATGCTCCAAGCAGGGTCCTGCTTGGTTTTGGTTGGTCCATTTACAGGCACAAACTTTCTCATACAACCCTGATTTGTTGGGACATTGTTTAAAAACTTGAGACCATCCCAATTTTTTTTTTAATTATTCAAAGGATCCATTGAGGTTTTCAAGTAAAGCATTGAATATCCGTCATCATGATTTATAAAGTCATCATCCAAGAAACCATGCCAGATCATGTGTGTTTATTCATGCAAAACAGCCATAATACTGTATATTAGATGTAAGCTGGCAAGCAACAACACCAAAGGTGTTTGTGACAGCGTGTGTGCACATATTGTAATTTAACAAAGCTGGTCAAAAACTGGCAAAATTTCCAGTTTGTTTTTTCTACAAAAGCAGATGGCAGTCAACTAATTTTCTTTAGATTGCAGGGGAAAAAAAACATAAATTAGAGAGAGTAGTGAAGCTCCAACTAATTAATATTGGCTGTTAGACTGTTAATATACTGAATCTCTAACGCTGAAAAAAGTCCTGATAGCCATTCTGCAACATATATATTAACTGGACTACACTGAATCAGACTTCCCTGATGCCCAGCTGAACCTTTAATTGAGGAAAAAAACTTGCCTGCTATTTCTTTTAGAAATGTTTTCTATAAAGTTTCTTAACTTGTTAACAAGCTGTTGTGGTGTTCTGCAGAAACCCCATGGGCTCTAAATCAAGCTGTGAGTTGGAAAAAAAAATGTTTGTTTTACTCAACCTGGGCAGCTTCTTAGCATTTCATTTTTAACCAACCGAAATGTCTGAAGATTGCAACGGTAGTTAAAAAAAAAAATAAAATCAGCAGACACAGCTCTGGCTGAATAAATCACAGCGAGTACATTGAGCAGTGTCAATAATACAACAAATATAAATAAATCATATCTTCTGTTTTGTTTTTTGTCAATATCACACTGCATCAAATCCTTAAGGAGAATTTGCATTAATACACACATGCTGCTTGTGTGTCATATGTACAAACACGCATGGACAGAAAACAGACACACAAACACACACACACACACACACACATACACACACCTGGGGCTGAACAGGGAACAGATTGTCTCCTTCTATCTCTGAGTCATCACATCACGGCCTGCAGCTCCTCCAGCTGAGCTCACACTGTTCTGCTAAAACTGACTGAAGTCAAGTAAACCCAGCTATTTAGAGTGGGTGGAGGAATCTGAACTCCACTGGACTGAGCTGGACTGTACTGGACTGGACTAGACTGAGGTTAACTAGCCCAACAAAGAAATCTAATACAAATTTAACCAGAGCATTTACAGTGTGACATCTGTGTATGCTGCAGTCAATATTAGACTACCAGGTTTGTATGCAAGTGAGCGGGGACCCCTGGGAGGCTGGAGGATTTGAGAGTAAAATGTTTTTCTCTAACACACCCCACCCCACAAACATATACACATGCACAGACACACAAACTACAGAGGTGGCACCCAAAGGTTATTTGAGCCATGAGAGCTGTGGGGGGTTTTCCTCTTACCTTAACTCACTCTATTATTGTCAGGGAACCTCTCCTGAAAACACAAACACGCTACAAACACATACTTTATAAATTGTGCATAAGAGAACATGAACATGTGGAGTGTGTTCTTGCAAAATCTTGCAGAAAATCATGATAATCTTGAACGTGTGGTTAAACATTAACTATCGTAAAATGCTTTTCTTCCCCTTGAAATAGCATACAGAACACAGAACACACATCCTACAAACACAGACTCTACCCATGTAAAGATAAACATGTTTACTGTACACACTCACTTGCAAAATGACCAACTTCACATTGCAAAATCAAGTTACTGAGAAAACACACTAACACATCTTTTCCTCAGACACAAGGCCCCAAAAAACTGCCAATCTTTAGTGATTGTGTTTACAACTAGGACAGAGAAAGCAACGGGGGCCAATTTTAACAACGTGTGCAATGCACTACATTAGAGCTGCGCTTTACCGTCTTGCTGCAACAGAACATTCACTTATCTATATGATAATAGGAGGGCACAGAGCTGAACGTGACAACAAGGGAGAGACGGAGCACAAAGCCGAGCAGTGCCTGCAGACGGAGTGATCCAAGATGTAATCTGCTCTGAAGAGAACAAGAGGAAGAGGAAGGAAAAGGGAGACACGCGTCTTTATGCACGACACGACTCGGAGTTGGATGGATTGACAATGGAGCTGTCAACAACAAAGCGCAGACAACAGCCTATTGTTAGGGAAGATATCTGTGGAAGAGATATTGATGCTGAAAAAAGGGGATGAAATACAGGAAACAGTGTGATACAGGAAGTACTGCCAGTCTTTACAAATGCAGCTGGTGAGTGTAATTGGAGTATGATTGTAGACTTGACGGTGTTTGTATGAATCACGGTGTTTCTCTCTTCATTAAATGTATGTTTGAACAAACAGGACCTACTTGATGTGAAGCAAAAAATAGTAAATGGAGCAAAAGCGGATGTTGTTATGTCTGTGAGTTGAATTTGTATCTATGACCAACCTGTCTTCTGAATTTTAATGGAAAACTTCAACAAGGGATAAAATACATGTATTGCTTTCATTTTTTGAAACTCATGTCAGTGCATTAAGGACAGAGCTGGAGTCAGGACATGGTAGTTTAGCATGAGGACTGAGCACAGGGGGTAGGGGCTAATCTGGCTATGTCCAAAGTGATATTCTGTAACTTTTTTCTGCTCTAAACCAAAACCTGATCTGACCAATTCATTTTTTGACAACCTGTTCATCAGTCAGATGGATAAACTGTAGATCAACAAGAAATAACTTTAATAAATAATCACAAATCATACTTATCCCATAAGCTGCTCACGTACAGGAAACGCTAACATTACACAACACGAACTGTTGTATTTGTGGTTACAAGAGTCATAAATTCTTGCCAGAACGTGGCTGATATTATGTAGTCTTAGCATTAAACAAACAGGTAACTGCAGTCTCCAGTTGTAAGCTAGGCCAGATACATCCTGACTTGAGGCAAATTTGTCAGGTCAGATTTCCCAAAAAGTTGACCTTTTCCTTTAAAGCTGACTTACCCACCAGAGGACAATGAGACAAAATAATCAGAGAAAAAGAAAGGAAGAGAAAGAGCGAGAGAAGAAATCACAAAGAAATTATACTTTCTCTTGGCTCATATGATCTATTATTAATCCAATTTTGCACGGACCCTTCCATTTTTTGGGAGGAAAAAAAAAATCACATTGAGCAAATTAATGAGGTAAACGTAATGATCTGAGATGATCAAAGGATATCAGTGTTGGGCAAAGTATAGCCACCAATTAGTAAAACAAGCGCAGGAAAGGGACTAAAATATGCACCGCCGCGCCTGATGAAAAGACAGGGTCAGAGAGAATGGACTAATTTCACAAATGAAACGACGTGCACCAAGACAGGCCCACGTGTGTGTGTGTGTGTGTGTGTGTGTTCCAGGAAGAGGGGGGTGTGTATGCGGGTCATGTTTAGATTCCCCCTGGGTCTATGAGCAGAGAGAGTCAGGGAGGTCCCATAAGAGCAGCAGGAGAGGAGCTGGCTTTACTTTGATAACAATAATAAGGTATTTCTCTCTCTCTCTCCCTCTCCCTCTCCCTCTCCCTCTCTCTCTCTCTCTCTTCCTTGCTTTAGCACAATGAGCACTGCCGCTCTTGTTTGATCCATAGATCGGAAGA
>JAQNCA010000018.1:4903950-4934474 GCA_029783725.1 Acanthurus tractus
CCCCCCTCCATCTCTCTCTCTCTCTGTCTCCCTCTCCCTCTCTCTCTCTCTCTCTTCCTTGCTTTGGCACAATGAGCACTGCCGCTCTTGTTTGATCCATGAAAGAAGCTTGTTATGTTTTTTTTTTTTTTTTTTGAGGAGTTTGATGCACAAAGGAAAAGGAGGAAAAAAAAGTTTGGAAATAGGCTGCCTCCGTCCGACATGGACTTCGGTTCATTAAGAGGGCCTCAAGGGGCGTCCTTCTTTTTGTCGGTTCTTATTTCTGTTTTTTTTGTGGGGAGGGGGGGCGGGGATCTTTTCTTGTTTGCTTGTTTGTTTTAAGGGTCAGGAGCTCCTTGACCTACAGACTGCATGCAAGGTCCCACAGCATCTGTATTTGTGTATACCAAAATGATCTCTTGTTAATTTTTTTTAAAAAAGGCAAAAGGCACCTAAGATTTCCACTGGAATGTTAAATTATTCTGCTGACCTTTTAATATTGTGAAGCTCATACAGACAGACTAAAAGACAAAATATCTCTTCTCAAAAATTGAAAATAATGAGATTTGTGAAGTCATGAGGCAGCACTTCACTTAGTTTGTCTCTGTTGTGTCACTAAGATCTGTTCTGTGTCAGATTCTCTTATGCCACAGAATAAACTATAGGGAAAAACTGAGGGTTTGACCAAATATTTACACACTGCTGGTCATGCTCTCATGGCTATCAAAGTTTGTGATTTGACTGTCAAAATACAGTATCCAATCATAAGAGATAAGTTGGGCATTATAACGAATCAGGCCTCAGACTTTAGCATATGTAAGCATTCAGACTGAAAACACACTTGTATTAAAAGCAAGAGGCTGGTTGCTTTGGTTATCTCAGAGACATTCAGAATCGGAGAGTCCAATTTGAGAACGAGATTGATGAAATTTAAAGGGTTATCAAAAGCTTAAACATTACAGAGCAATCTGAAACGTTGAGCCAGCTTCGCATTTTGCCCAGACAACCTTTATCTCAAACAGGTGATGAAGTTTCATACTCAATCTTACAACCTTTCACAGTGTAGACGGCAGGAAAATCCTGTAAACAGTTTGCTACATTAAGTAAACCATTCATTCACATTCATTAATTCAACAATAGTTCTATTTAGAGGACAGTCCCATTGAGTTTCACTCCCAAGGCGGGCTGGGTGCAAATCACGGTGATGTGGAACAGAATGGTTTATTACAGGTATATACCGCACAGTTAGAAAGACCCTAATTTGGGCACAGGCAACTTCAGTTATTTTTAGAGATAGGTGAAAAAAAACTTAAAAAATAATCTACTAGGAACCTTTAAACTTAATGGAATTACAGTCAATTTCTGAGAAAAAAAACATACACCCTTAAACTGTTATTCTCCCCTTAGGACCCACTGTGTGTGCCACAAAATGACAACTTAAGTTCTATCTAGCAAAGACCAAATCTCATACTAAGCTTAAGAAGACTTTAGTGTTATGTAACACTTTACACACAAGTCTCCTGACTCTTCTCCACTCCTCTGATTCTCTGCTTCGACTATTTATTCTAGCCTGAGTGTTCTCATCCTGCAACATATACTGTAGTTTGTCTGTTCCAGTTTCTCACTCTCTGGAGGAGATTTGCTGTCTTTTAAAATCAAATATTGAAACAGCTCACTTACTAAGAGCAGAGGTTCCCAAAACTTTTTCATCTTGAGACCTCAAACAGAAATTTAATGTCTACCAGGGACCATAATGTACAAAAGGACATCATCAGTTGCCATAAAATCTATATTTATACACAACTGATAAAACACACAGGAAACCATAAATTTAAAATGTCCATTAAATAAAGTGATGATTAAATTTTGCGGCTAATGTGTGTCACAGCAGTAACCAAATTTGCTTAAGTTTCCTACCAACTCATAACCAACTTGCACTATGAACTTGCACTGGAAAATGAGAACACATAATTAGTATAAAAGCCTCTATGGGGAATGAAAGCACGCAGCACATCTCTCAATTTAATAACAATGGATCACTTCGCGCTTACAAAACAGAGGAGACACGGGAGGAGGTGGGGGAGAGGAGAAAAAAAGGAGGTTTGGGGGGAGTTAACGGCTCCTTCTGATGAATTTTAATCCTGACCTCGATTTTAAAAAAAAGACAACGGAGATGAGGGGGGCTGGTATTTTGGTTTCATTCTAATTTTTTATTCTTGCTTTGTGTATTCTCTTAAGCCGTTTGTATGACTATGTGTTGGAGGGAGACAATGTTAGGACAAGCCACTTAAGCCCATTAGTCTAATAATTCATACGTCTTGGCAGCGCACTCCTCAGCCTCGTCCAAAGTCTGCAGAGAGACTGAGAAAGAGAAAAAGATAGATCAGATAGACGGGCAGGGAGAGGGAGAGAGAGAGAGAGAGAGAGAAAGAACAAAAAAAGGGGAGTCAGACTAAAAAGAGGAGAGAAAGACAAGGAGACTCAATGTACAAAGTGTGCACTTAAGAAGGCACTTGAGCTTTTATGAAGCACAGTGATGTGTTGATTCCAGGTAAAACTTAATTTTATACCAATGACTTAACAAATAAGAGATGGATTAAACAAACAGGGCGGCAAATCTCAATATCAAGACTAAAAAGATAATATTCAAGAAAATCATCCCTGTTATTTTGAAGGTCAGGAAGCAGGAAGATAATATGTCCATGTATCAGACAGGCAACATGTCATAAAGAACCAATGCTAAACCTCATCCTCGGGGAAAGTGTCATTTTTTTTTGTCAGAGGGCTCTTCTTCATTTCGGTAACAGTGCTAATTATTTTTTTAGTGACACTGAGTTTAAACTATCATTAAAATTCATGTTTCCATGACAGACATTTAGTTAACTTATTGTATTTGGGTCGTTTAAAACCCAATTAACTACACTGGTTTTGTATTCGAAATGTTTTGCGCTGCTAACTTCTATTTATGTCTGTGGCTGGAGTCTTTTGTTTTTTTGGGGCAGGGACGTGCTGCAAGCCAAAATTCCAGATGTGCTGGTCCGATTTATTTACAATAAAAAGTGTTTCCAAGAGCTGGATTAATACTGAATGTCAAGTCAATTTCAAACTTTGATTTAAAACAGTCAATTTAAAAAGTGTTAAAAATCAGTCAAGGGGGAAAATGTGAAGTTCCAGCTGTCAAAAAGGTAAAGCAAGCCTGTTTTGCTACAGCCTGGGTTAGTGGGACCCCATTATGATGCTTGACTGTTTTTTGTTGTATTACACATTCCTGCTACATGGTTCACGATATTTCACTGCCTGACAGGTGATGTAGTAATGTACAGCAGTGGCAGCACCACGCTAAGACAAGCAGTGAAGAAGAAAATGTTAGCAAGCATGGATGTATAAATGTCTGGGAAAAAAGTTATTTTTAAGATTTTTATATCAAAGAAAATGAACTTCAGATATTTGTTAGATGTCAAGATACACATTACATGTTTTGATTTTCCAAGAAAACTACCAATCAAACGAGCATCTCCAGCAACTGACCAAATGTCCTCTTAGCCCTCCGCCTAAACATCTAGATGCATGGACTCTCCTATACAAGTTATGCACTTACTGTGAAGTTCATTTCAGTGAGGTCATTTTGGATTAAATATTATTTCACAAGTGACAAATCATCCAAACCCCCTTCCCAGTTGTTTAGGCTGACGGACATTAAGCCCACAAAAACCATTCAGCAAATGCGTTTTTAATCGCTGTTTGGTGCACAATTTATTTCATCAAAACAAATTCCATCTCAAGTGCACTAACATTTTGCAACACTGACAAACTGTTCCAATTTTCACTCAGCTGTAATTTTTCATTCCGCCAAAAGTTACACAAACATACTCTAATAGAGAGAAGAAGAAGTGAGAGATTCGCTCCAGCAAGCCGCCACATGTTGGGGGGATTTGTTTACTGCTTCCTGTCTTGTACGAGATCAACACCCCGTTAAAGGACTGACACTTACACACACACACACACAGCTTTCTCACCTGCGTCTTAACTCAGTACATGTGTATCTGGATGTTTATGTGTGAGAGATAGAAAGAGAGAGAGAGAATCTCATCAGTAGCATTGGGAAAATACCTTTCAGAGGCTGACAGATGTCTTTTTCTGTCTGACTCTTACCTGCATCTAACAACGTGTCTCACTCTGTGGGCCTGAGGAGTTATGCAGGCTCGCTACAGCTCACACAAACACACTCAAGCAAAGAGTGTTTGTGTTTCTTGTGTACAGTACATGTTTGAGTTTTCATCTGTCTAAAACAGAGCGGAAACCAATCCCTGATGCTACAGCCTGATAACAACATCCACCGCTGCCAAGCAGCAGCAGCAGCAGCAACTGATACTGTAAATAGCAGACACACTTCACTCTCAATGCAGATACGGTATGACTCAGTAATGACCACAATTGGCTCTTCAGATGAATAGAGCAGGGAGGTTGTAGAAGACTGAATGCAGAATAGAGCAGAAATGAATGTGTCAGATAATAACATCCATAGGCATGAGTGCAAAATGTCAAAAATCAAAGTGACTTGATCTTTCCCATTTGTCATGTGCTGTTTAAATTAAAGATAGATCCTCATTTACCTCAATAATCTTCTAGAGTTCAGTTCGGTCCTTAATAATGACTTAAGACAACATTGCTCAATGGAAGAAATGGTTTGGTAGTTTATAAAACAGTGACAAAGTAGATCACAGTCACCGATTTTTGCAGAGTTTCTGCACCAACAGGACCCGGTTTTACAGTAAAGTCTCTTCATACTTAAATAGCTTGGACTTTTGCAGCAGCAGGCTACCATTTCTCAAAACACAGATGAACGAGGACAGCAAAGTTTGTCTCTAAACTCTTAATGAGCAAGACACCCCGTTTAAGGAAGTTCCCGCAGCCAAAGTCACACGGGCACACACTTACACACACACATACAGCGCTCAAGCTATAAAGGCAGGCATTAGTTGGCAGGATGCTGTGGCATGTAAGGCTTGTTAGAAAGGAAATGACCACAAAGCTGGACATATATACACACACACACAAAGGCTATGAACTGGATGATTATTAGATGGCAGCATATGTGAAGAAAATATGAAATTTTTCCTCAAATGTGTTTCCTACAGGGACATACACATGTTTGCAAAATTGAAAAAGTACAACTCTGATGTTTTGTTTTTTGACTTATATTAAAATTCTGAATTTTATATGACAGCTTAAAACTGATGAAATATATTTAGGTATTTCAGAGATTGTGAGATAACTTTTGTATTGCTTGTGTTTTCACTGTTAAAAAACAGTGTAGTACAGAAAAAGTCTGCCCATAACAACTCTGCAAGGCTGTACTAAAAGGTGCTCTGAGCTAAAGGCTAATTTTAGCTGTCTGTTTAGATGCTGAAATTGCTTAGCTCAAAATAACATTCAAACATGCTGTTTATAAGAAGGTATCATTTTTCCCCACATTTATCATTTAGCAGAGTAACTTAAAAAACAGTAGAGCTGAGGTTGATGGGAATGTTTTGAGCTTTGCAGATATTCTGTCATACATCAAAATGCTGCACAAATAAGAATTTTGATCTAATAATGCTGCTTAATAAAAGGTCAGGAGATTAAGTAGGAATTCATCATTCTTCAGCCTTTGGGCACGGTAAATGTTTGTACACGCCATGCCAACAGTGTCATAAGTGGCAATCCATCTGGTAAATATTGAGACACGTCACTGAATAAGCAAAAACTCTGACCTGCTGGTGGTGCTTTAAAGAAAAGTCAGAGGATGATTAGAGTCAGTAGACTTCTAGTTGCTCTAGGGGTCTTGTTTAAACAGTACAATACACATTTTATGGCAATCCATCTGATAATCAACATATTTCACTCTGGACCACAAATGCCAACCCAATGCCAGTGGCAGCGACAAAGGGAAAAGTCAGGGTATCACTAAAATCCGGTTTCATCCTCTAGGGACCATGAATGTCTGTACAAAATTTCATGGCAATCCGTCCAACTGAGATATTTTTGATATGATCAAAGTGGTGAACTGACAAACAGTTGGAATAACAGGACTAAGAAAGCAATTCCTGGAGTCAACACACC
This sequence comes from Acanthurus tractus, assembly GCA_029783725.1. NCBI lineage: Eukaryota > Metazoa > Chordata > Actinopteri > Acanthuriformes > Acanthuridae > Acanthurus > Acanthurus tractus. Next base: position 4,910,032 of record JAQNCA010000018.1, read on the forward strand.
AGCAAAGCCATAAAAGGACAACCCCTTGACAGTGCTTCAGTCCCTTGTCCAGCAGAAAATAATGACCACAAAACCTACATCAAATTGTCATTGGTGACACTGAACAAGAAGAAGAGTTAAACTCACCTCTAAGCACATAATTACACAGCCCTGCAGAGGAAATAAACCAATTGTTTAGGCTAATGCCTGTGATATCGATGAAATCAAATCATCATTCCGCCTATCCCAAGTTTAGGACTAGTCCTGATACTGTAACAAAGACAATCTGGTTACTTTACCAAGATTTTAGAAACCACTTTTATGGGTTTTAACTGACTCCATGTGTGTGTCGCCTCAGCCAATGTCTCAGTCACCAAACAATTACACCTTACAAGTCAGTTTCACTTCTGAAGAGTTAAAATTTAGTAAACAAACATCACCTAGGTGTCATCGTAATATTTCTGTTTTGGAAAAAATAAAGACTACATTTCGTGAGGGAACTGTATGTATCCTATTTTTTCAAAGCTTAACAAAGCAACAGTTGAAGCAATGGAACAATTAATGCTGGTTTCAAGGACTGCCAAGAAATTCATTTTGTACTGAACACAAAATCTCAAGTAACATTACATCAAACTCATTGATTTTCATAGCATAAAGGATTGGAAACCAGTGGCTTTCTGGAGGATGAGAAATCAATCTGAAAAGAAAAAAGAAAAGTGCTGGCAGTAATGTAAAGTGCACGGTCTGAACTAAAAGACCCATCTATAGTATATTCTTTACAAAATTTAAGTTCAATGTCTGGATAATCCTTTTTCAAACTTCAGTACATCATCTTAAATTGTGGTCCAGACACCATTATTTTTAAAGCCAATATATATTTAGTTTCTCAACCGCAAATACAGATCTAAAGAATACATGACAGAGTCAAACAGTTACTTTGGAGCTACTTGGTAGTCCTTAAAACAAAGCTATAAAGTTTTTCTTATGATCTCAATAACAGATTCCAAAGATACACACATAGTGGATACTGTAGAAACAGAAATAAAACCCACAAATAAGTTCTAAGCTCCTACATAAACATTCAAGCCACAAGTATGTCATTTCTTACAGGCAGCTTCCTCTCCACTACCTCTCTATCTCCCACGTCCCCCCCCCCCCACCCCCCCTCTCTCTCTTCCACTCATGTAGCAACTCTCTCTTGCTTTCCGGGAGGCAGGGTGGTGATTGGAGGAAAAAAGCTTTCCTCAATCCAATCCCTAATCCCCAGCAGGCTTCCAAACATATGGATAGCAGAGGACCGGCAGCAGCTCTCTTACTGTCCTGTTCTGAACGTTATTTGTTCTCCTTCCTGCAGCAGTGGCAGGGATGGCAGAGGCAGCGGAGAGGAGCTGGTGCACAAGAAAAGCCGAAAAAAAGACACCCGCTACGACTGCCTCGCTCTGTGCGCTCTGCGCATTGGAGAGCCGAGTCACACTGCCAGTGCACCCTTGTTACCATCGCTTGCACAACTTGCGTATGGTGGGAGGTATTTCTATCTCTGTTACGACTTACCGGATGCTGCGTAGTGAAGGAGACTGTCTTTTCTGTGACTCTGTGCCTATCCCTCTCTCCCAGGGAGAGGCAGAGAGGTGATGGAGGTCGGGTAGGCTGCCGCTGCTGCTGGTGATGGTGGTTTGGGTGCTCACATTGATTTGTGTCACTTCTCTGTCTCTCTCTTACCACTCCACCTCTTTCCTGCTCTCTCTCTTCACATCACTTCACATTACACGCACATGGATGCACACACACACACAGAAGAAACAGACACATACATACACATCAAGGTTTGGGCAAATTACACAAAGCTGAGGCACCATGGGGAGGAGACGTCAATTTGTTTCCTCTCCTGAACAGGCACTGCCACAGAGGCAGAACAGCCACCAACAGCACAGCAGGCCAGCCAGCATCTCTAAACTCTCCAAAACTCAAAACACGTGTCAACTTCTACCACTGACTGCATCAAAAAGCTACAACACAACATACAGTGATGATGAAAATTTATTAGCATCTGAAGAATTAACAGTTACAGTCTGTTGTGGTCCCAGAGGCTCTGTGGCTATTGGAATGCAGTTTTGGTCAGAGCTACTTTTGCAAACAGGGCTGGAAACATAGTGGGCAGATGTGCCCTGGTGCAAGATGCAGATGTAGACTGTCAGGATGTATATCTTTGAATGTGTCATTATCAGGAATTGCTATGCATATCAACTCCGCACAAAGCTTTTAAATCCATTGAGCAAAGTGGCAACAGCAAGTGTCACTTAAATTATGGTTTCAGCCTTGTTTACAGCACTTGTTTCAGCAGGACAGCTCCGATCAAATTACTGTATGCTACACCAGCACCGATCAGCTGACAAGACAAGGTTGGCACGGCAGATAACTTGCACTTCCATTTCATTGTGTGGCTTGACTTAACTCATTCCTTTTTTAGTTTTCCATCACTAGAAGTTAAGGATAATTCCTAACCAGTAAAAGAAATTAAAAAGAAAAAAAAAACATTTCAATCAATTAAAAAAATTGAGACATTTTTCTGTTTGGATCTTGGACGTTCTAAATTTTGTTTATATTGCCCCGAGGATGATGATGTCACAGCAGTTTTACACATCATCACAATAATTATTAGCAAAAAATCTCAAATACAGTGAGGCAATACCAACTGTTGTAAAAAAAAACAAAATTAATATATGTATCTGTACCAAAAGTGCATTGACTTGAGTAGAGCCAGGCCATAGTATGCAGTGGAAACAGCATTTGTGGAGCATTTAGCAGCTCAAAATTTACAAAATCATCTTGAGGTTGAAGGAGACAAACCGGTTAGATTGCCATATTGTCAATTATATGACATGAAATTAATGTTGTCAATACTGCTACCAAATGGCCAAAAATTCATCAAAGCTACTTTGAGCAGTTACTGCATAGCAATATCATCATTATCGCAATTTTTCCAATACAAGAGCTAGCATAATTGTTTTTTGCTATTCTCTCATATCTTTCAGCAACAAGCAGATTTGACATTTCCAGCTGGTAAAGGATGCTGTCATTACACTACTTGGTTTGACTGCAGTTAGTATTTTAAGCTATAAACAAAGGTTACGACTGTTAGTTGAGAAGCCCAACATCATTTTTAATCATGACATACAGTAAGTGCACGTGCTCTAGCTAATGCCCACTTTGTAGCTAATTTCGGGGGATTCATACATGATTGATGCTAAATTTGTGCTTTCTCACTGTCAACTCGTTGTGACAACATGGACGCTAGAAAATATGACACTTAAACTGTGCGAACACACGTCAAACAGCATTTTAACAGGAGAGCTTCAAGTTTCAAACACTCACCCCTCTAAGGAGCTGTAAAGTCTTAAAAGCTGCTTTTACAAATACTTCTGCTTCTTCACGGAGGCTAAGTGTTGCTCCGCACATTTTAGGGGCCCGCCCCCTGCTTCTCTATTGGTCCATTACGCTCTCCTCGAGCTCACTCATTGGCTGACGCCTTCTATAAAGAAATATGCGGTAAAGGCAAATATATTGTTTATACAGGAAATGACTTTGTGGGTCAAATGCCTGAACTTACTCAAAAAAAGTAAGAATAAATGAGTAGAGATTTCTTTTTGCAAGAAACAAAAAATCACATGTTGCATTGCTTGAAATTGATTACAAAAATGTGCAATTACTCAAGATTAACGTAAATACAAAAAAATAATGGACAACTTAAGAAAACATTAACTCAATACCTGCTGGGCTCTTTATTGACAGATTAATTAGGGTATAATTGTAGAAACCTCAACTCATTTCCTGCAGCTTTCTTTCTTAACTTGACCACAAATTGTACATCAATGATCTCATGGAAACAGACTCAACTTGCCTGATATTTAGAATAACTATACCATAGTTGTCCTTTAACTTTACTAGAAAGTGGCTATATAGCCAAGTAAAAAATAGCAGTTACCTTATTGGACAGTAAAATAAGAGGCTAAGTATTGGCACAGTTTTAATACTTGTCCAGTGAGTGTGCAATTTTTTTTTTGTAAAATCAATAACAAGAATCCCCCAAATAGCAGTGTTCTAAGACACTTTGTGTTAATTTTCCCTTTATTTCTCTGTAATGACCATAAATGCAGAAAAAGAGAGTTGACAGCAGATATAAATGAAAACATAGGCCTTCAGTGTTAAAGAGATGCAATATGTAAAAACAGCATGTCTTGATAATTAATTGATTAGTGTTGTTTGTATTATGATGCTCACCAGTTACGGATCATAGTTTACAATGATTTTTATTTACTACTACATCACTGTTTCAATCATCCATATAAAATTATTCACCCAATGCCCCATTCACTGTACCTCTCTCTCTCTCTCCATCCGTATGCCTACATGTTAGTAATGAGCGTTTTGCTGCCCACTGTACCTTGTAAATGCCACAGTGTGCCTGTGCAGAGGAGAAAAAGGGCTCAGGGGCAATCAGCAAAAGCATGGGGGCAGAGAGGATGCGCTTCAAAGGCCGTCAAAACTACATTATATGGTTGATCCCTGTCCAATTCACTTTCACAGTTCAATAGTTACCGTATGTTAAAGCTGGGGAAAACAAAGGCACTCATTGGCGTCTTCACTTTCTGAAGTTATCTCACACAAGAGGCTTTGTGCTTAAGAGTGTGTGCTATGTGGTGTGTGTGTGTGTGTAAGTGTTTGATAGAGAAGAGGTCGATGGTCAAACCGGGTAACGTCTGAATAGAGTGACCACATAGGTCAGGTTTGACACAGTTTATTATTCATTCACTGTCTGTCCTCAGCTGCGCTTAGCTCATCAGTACACACATTCTCACACACACACACACACATGCACACACACAGACACACACACACACACTCTCACACACACATACAGTACACAACATCCCCTAGGTGCGGCTTTTACTGCGCAAATGTGTGCGCATATGTGCCTGGACGATGCACAAATGTCATGAGCAATAACTGGGATGTCACTCCAAATTCACTCTCCTCTCTTTAGCGTTTAGCAGCTAGGTAGCTCAGGGAGCAGTCAGTCTCTCTCTCTCTCTCTTTCTCTCTCTCTCCCTCTAGCTTTTTCTCTCTATCTATCTATTTATCAGTCTGTTTAGCCCCTCTCTCCCACTCTCTCTGTCTCTCTACATGTATGTACGAATGTGTCTGTGCACGTTTACCAAATTTTAGAAAGTCTTCCTGTTTGAATTTTTGTTAAAATTTCCAACACTTATGATTACGTAATTTCAATTATGCCACAATAATATGTCAAATGCTCACATGTACATGGGTTGACAAAATGGAAAAAATATCGCAATGGTACAACCAAGGTAATATGGGGCTTAATAGGGTTTTTTTTTCCCATAGTGAGACTCCATTTTTTTGTTTTCCCCCTTAAATCCAGATCTGGTTAGTAAAGTACACGCACAGATTTTACTTTTTGGAAGTTTTCAGGACATTTCAGCCACAATATGAACTCTTATGTGTATTTTAAAAGTCTTTCAGAAAATTTGGAAAGTCTGATATATGTTATTTCATGTCTTCCTAAAAGTATGAACTTCTCTTCTGTTTTCTGATTTAATAGCTTTGAACTTATGTGGTCTTCATTGGACTGACATGATATCTGCCTATGTGAAATTACTCATTAAGTTTTCTCTTCTCTCTACTGTATGACACCCTTCCTCGTTGGTGTACTGTTATTGTTTTTTACACTTTTCAGTTCAGTGGGTCTTTTCTAGAGTCCACAAAGGTCTAAAATACAACAATTATATCTTAACCGAAACTATTAAGACTATTACACTTTTTCCTACATGTTTAAAAGGGCAAGTTTTGAGATGAAGGCAATCTGAGTTAGCAGCCCCTTTGCAGGCCAACACCTTCAGCTGATGACACTAAAAGAATGCCCTTTGTAAATTTTTTTTGGGGAGGGGGGGGGTCTCTTGGGGTTTCTATAATCATGGAGAGTTTTTTCTGTTTTTCTATCAGATTACAATATTTGTTTCGATGCAGTACAATTTAATTTGATAAACTTAAGGTAAACACAAAAAGCATATTACAATTAAAACACTGCAGTATTTCTAAAAGCCTCACGATATCCATGCCTCCCAAAGACCTACATATTTAAATACTGATATGACATACTAATCTGTTTTTTTAACAAATCAATTTAGTTGCAATACTTTCTGTGTTTGGGTTTGTTTGGGAATATTTCCAAAATCAGTGTTGGTCTTTTTACTTCAAAACTGGGCATCAAAAATGCTCTAATTTGTTTAAAGCTGCTCCAAATCAAGACCATGTGCAGCCCCCTTTCTGTCTCTCTCTTCCAAGGTCTTGCATGGATGTTGCTGACTGTTGGTGTGTGTGTGTGTGTGTGTGTATGTGTTTGTGTGGGAGGGCGGGAGGGATGGAAATCGGGAAGCTTCAACCGTTATACAAGCATAACTTTTAATGCTCGATTTGAGAAGGATCTTATTGTCTATTTTCTCTGTTTTCTCGGAGCACCAGGCTGTCTCTGACCTTTCAGCCATTTCCACGGATTCTTTTGAGGTCAATGAGTTTTTTATAATGTCACTTCTATAATCTGCTCCAAAAATTTAATCAGGAATGATATGTTTGATTTAATACATTCCTTACAGAAGAATTACATTACATATGACCATTAATTGTATTTCCGTTATAGAGCAAAAATATAGAAGTCAATGTCGTGGGCCAATTCATGATGATTCACGGAAATACATAGCCTAAAAATAGCTGTGTAGCCAGTCTGAATTATTTTTAATAAGATCAAAAGGTACAGACACACACACTGAGCATCATATGTGCATCACTCTTGAGTAGCTTGTAGTACAGTTACCTACTCAGGATTTGGAGGTCTGTGCCAGACCCCTGGAGCCTGAGGCTTACTGTACCTGAGCCTGGCCAAATGACACCCTGACTGGGGAAACAAGACTCTTGGAACAGTACCTCACCACACCCAGCACCATCACCACCATCGAAAAAAATATACATGATCAAACCAACACTATGTGGCCTTCATAAGCACAAATCTGTCCTCCCCTCCTTTGGCTGCAGCAGCAGAAGTCAAACAGTTCATTACAGAAACATTAATCTCATAAGTCTATTATTTGCTCCTTCAAGATTAAAATGTGTTCGTCTGCACTGAAGTTAAGCTTGTGTTACAAATTCCTTTTAGACAAGTTTTATTATCTTAAGGCAAAGGAAGATAAGCTCGATCAGTCAACCAGTCCATCATTTCAGCAATCTCAAAAAAGAAAAATGGAACGTGAATTTCTCATAAATCAAGTAGCTGCAGAGATACTGTAGCCTTTTCCATTTTTTATGATAATATAACGGCAGGATGTCTATAGGCTGTAACAGGAAGGCAGGATGTCAAAGAGGTGGAACACAAACACGAATGCAGGCCAACATACACATACAAATCACATTTACACTGATGATGATGATGATACAGGCAGACTTTGGAAATATTATAGAGAAAACTGCTAAAAATATGGATCTGGCAATATTATTTGCTGTTGAAGGGTCTAATTTAAATAACTTAACATTTTAAGATACTTCCTACTTTTAGTGTAAATGCCAGGTGCATTTCAAAAAGACGAGAGATCATTTTGTGAAACATTTCATTAATCTTACCTCCTGTCATGTACTGTATCTCCACAGCCGAGTCCTGCTCACATAGCTCAGACTTATCCACCCTCTAGTGACTGGAAACTAGCATTACAATTACACCACAGCAATCTTCAGCCATTAGGAAGCAGCTTTCCCCTCAGCTTACGTTGCTATTTCCACACATATGCGCTCTGTTAGACAAATATATCATGATATATCCATCCGCCGGCTGGGCTATTCCAAGCCTGAGAAATGACAGAGAAATGCAGGAAGTCGTTGGAACATAAACAAGGCGCAATGGAGGAAGCAAGGGTCAAGGCGGTGCTTCCTGTTCTAAAACCACCTCTGTGAGTCTGCAAGTAGACATTAGGCATGCAGTAACTCTGCAGAACTAAACTCCTACAAGATTATTATGAAGCTGCTTTTTCTGCACATTTCCTTCATTCCATAGTGTTCGATATAAGTATGTAAGTAAAAACTTGTACTGGTGTAGTCTTATATAAAGCTACATTCTCTTTGCCATAAGGAACTAAACTTATAATTATATGGGTGTGTGGTTTCTGTCTCTTGTTCTTCCTTAATAAATCATTGTTTTGATTAAATTTGTGCATTTTTTGTCCACCTGCAATCATCACACTGCAGCCAGCTTTGATATCCTGTGTTGTTTTCTGCATTTAATTAGTGTTTTTGCGAATGAATACAGCCTAAAACCTGTTCAAAGTCACTTGGGGGTTATGAAAACCTCCATTGTCAGATGTCCAGTTTGGATTAGATTCATTTGCCGACCAGACAAAACGGCAGCATCTGGTCAGCATTATTATAGCATATCATAATGAATTCATAATCTGGTATTATTGAAGCATTTGATATTATTCTCAACCTCAATTACAGTAATAGGAGTATAATGATTTCAAAGGGTTTACAGACAGGATGTAACTTATCTCGTTCCCATTCTCACACTCACACTGACAGTTTACCTCCATCACTTTTCTGGTCTGATTGTAACGTGCTCCTTCAAATAACCTGTTTTAAAAATGTGCTCACTCAGTTTCTCCCTTTCATCCTGCTTTTTCTTTGCAGGCGGTCCAGCAGTGCAGCCCACACGACGCTTTGGACCACAATGCTCGCCGCATTCCACTCAAATGTCTTATCAGCACTTCAGAGACGATGCAGTGTATCAAAATTTAAGGGGAAAAAAACATTTTAGTGTATATGGGAATTATCTCGAGCGACTGCCTGTAGTGTAAACAGCAAAGAGCATCTGTATCTTAATAGTCTATGAGCAGTGGTGAAGGGAGAATGTGAAAGCTCTGAGGGATTTGGGAGAAAGGATATGATTGCATTTATGTCCCATCAAGCAGCTTGCTGGATCCAGGGGAATGCCTAATATATATCTGTATTTGGTCGCCAGCTTACATCTGTCTGCTTATGGATTTATGACTTCAAAACTATTTGGGAGAGAAAAAAAAAAAAAGGCGCCTCTCGACAGAGCCAGTGACTAATAACTAAAGCTGACAGGGATGGCAGGCAAATACACACACGCACACGGAGAGACGTAGCGACAAGACTCGGCGACAAGGAACAAAGGAGTCGAAATCTGACACATTCTCTCTGACAGTAGGATAAAACTCACTCACCCCTCGAGCCATGCTAACACACGCTACCCATGCACAAACACACACACACACAAATTACTTCTTCATCTGCCACACAGAGTTTCGCTCACAAACATGCAACATTATGTTTTCACAAATAAAAAAAAAAAAAGTCCTTTCGACATACTAAACCTTCCAAATCTTTACATGGAGCGTGTTTATCCTCTCTTTATTTAATCTTCCATATACCAACACACATTTGTATAATTGCTGTTAGAACCTGTGACGGTGAGGGATTTTTTGAGAGGAAGTACACAGTGAGAGAAATTAGTTTACCAGATACATCATTGACAAAAATGTAATATCTAAAATTCTGTTTATGATATAGTGCAGTTGTCCTCTCACAGCTGCTTCAAAGTTGGTAAAAAAAGGTTTTATATTACTTGAATTTTAATTTCTTAAAACATCTGTTCTTCCTCATTTTCATCATACAAACATCCAGGTAGCCATTTAGCTAAATAGCAAATATGTGATGCAGTGCATGGGGAAACCAGACTGTCTGTCATTGATTTTTAACTCTAAAAAATAAGCTCTCTGTGGCATATCTTTGCTTAATTCTATTGGAAACTCAGCTCATAGGAACTGAAAAGATTTTAAAAGAGTCTTTGAAAAGCAGATCTGATACTGGATCCAGATATGATGACGTCAGAATGAACTCCTAGCCTCTTCAAACACAGAAGGAGGAAATTCTCTGGAAAGTGAATATTGTGAAAAAACCAAAACCAAAATCAAAGCAAAACAAGCATATTTGCAACAGCAGATATGGGCAGTTAAAACTTTGAAGCAGCAGCAGTTCATTTTGGATGTAATGGAAGAAGTTGAGGACATGACACTGACATAGTATCCCATGACTGGGCCAATATCAGGCGTACATGAGAGATAAATATGTTCTTTTGGAGTCCACAGTGAATGTTTGTCCAATGTTCAACTTACTTTTAGCTCTGTTTTTGTTTGCACCAACTACTGAGAGAAATCCCTTGCTCCTCACCTGATAAACTCTCTATTAGCTAGTTACTGACTCTATTTATCTGCTGTTTTGTGGGAGGCAGTAAGTGTACCGCTGCCTGTTGCATCTGGAAAGACAGTTAATGAGAGCACTGAAACTGAACCAAAACAGCAGAGCTTTGCGCCACAAAAAGAATAAACAAATCAATACATAATGAGCTTAAAGATTCTAAAAAAAAGCTCTGTACAAATTAGAGGAACCCCGGAGTTGAGCAATAATTCTCTGTATGACAACAACAAGGAACAAATGTGATGTTGTGCTTCTGACCCATTGCTTTTATAAAAGTATTTATTAATGCAGCTTGTGTAAAGGTTCATCTCAGTCAGCATCGCAGTCTTCATGATCTACAGTAGGTTTGTGTAGTTAAAAGCAGTTGGTCTGATTTGCTGCATAGCTTATATACAACACATATCATGCAGGCCACATGGATTCTGACATGTGGGCAAACATGGTTTCACATAGTGGCTGTTGACTGTAACTTTAAAATATCTGATGGTGAAGACAAAATGAAAGAGTCTATGCTAGCAAGGAGATGGAATAATAAAAATAAAAGTGAGAGAGAGAATAAAAGGGAGAAGTGGAAGGAGGTGGAAAGGTGAAGAAGATGTGGATGGGTGGTGGAGGAGGGGGGAAGGCAGATTGTGTGTGAGAGAGGCATTTAATCCCCAGGAGCATCCTAACGGCAGCTGCTCTGTACAGATGGGGACGAAGGGATGCCGAAACTCACACACACACACTAACACACACACACACACACGCATACACACATTGTGTCACAGTGGAAAAAAATTCACTGTCAAGTGTTGGAAGTCTTTTCCAACACCCCCGAGTATCATGCTCAACATAAGGTAAGGGAGTTTGGTTGTGTTCCATTATTTCCCACTCTACTCAGGCCACACGAGGTGTGTCATCAGCTGATTAATGAACACAATGCTCTTTTTTTTCCCTCTCTGAATAAATCCCTAGATATCTGAGGAAGTGAATGTGTTATGTCTGCTTTATTCCTTCCATGTGGCTGCATGTTTGGAAGCTCCATGCGAGTTCACCTCATCGTTATCATATTTCCAAAAGGTGTAGCTTGCTTGTAACTGATGCAGTGGGGGAACGTAGTTGGTGTAACTGCTCTGTGTCCAGCTAGTTGATTGCAAATTTGACCCATGATCTCTATTTTTAGACCTAAAGTAATCTGACTACTTCCACCATTACTCCACCTCTAGTATCGCCCCTATTATAATGCAGAGAATGACACTTAACTTTCACTTGAGCTACACAATAGTCAGCATTAGAATACATTTTGTGATGAGCAGCTCCAAGTTCATAAAAACACATAAATGTAGCCTTTTACACACCATGCCCCCCTCAGTCATACTTTGGAGTGATAAAGAAAAAGACTCCAGTGAATAATAAAGCTCTAGAGTTCTTCAACAAGCCTTCTTCAACATATAAATTGATCTCAGAGGAAAAAGCACACATGAAAAGCATAAGGGGTCTCCCTTTTTAAATCTGTAGTACCACATATAATCTGAGGAATCCTCTTTCTACATATGATAATGATATTTTTTTTAGAAACATCATATCTTCAGTGGCATTTTAAAAATAAATTTAGGACTCATCAAGACTAGAAAATATTGTGGTTGTGGCAAATAAACAAGCAGCTTCAATCATAAACTTTATCGACCACATGTTTGCGAAGATTATCACCTGACTCTGCAGAACTCCTTGCCTGTATATGGCGCGGTTTGGCATCTTTTGACCCGTTTTTAGAATTTCTGCCCTACAGCTTTTGTACATTTTCAGTTGACAGTTTTGATTCACTGTCGTCGCTCTAAGCGTTTGCTCTCAGCCACAAGGCAACTGAAGAGTCAGAAAACAGAAAGAAAGACTTACAAAAACAGTGCATGAGTGTACACCTCATGGCCAGCACCAAACAGCAGATGTTTAAAGTCCCTTTTTGAAGGCAGGAAATGGTTTAACAGCTAGCAAGACAATTTCTCCGTAGTTAGTGGAGACCAAAAACAGAGCTTAAAGGAAAGTAATTATTGGGTTTACTGTGTCATTAACAGGACTCCAAATGAAGGCTAATGTTGCCATATAAATGTGAGCAAGATTATGTGTTAAGCATTAATTTCATTCTCACTGCCTTCACATACCCAGACAACAATGTATGTATGCAGGCTTTTTTTTTGTCACAATTTCTTGCACTCTATCTGAACATGAACGCTAAATAAAAATTGTGCTCTCCAGTTTGTTACATGGGACTGTTCTGATGCAAACTTAGCACCATATTCAGTTCTAATAAGAGTGTAATGCTCTTTCCTGCCACCTTTCAGATCTACAGAGGTGATCCATAAAGTGCATCCAGTGCCTCATTGTCAGAGTCTGTTAACCCTAGTTTCTGCATTGTCTCATCTGTGTGCCAGAAAAAGCCTGTTTAAACTGGTGAACGGTGTTTGTTTTCAGTGAGACAAAGTTTAAAAAGACTGCATGGACCTTTCATTCTTCAAGGCAGGAATTTGGAGCTACTGGAGAAGGTACTTCTGAAGCTCCTGTTAGATATTTGAGCTATTTGAAACATTTCAGCTCCACTGTTAAACTGTTTTGTCTTTGTGCTTTCTATGTCCGTAAGTTTGGCCCGGGGACTTTTCTCTGAATAGTTGAAAAACTTTTTAAAAAACTAACAAAAAAACACACAAAACAGACTGTGAGAACAACCAACCTTACAATTCACCCTGCTCACATATTCAGCCCAATCTTACCATTTTTAACCCTGTTGCTGTTTTTTTCTTTATTTCTGGCGCCGTTACCTTGTTAATCTATCATCGCTTGTTCCATTTAAAGGTGGGGGATTTATTGTCAGCTGAGACGTGGAGGTGAGGTCACAGCGTATCAGTGGTGCAGACAGTGACAATAGCCATTGTTCCTGGGACCGACAGGAAGTTTCTGTATGGGACTTCCTGCTGCAGATAGCGTACCTCTGGAGGGCAGAGAGGTGTGTGTTTGTACTTAAGTTCATGCGAGTGTCACTCTGATAATTATGCCTTTGTTTCTTTAACTGATGTCATCTCTCTTGCTTTGTCTTTTGACATCTCCTTCAGAGTTCCCTCTCGGCAAAATGTTATTTTTTTCCCTTTTTTGTTTTAAACTAAATGTAAGGTAAAATAACAGCACAATGAAGTTATGATTTTTTGCCCTTTTTATCAACTTCAACCTCCAAGCTTCCCTACATTTCCCTTTGCTCTGTACACAATAACTTACATGTGAAACACCAGTCATCTACGTCTACAGGAAAAAGAAGATGTATGATGACAGTATCAGGCCAGTCTCATTACCAGGTCGTCAAATATCGACACTTTTTCATGCCCCTTGGCGCCTCAGACGGACGCACAAGCTACCCTTTGGCATCAGCATGAGGAGCAGCAGCAGGCGTTAAACAAACTCCAATGTAAACCGATTCAAGTCAATATTAGACTCCTGCAGCAACTGCTCCACCCGATGTGGCACAAAGACCGACAAAGTTCCAGTGAGGGTGGAGGTCTGGGTAGAGTGGCAGGTCCTACATATTAACTATGTGTTGATCTTTCTAATAATATTAAAATAACCTAGTTGTTTTGGTGCCTAAATCCAGAGAGGTACACAAGTCATTTTTTTGCAAGTCGAAGTCGTCTCCAGTCTTTGAGCCAGAGTCAACTCAAGTTTCAAGTCTCTGGGCCAGATTCCAAATTGAGTATGAAAACTTTAAGCTAGAGTCAAAGACAAGTCTGCAGTCTTCGAGCTAAAGTCTCAGATCAAGTCTCGAGGCTTTGAGCTATCGTTTAAATCAAGTCACAAGTATTTGAACTAGAGTCCAAATCAGGACTTGAGTGTTTGAGCTGGGGGCCAAGTCAAGGTTCAAGTCTCACATAATTCTAACAACCATTTTCATCATCTGCTGCCTGTCATCCAGTCTGCTTACAACGCTGTGTTGCTATGTCTATAGAACTGTAACCATCTGCTGTATCATAATCCATTTATCTATCATCATACAGGATTGATTAGTTTGGTGTATGAACAGTTATGCGTTGCAGGTATTGATGACAAATGGTAGCACTTAGTAGCATTTACTTGCTAATTTGCAGGTAAAAAATGTGTTCAGAAATAATCCTCTTCATCAGTTATAATCACTACCTGAGCAGCATTAAAATGAATTGTCATCTTGTTAAAAAAAATTCTTTCAAAAATTAAAGAAGCAGAGGCAACATACACAAACAAAAAAGAGTTTTATGCGATTGTGATCAGGTCCATGAGACTTTTTCCTTAGCTGAAGTCACTAAAAAAAAGCACAGAAGAGCATCATTCTGCAAGGGAAAAAAAAAACAGTGCTTACACCCAAACAAAATTGCCACTTAACTGCAACAATATCACAGTGTTTGATATGTGTCGGATCAACAATGGGGCCTCCCATACCTCTTTATTTCTCAGTGTCTCCCCCTGTAAAATTATAGGCATGATCAATTTTGATAATGCGAGGGAGCAGCGGTATCCGGCAGAAAAATAACCATCTTGATTATTCCTTCTCATGGAGATTTTTTTTTTCTATTCTGTACTTTCTTTGGCTTTCCACGGTAATGGTAACAATTTTCTCTTTTCTGTCTCACTTGAGGCCTCTTTTTCTCACTCACTGGTGAAATGTGGAGCCGTTGTTTTTCCCTTTTTTTCTGTCTTTTTTGCTGCAATGCTGAAAGCCTTTTGACCCACAAAGTAGGGTTTTGTTGATAGATTGATGCTTTCACACAGTGACATTAGCTGAATCGCCGGTGTTCAGAGGCCCGCGGTGCCACTCTGGAACAAATGCCCTGGAATTTTCCCAAATAATCCCCCTGTGTGCCTGTCTGTGTGCGGTACAGCGTTGATCTCAGGGGGAAAATGGAAAGCATCTATCTGTCTGTTTCTCAGTCTGTCTGGCCACCTTTTACTAATCATTGTCTTTATCGAAGGGGGTGGAGGGTTGGAGGTGCAGTAACCTTTAATGTGAGCAGCTGGAGGGAGATATAGACCAATATAGAGGTGGAAAGGGGCAGGAGCGGGAGACGCGGGATGACAGCTAAGGTATTAACACTTGGTGACATTGGTACAGCATGGCATTATAGTCTGACAGCAAGGTGAGACCTAGAGAGAGAGAGAGAGAGGAAGAGAGATGAAAGACAAGATGAAAAGATGAGAGGAAGACTTTTAGACGAACAGACCTTCCTCAGCAAATGAGACAACAGACTCGGTTTGTTTGACCAAACATGAAACAGAGTCTTCTTGTATAAAAGAGCTGCATTTAAACTTTAGTCCCATGAGACGAATCCTTTGACCCTCAGAAGAGGATTTGGGGGTTTTGAAGACACCTTCATCCAATCCAATCCAATATGTTTGGTTAACTTTAAATGTGAGTGTTTTCCCGTAATAAAAACTGTCTGCTGCATCACTCAGACATCTGCAGAAGAAAAGACGTTGAAACGGTGAAGTTGCAGGCTAATGCGACTTTAAGTTCACTGAAAATGAAGTTTGGGCTTCCTCTCCGATGAGCCTGCCAGTGTACCGGATGCTCACAGTGTCAATATCAAAACACAAAATGAACTCTACAACACTTACAGCAGTAATTTACATTATTTTGCATTTATCTGAACATTTGCTCGGATTTTTTCTCGTCACTGATAGCATTCGGCCTAATATGGTGGAAAATGATGGTATGAGGCTGATAATATGCACCTCCTTTTTGTTTATCACTATGTTATTGCATTGTAAAACTCAGCTTGTTCCAGAAATTTGGGGTAAATCCTTTAAGGTTTTTAAATGGGTTTCTTGAAAATGCAACAACCAAATAAGTGACGTAGCATAAGACACCAACAAGTCCAAAGAATACACCAAACTTTCACACAGTTTTAGGGTTTATTATTAACGTGTGTGTATGTATTTAAATAGAGTTATGTCTTGGGGTTTTGACTCAGGTGAGGCAGCACGTGTCATGTTGTCTTTGTAGACATACAAGGTATTGTCAAGCCTAAAAGCAGTGGGTCACAGCTGGGTTGAGTTCAGAGGGTCCAACACCAGCAACCCCCCCCTTTGCCCAAATACACACATACACACTCACGCACACATTTACACATACACACAGCCCCGTCAAAGGACCTTTTGTGCGCTGTTGCTTTTTTAAGGGGAAATACTCTCTTTATTTCTCTGTGGGGAATATAAAGCAGCGATCACCTAATCACACACACTAAGAGACCCAGAAAAGACTGCCACAGTCACCCACTGACACACACACACACACACACACACAGGTGATTTACAAAATTACGTACATTGAAACACATGCAAAAACATACTATGCAAGCACACATTTGTATCGACTCTAAATGAACACAGGTTTTCGCACACAGACATGGGCAAAGTAACACACACACACAAAGACGCACACACACACACTCACAATGGGTCATTTATGTCCCTTTCTGCACCCCACATTCATACTTGGCAGGCGGGTGACTGCTCTGTTGTTTCAGTGACCTGGAGGAGAAGTTATGCGCTCTTAATTTATACATCAGGAAACACACCTCTCCCTCTCTCTCTCTCTCTCTCTCTCTTTCTTTTCTCCTCTCTCTCTCTCTCCCTCACACACACACACGCACACGTATTTTATTTATGTTAGAGCTGGATTTCATAAGCAACAAAAGTCAATGAACAAGCTTTATAATAATAATAAAAAGAAGAAGATTTCTAGAAAACCAGATAAGAGTAAACCTCTTTCCTTACTGGGAGGAGAGAAAGAAACAGTGGTTGAGGACTGAAATGACCCAGAAACCCTCAGCTGCCCCGGGGCAGAGTGTAATATTGACGATTGTTGAAAGATCTCACATATGGACTCGCACAGTGGTGTGGCGATGGTGTATACATTCGAGACCAAACCTTGCAAAACTGAGACAAGAAGGGGGCACTGCTGGAAATGAAACCCCCTATAATAAGATGTGTATGTATGTTTGAGTGTATGCATGTGTGTGTGTGTGCTTGTGCGCACTCTCCATCGAGTGCTGAGCTCTCCCATGGGAACACAAGCACAGCTGAGAGTAAATGGCAATTACTGTGTTTAACTGTTTTATCTGCGCTCAGAGGCAACCATACATCGCCAATTCCACAGAACATCATTAAAACACACTTAAACACACACACACACACGCGCACACACGGCCATACACACACACACAGTGTCACATCACGTCTAGTGGGTTATCCATGCCTGTCACATCGTCATTTACCCGACCCTGATGGAGTGATACAAATACCGGCAGACATATTTCAATATTCTGCTGGAGCAAATTATGATATCTGATTAGCAAATGATGGGAAAGAGGCAACACACACGCAGCAAGACCGTCTCGACACACACATTTTGCACAGTTCATTGCTAATTCAGGACTAACTCTTGATGGATGGACCCATCAGTTAAGTGTTATGATGTGCTCTGTAAGTCTGTTAGGGTGATGAGCTTTTACACTGACAGAGGAAGTTGCATGACAATACAGTATTTTACTGAGGATATATTGTTTTCTTCACAGGAACCAAGCGTAACACAAGATCACATCAGCAGACAAGGAAAACACACAATCCACAGTCAACAACATTTTATGAAACATAAAAAAAATCTGAAAATGTAGAAAAAGTAAAAAGAAAAAGCAAATTATGTAGTGCAAGATGTCTGGAGAAGTCGAGGCAGTCTCTCAAATCAATGCATTATTGGATTCGCAGCCAGGTCTAAAAACACCCATAACATAATATATCCAGCAGACTGAAAAAACATGCTAAATAAAGAAATACCTCCTTAAAAAGAGCTTTTACTTAAAGAAACTGGACTCTCCAATCAGTCTAAACTCCCACAAGTTCACTTACAGATGACAAAATGGGGCATGTATTAGATTTAAATGTGTTTTTACTGTTGTGTATGTTTTGGCAGTCGCAATAATGCCTTGATTTAATGCTGTTTATGTTTATAATTCACACAGTAAAGCAGCTTGAATCTGCATTTTTGAGAGAAACGTAGAGACAGACAGGGAGACTGGATAAACAGAAGAGAGAGAAAGGTACCTTCTTTCCACCTTAATGTGAGTTGGCATTTGACAAGGATGTGTCAGACTTGTGTGAGTAATGAGAGAGAATGATTGTGTGTGTGTGTGTGTGTGTGTGTGTTAGAAAGAGAGAGAGAGAGTGAGAGAGCACACACACACACACACGTACAGATACAGAAAGAGAACCTCACTCTTGCTGCTGTGGTGGTATGTGCTGTTGCTCCACAGACAGACAGACACACAGACAGTTGTTCATTGGCCAGTTGGCTGCCATGGTCGCTGGGCTGGCACACTGAGGTGGTCAGCATGAAATGGGTGGCACTGCATGTGTGTGTGTGTGTGTGTGTGTGTGCGCGTTTGTGTGTGCAAGTGTGTGTGACTCACTCCCACCTGCAGGGAGACAGAGCAGTGCCAGCCGCCAGGCCTGGAGAACATTACTCACCGTCAGGACCGACGTCTCCTTTTGATACACACACACACACACACACACACACACATATACACACAAACAAGTATTCAGCACACCACTGAATAATAAGTAGGTGTCCTGCATTCCAAGACAAAATGTGCCCACCTGCAACTAAAGTACATGCATCACCCACAGAGACTGCAAGCAAAAGCATAGAGCCGTTTTAATATTAACCGTTCTATGTAGAGAAAATGTAAAAATAAATCGTAACCATTTCAATTTCGAGACATTGCTTCAATGACCATGAGCGAAGACTGGCAGCTTCTACACTGCATTTTACATTGTGAGTCATCATGTCTAATTTTATGAAACATCTGCCCGGTTGATTTATGGTGTGATTTAAGAAAAAGAAGGGGCTGATCTTTGGCACTAAGGGACCGTGTGAAAATTATGTGGGAGAGGAGGGGGGGCCCAAAGTTTGATTGCCACTTTTTTGAAGGCCACCTTAACTATGTTAGCATTTTATTCAGCTATTTGATAATGAAAAAAAAATAGGACCAGCCTTCTTACACAAGTTTACAAAGAATTTGAGATGATGTGCACCACTATTAAACTATACATATATGGGTTAATTGTTTTTACATATAAAGCTACTAAATTGTACACAAAGGTGCATCAGCACTGGCCTAATGCTGAATTTATAATAAAATATAACAAATGATTAATCTTATACTAAATATCCTACCAATTCTTTATTTTTGAACTAAGAACTTTCATTGTCAATTTATATGACAAGACTTTCTTCTTCTCTTAATTCCCCTTATAATTTCTCTTCAGTCCCTAAAGTATCCAGTTAAATTAGCCTCTAAATGTCATAAGAGGTGAAAGGTTTAATTCAAAAAAACTTTTTTTAAATATTCTTTTATTATAAAGACAAAACCAGAACTCAAAAAGGAGAAAATCTACTTTGCATTCGAGGGAAAAATGGCTGTTTACGATCCTGCAGATGTTTAATGAGTACAAATTTTATGAAAAAGAAGTCAGTCTTAAATATGAATGAACATTCAATCTTCACATCCTGACCATGGATGATGTATGACGATAAAGTCAGATATATTCAGTGCCAAATGAGGTTAAATACTTAAGGGGCGAAATGGCAGATTTTTGCTCTTCTTCTGTGCAAAAATGAGACTTCAAGCGTCGTGTGACAGCGAAGCATCTCCATTACAACACCGATAAGGAATAAAACAGCTTTTACCACAAAGCAAATCAGGCTTTGGTGATGAAGCTGTGTGAGTGACACTGATCTCTCTGTGCATGCGTGCGTTTGTGCATATGTGTGTGTGTGTGCATGTTCTTCATCCATCCATCTATCCATCCATCCATTTACTCTAAGCTCTTAAGCAACACCGCTGTTAAAAAGTCCCCTAAAACTCTAAGCCAAGAGCAATAACATGAGCGGCAGGAGGATAACGTTGATGTAATGTCAGACACACACAACTGACACCCAGTGTTACTCTCGTGTTAACAAAACCCATCACGGTCTGTCTGTCTGTCTGTCTGAAGGCGCGCGCTAATCTGCTCTTAATCACAAGCTCTTATTTACAAAAAAAAAAAAAAATACATTTTTTCATATAACCGCAGCGGAGTGGGGGGGGAGGGGAGCGAGGGAGAGGAGGATGATGGTGATAGTGGTGATGGCGATGATGATTTTGTGATTAAATGATGCCATCGTTGTGTTGGTGGATTAGGACGGGCATGGAAATAGATTAGTTCTGCAGTGGTTTTTCATCATGATTGGCAGGCCTCCAGAACCTCACTCCACACACACGCACACACACTTTTACACACACACACACACACACTTTCCTTTCACTTTCCTCTCTGTCTGTCTTCTCCTCTCTGAAGCCGAGTTGTGCTCAGTTCCATGGTTTGTAGGCTGCTAGCACCACCCGCTGGTCAAGAAAAGACGTGGTGTTAACGTTCCTACGACTTCTGCTCCACATAACCTCACTTTCACTGACATGGAAGAGGATCTCACGGTGGCACGGCTCAACCAAAAAGGTAACTGTGGCAAAATTAAGAAAAACCGAACAAATGCACTGGAAAATGAACAAATAACAAATGTTGGTGCTTCCATTAAGGATGTATGAGAGTCAGTGGAAAGTGTGATGAATATCTTGTGGAAGATTAATGATCATCGCTTCAGTGGAGTTTCAGAGAATTTGACAATCAATTAATTAAAAGGAGTTGAACTGACATTGTTCTGGCAAACCTGTTTGATAGATATGGCATTAATATGTAACTGTTTTGTTTCCTTAAATCCGTTTTAAATGCTGTGTGCTTTTAACATACAGAAGTGATCAGGAGAGTGATCAGGACTCTGAAGCCTGCGATATTTATGCTGAGACTTACGTGTGTTCAGACTTCAGGTGCAATGCTACTTTGATCAGCTGAAATATCATGATTTTACTCTTGATCATTTTTAACTAAACACATCCTGTTGCCTTTTTCAATATTTTACCAAAACCACAATCTGTCCTTTATCTTGACCAAACGCTCTGAGTGCCTGAATATAACCTTCAGCATGTGCCACCCGTGCTTGCCATGAGAAGGCATGTTAATGATTGCAAAATTAAACTAACTGTTCAACAAATGTAAAATCTTGTGAGTGTTTGTTTGGCAGATTTCTTCAAGAACATCTTCAAACATAATTTCTCCTCTTCTGTAATAAATTTGCAATTTTTTGGTACATGAGGTTTGTTTTGGAGGCTTTTTGTGACCCCACTGAGACACTTAGATTTTCTTTTGACTTGTGATGCATCGGAATTGAAATTAGGGTTGGCACTGTGGATCTTGTGATATTGTTTCCAACACAAAGAATCAGACTTTGGTCATATTTTTCTTTTTCTTTTTTGCAGGCAGATTTAACACCCTGACTGCCTGAGTTGCAAACTTCCTGTATTCATAAAAAGTGCCCTCTGGGCCTTTCATTCAAAACATTTGAATCAACTGTATTTCACACACTATACTGGCAAAAAGAAATTGTAATCCGCCTGCACTCTTCGCATTCACTTGCCTCTTTGCTTTATCTGTGATTTTTGTGATGTATTTCTTCTTGTATAATAGAAAAACATCAGTTTCCAACCGTAGAAAGGAGCTTCTTTGCCCTTTTCTCCATTAAAACCTAAAGTTGACCACTGATGTTCATCGTTCCAGTGATGTTATTATAGCTGTGCTCGACGTGTTGATTGGTTGTGTGCAAATCCAAAGTGCAGAGTGTTAAAGGACGTTCTCATGGAGTTTTTCTCTGAGTGTGCAGCAAATGTGTGAAGTTCTGGAAAACAGAGTCTGACCACTCTTCCTCCCTTCAGCCTCAGTGACCGGCAGCCATTTCTCTTCTCTCCCTGCTCATTAAGATTCAGAGGCAAACACAACAGAGTCAAGTCGGCACTTACACATACGTACAAATGTGTTACACTAAAAGAAAACACACACGCATACACAGTTTGATTCTAATTAGGTGACCCAAAGCCACTGATATCATCTGCTATGGTGTGAGACCACAATCTCACTCACAGCGACCGGCGGCCTCGGCAGTCACACCGCCTCCGAAAAAAAGGACTGGAGGAGTGGTGGAAGGAGGAAGGGTAAAGAAAAGACAAATAGAAGACAAACTGGCCCAAGAAGGGAGGGTGACGAGAGGGATGATGGAGGGGGGGGGAGCGCGACAACAACAACAACAACAACCACAAAAACACAAAGTGGCGCCGAGTTCATTAATTAGAATTTCAAATTGGACAAACTCAAGATGACAGCGTTGCGCTTGTCAAATCAGATCATGCCCCGGCAGGGTGAGACAGAGGGAAGAGAGAGAAGGATGCACACTGCTCAGAGCCAAATACCACTCTTAGTAGCTGAATGGGTGCCATCTCTCTCTCCCTCTCTCCCTCTCTTCCCCCCCACACCCCGCTCTCTTTCTCTCCATTTCCTCTGATTACGCCGACTGCCTCCCCTCTGTCCCCGCGTGAATGTCACGGCCGCCTTAACAAGAAGTGACAATTAAAACATCATCGCCGTCTCCAGGCTGAATGGGAGCGGCCTGCCGGGTCCCAAGTTCCTGTGAGGGGGGGGAGGGATGGAGGGAGAGAGAGAGAGAGAGAGAGAGATTGGGAGAGGAAGAGAGAGAGAGAGAGAGAAAAGGAGTAGAGGGGCTGGAGGGAAAAATACTATGAGCTTAGAGAACTGAAGAGAGAGATACTTTGGCAACATACGTATACCAAACCATTGTGCCAATAAAGATAAGTGTATGTATGTTTGGATGTATATTTAAAAGGAATGAAACAAAACAGTAAATGTTCATAATGCTTCAAATCGGCATGTAAAGGCAAATTAAGTGATACGACGGCATGAAATAAATAGGAAAATGTTCATTTCACAGCGCAGGACCATCAGGATTACAAGGAAAAACACTTTTTGGGTAATTTCATTCCTCTTCACACTTTTAGTGTGAAATTACTGTCATGTAATAACCTGATGTAATGAGCAGTTTTATGTTGTCCTTCATACTTCAAAAATATTTGATAGTTGTTCCTAATAATCACATATTTATAGTTAATTACTAGTTTATTAGTTGCACCTGTACAGTTACGTACACCAATTTTAAAGCCTAATAATGATAATATAATCTTTTCTTTGTGTCATTTGTGGTTGTATTTCTCGATATTGTGTCAGTGGTTTCCAAAATAAATGCGTCTCATATTCTGTACAACTTATGCGTGCGAGAAGATGGCAATCAATAAAATAATTTAATCAAACACAATATCATAGTGTCCAGTTTTCATCACTTCACACCATCAGAGTTACTTTAACACTTTTATATAGCTGTGAATTATTGCCTCAGACGCTCATTTCCAACTGTTCAATCAACACTTGTCACCTCAAAGTAAATATGTATGAAATAATGGCTCACATTCACTCTGTAGCGTCGAACGGCTTCAGCGAAGTTAACATCCAACATGGCCTTAAACAAGCACGCAGTGTTTCCTCACCTGTCTAGATGTCATTTAGATTAAATTAGATGTAACTGTAATGAATCCCCGTGGCGGAATAATGGAGTGAAGAACTTCAGAGACTATTTCATAGCTAATGATTATTGAACAAACTGCTGTGAGCGTTTTTTAAGCGAGAGAGAGCAAACAATAGAGAGGAGGGGAATCCACACAAGAGAATAAGACTCTGAGAAACATGCTGTGGTAATTTCACCAGTGGCCTAGATCAAGCGGGCTAGATGGTGTTTGGCATTTTGAAGTGTGTGTGTGTGTGTGTGTGCACTCACTGGGCTCTATACCAGCTGTGCAACTGCACACAAGGAAGGAGCTGCCGCCAAAATGAGCTGTCTTCACAATGAGCCAAAAATCATCCAGCACGCCACTGGCACACACAATCATGCACGCACGCACGCATGCACACACACGTTAATGGATATGTACATCCACTGAACTCACAGACAGAGGTGTACGTATACAGATTCCACAAAATGAGGCACGATTTTACTAGTGGACACGACTTAAACTCCTGAATTTGCACTTTTAAAGGAGCAAAGTGTATCCTAAAATATTTAGCGTGTGTGTGTGTGTGTGTGTGTG
>JAQNCA010000018.1:4951220-4980298 GCA_029783725.1 Acanthurus tractus
AGCGCCGAGGTACGCCCACTCAAACACACACACACACACACACACACACACACACACACACACACACACACACACACTCTCTCATGCAGTCAGTAATGATTGGGTAAAATATTGAAGCCTTCCAGCACACTGAATGCAGCAGCCTTAAGGTGAATTCAAATATGTTAGTGAGAATAATATGACAATGTGTGTTTCTGTGTAGAAGGGTAAAGTAATTCCTTGAGTCTCTCAATATCAGCTTTGTTTTCTTTGCCTTCCAACATCGACAACAAAAATTGATGCATTCACCTCAGTAGACTTCAAGTTTTCTCATCTGTTCAGAGACGCCTAAGTTGTCTGAGCATTTTTAACCTTTTTGTGGGATGAACTATCTTGTGCAGCAGAAAAATGGAAATTTTTCAGAACTATGTGGGAGGTGTTTAGTCAGTTGTTTGCTTGTTGTTTGTGGGCTTTTTAAAAAATATTTTGGAGGAAGAAGGTTATCATATTGGCTCTTTTCTCCAAACTTCATTGGATCTGATTGCATTCTAGAGTTCAGTTCTCTCTGCTGTTTGCGCTGCTCAGGTGATATGTCTATTTTAATATTATTTTTTTTGGTATTCTGTTTAAAATATATATATGTGTGTGTGTGTGTGTGTGTGGATGTGTATATATATATAAATATATATATATGTCAAACAGATCAATAGATAGCTCTAAAATTGAAAAAGAATAAAGAGTAAGTGCTTTGTTCCTGATCTAAAATGGGATTCTGTCTGATTTAATTTTGGTTGAATCTAAATGTGATTAATCACTATTGCTCTAAAAATATATAAACTTTCTGTCTAATTCAACTTAGTGTTATATTGTATGTGAAACTAGACACCGTAAGAAGAGGATTGCATGTAAACATTTGTAAATAGTAAAAAGGAAAGGAAATGGGGCAGTTAGTTAGAAAAAGTGCATAAGAGGAAAGAAAACTAGTCCATAGTTCAAACTCCTGCTGTGATAACTGTGCGAAGGCCAAAGAGTTTTAAACAGTGAGGTCAGAATTTAGAAATGTGTGAAACCAACTGCAAAAGACGTTGTTCGTGATTCTTACTGTTACCATGGTTACTGCTTCTGCTGCCTACACCTATAACCCACCAGAGACAAAAAGACTGAAAAGTGTGTATGCCACCAAAAAAAAACGACACTTAAGCACAAAACAAGTTTTGTAATTCGTCTCTGACTCCAAAGACGTTAAAAAGCTGCATAAAAGTTTTATCATCATCATAATCATCATCATCATCATCATCAAAAGGTACATAAAAACAGAATGCAGCCATTCTCAAACAAACAGTGTTTACTGACAATGTGTTTATGAAGTGTCCTATTATTCTTTATACAATCATTTGTTGACAAAAGTGTCAAATCTCATCCAGTCCTTGAATGTGAGTGAGTGAGCCTTTTAAAGATGCCCCAGTTTCAGTCTTTTGTTGCTCCCATCTAGTTTGAAATGTATTGCTGGCATCATATTCAGAATATCCATATATTTGCAAAATCAATCGATGTGGTAAAACATAAAAAATATTGTCATTGAACCATCAAAGAAGTTTTTTTTCTGGAATCAGGACTGAATGTCAAAGTTTTGAGGATAATGGAATCCGCAGATGTGATAAGATTTTTATAGTGACTCCATGCTCCTCTAATCTTTCAGGTAAAGTGTACGTGTCTCACATTGTGGACTACCTGCGGCACACCACCAGTCGCAGCTCAGAAGACAGCGGACTAGAAGAACTTTGCAACATGCTTGATCCAGATCACAAAGATGTCTCCATTGACTTGGACACGTATCATGCTGTCATGAGGGAGTGGATCGATGACTGCCGCAACAATGGGTATTGAAAAGCTGTCAATGATAAAATAGAACTTTTTTTTCTAGAATATTTACACTTTATGTAATTTTTTCTTGTTTCACCTGGTTTAGTCTTTAAAACAATGTAATTTTTTAAGTTTAATGGAAAAAATACTTAAGTATTATGTATTCAAGTTTCCAAGCAAGACTTTGAAGGAAAGGGTGGGCAGCTTGGTGAGTGAATATCCTTGAACATTTGAGGTCAAGCTATAGCCTTAAGCATGATGCTAAATCTAGGTCCAGTTGTGCTGCAGTCAGAGTACATGCTGTGACTTTTCTGTGCGCGGATGAAAGATAGAAGTAAAATCTCTTTAGGCTGCCAGTAGAGAATAATAAATCAATAGTGGATTGTTGGATAAGATGTAAGATGTCTGCAAGCATTGTGTCTTCTGGTCTGTCTTTTCTCTTGCCAGAGTATCTATTTTAAATCATAGGTTTGACAGTTGAACATAGACTTAAAGTTAAGAACAAAAAAATTTGAAGGTAAATGTCTGAGAACTTCTACAGATTTGGAGATGGAGATTGAGGCCATAAAAAAATAACATTTTGTTCAGTCATTGGTTTGTTTTTGGTGAGAGGAGAAAAAATGGTAAGATGCAAATATGAATAGATTTTACTTTTTTGTGAAAGTTTTGTATTTGTCTTTTTCTCTGTCATTATGTCGACCAGTCCTGTGCTTCTTTTAAGCCTTTGAGAAAGAAGTATGTGGTGTTTGAGTTATGCAAGTAGGTGTTGTGTAGGCGGATTTTGCATCAGATAAAGGATTACTGGTGAGTTTTTTCTCCAGATAGTTTCAGCTGAGTGGCACAAGACTCTTGTCTCTGAGGAAGTTCTACATTCTCACAAAGTGCTCTACGCACTTCATCAAGTCTATACCAAAGCTCTTTGAGACTCCTATTGTGATGTGACTTTGATGGACAACTATACTTGCAAGTTAAAGATTTATTATCTTGTCAAATATTTTGCTGTAAATACACAGTAAGGGTCCAACTTTGGTGATGATGCAACTTCTCCTTGCATCAACCATGTGTGAAGACATGTTTATATATATGAAGTGGCTAACTGCTGACAAGTATAACTGTCAAATGAGTGAGGACAGTGAACCAGCCAGCGAGCTCTCTTTGCAGTGTTTCCAGGGTCTGTTTCTACTTAAGTTTGAGAATGAACTTCAGAGTGAGTGCTGACTGTTGTTAGAGCTCAGTGTGCCAGGCACCAGTAACTAAACAGTTCAAAAAACCATTTCGACACTTCCAAAAGCAACAGCATACAGCATGACTGCCAAATCCTGAAGGAAGATCATGAAAGTAACTGATCTTGCACATTTTGGTGTTTGATTTCTGTTTTATTTCAGGGAAGAGCCAACAGATGACGTCACTCAGGACTCGGTCAAACTAAAAGACAGCCTGTCTGGTAAGTGTGCATATAATCACTCTTATGTTTGCTTTTCATTTCCCTCTACCACACATCTAATTTTGCTGACGCCTGGAGCTTTTAATTTTTTATGTTTTGTGGATCTGTATGTGTTCTAGCCAAGAGGTCCATGCTGCTCAATATGACCTCAGGAAGCTTGGAGGCCTTCGGAGGGGAGGCATCCAGGGCTGAATTGTAAGTGATGTGTGTGAATAAGTGAGAGAATGTACATGTTCTTTTTTGAATATCGCACTTGTATTGTCTGTCCTGCCCTTAGTGTTCATCAAGCACTGAATTTCCTGTCTTGAGTGCACAAGTGTGTTTTCATTATTTGTCCCATTTCTGTTGTTTTTCTTGAATTAAGTGGTTAAATAAGATCCATGGTTGCAGTCATGATCCCCATAATAACAGGCATTAAAAACGCCATTAAAAATTCTGATTCTGCAGAAGACAAGCTACTTTTACTTCTGCTAAAAATCTAACACTTGCTATGATGGTGCTGAATTTATTCTGAGCACAGCTGCACTGCTCTTCATGATTTCACCTTGTAAACTTAGAAACTGTTTGCAACAGCTCATCATGTGCAGAAAAGCATTTTGTGCAATAGGGCTACTATGTATTTCACTCCTCGCACATATTGATCCTGCTGCTATGTGACGGCCACAGCTAATTAACTAAGTTTGCATTTCTTTGGCCAGTTAGTGATAGTGGATGTTTCAGTCTAAAAGTGTGAGAGTTGACAACACTGTGATGCTTAAGGAGACCAAACTGAGCTTTGATGGTGCATTGTGTAAGTCAGGAAGTCTTTTCCGATTGAAGCAGTGCATAAATCTTCATGTGTTTGTGTTTCTCATTGTCAGTGAGACATCAGAGCTGGTCCACTGTGTTGCCGACCTGCAGATGAGCAACCAAAAGCTGCAGGAGGAGGTGAGGAAGCTGAAGCTGGTGGTGGAGGGCATGGAGGACAGCAATCAGAAGCTGGCAGATGAGAATGAGGAGCTACGCAATCAGGCCAGAGTGTAAGATGCATTGGCATGCAAATGCATAACACAGATTTATTGTTTAGCGTTGGTTTGTTGACTTCCCCCTCTGTTTGTCCTCTCGCACAGAAACCAGCAGCTGGCCCAGAAGGAGAAGATGCTGAAGGAGGAGGTGGAGGAGATGAAAGCCACTCTGAGCTGTACAGAGGAAGGCAGAGCTCGTGCCTCCGCACACAGCAAACATGTGGTCAGTCAAACTCTGGCAGCACAAAGAGGATCTTTAAAAGTGCTTTCTGTCTGCATATTTAGTGAATACAGATGCTATATGTTTGTTGTTTTATTACAAAAGTATCTCTGGCTACGCTTTGTTAAATCATTGAAGCAGCACTGCAGGGATGTGATTAGACAATCACATCCCTCTTCCCACATCCCAAACAATTTTTAGAAACCATGTGAAATTTACTGACATGCAGAATGCAGTGTGATGTATTAAAGTAAACATACGCGTAACGTAGAATTCAACTTCTGTTTGTTACATTAGAAAAATGATGGAAGCTTTAGAAGTTGTCAGTTAATCAGTAAAGGCCACATTCCAAGTTACATTTAACTTTTTAATTAAATGACAACATCAATAAGTTATTTGAGATATTTACAGTTTTTACAGCATCTGAAGCAATTTTAGTAGACATTATGCTGTAAAAGTAAATATGTCAGAATGTAATAAGTTTCAATAGATGCTATTGATGTCTTTCTTTCTTTTCAGGAGAGAGAGAACCAGAGTCTCATTGCCAAGATTGCTTCTCTTCAGGAGGAGGTACTTCACTGTCTTTTGCCAGAGGAATTGACAGTAAAATCAATGACATGACTTAACAGAAAGTCAGCAGTACTCACCATTTCATAATATCTTACAAAGAATATATTATTATGACAAGTTTTCTCTCAAAGCTGTAACCAGCTGCCCTGACTCCTCTTTAATGGCTCCTCAGAACTTCAAGGCCACCATGGAGACAGACGAGCTTCAGAGGAAAATAGCAGAGCTGTGTGACATTAATGCTGACCTTCAGGTACCTTTACTGTCTGTCCATCCTCATTTTTACATTTTGAGCTCTGCGTTATAGCATCCCTTGTCTGCTTCCATTTACTCTTCATAGAGTATTCTTCTCCCATTCTTTCTCCCTTGCCCTCAGGCATTTTTGAGTACATATCAGCATTTCTTCCACACAAATAACCTTCACACTATCAATCTGTCTCAAGTACAATTAGAAATACAGTGCCCACAATGCTGCCCTTGTTACTGAGCTGTCTTTTCCCTGTCCTCAGGTGCAGATTCACTCTTTTGATGCTGTTATTTGTGAAAAGGAAACAGTGATACAAGAGGTCAGTGTCTTGTTTTATTAGCCATTTTACTGTCGCTGTAAGGCTATTTGCGGCAGTTCAGATCATTGTGTACATAAAATAGCTTGAATCCATTTAGCTGACACTAGTACAGTGTTAAGAAAGAACCCTGTAAAATCCTTTTCACTGCAACTGCCAGTTGTTTTGCTGAGAATTAAACACATATAATTTCCGGTTAAATAAAGCATACTTTTTTCATTTTTCAATAATCAAACTGGTCTTGTGTCCTTTAACAGAAAAGCAGGCAGATAAATGAGCTCAGGTCAGCAGTGGAGGAATACTCCTCCATCACAGAGGTCAGTATGTCAAAATGTAGAATTTTTTCTTTGTCCCTTAGCATCAAAAAAACTACTCTGCTTCTTACAGATGCTCTTCCTACTCTCAGGTGCTCCTGATCTCTTTGTATGCTCTTTTTGCAGATGCGTAAATGTCATAATTTCATTAATACATTTGGTCAAATATACAATAGAAGTTCAAAAATGCGCAAAGATATTTTGGAAAACTAACATTTTGAAGCACATTCAAGTGTCAAATTTCATTTGTCAAATACACAATTGTACAAGTATAGTGTGCAGTGAAATGCTTACCTATGAGGTTGGAGATACATTGGCAAAATTTGATCTTCTTTAATATCCAGTGTCAGTATTTCAGTGTACAGCTATCAGCTGGTGCGTCATTGGCTTGTTGCCTGTGGGAATCGAATCACCTGCTGTCCCTCCACACTCAGGTCTTTTATTTGACTGATTTGTTTAAGTGAGGTAGCTTGAGGAAAAGTGACTGACCCTAGATAACCTATGGGATTAACTGAGTTATGTTGGTTTTTCTGTCGTTGAATTCAGCTGCTGAGGGCCGACAAGAGCAAGTTGGAGAGCCAGATGCAGATGATGCACACAGACCTGGCTGGGTAAGTGGCCCAGGAGTAAGCTATGACTGAGTGGTTTTAGACATTAAGGCTTGCAACCAAAGAAGTGCGTATTATTTGTCTTTAGATATTTTACACCATAAATGTAAGGCTGAGAAACTCTCTTATCCATCTTAATATGGGAAAAAAATTGTCCATGACCACCATCTTTAATATATGTCTTTGCAACTTGTTTGCACCTGCTTCTTTACCTCCCCTACAGTGCTGGTCTGTCCCTGTCTGTGGCCTACAGGCTGAACCAGAGCGGTTTAGGATCCCTACAGACAGAACTGGCTCTAGCACAGTCGCCACTGGAGGTCAGCACTTCCTTATGCTCTGTCTTTTTCACTTGCTCTTCTTTTCTATTTGCTCTTTATTTTTCCCCACTCTTTCTCTCTATATCTCTCATAGCTATTATTTAGTTCCTTCCTCTCTCACCTTATCTTACAGTCTGACCTTTAATCCTCAATTTTGAAACGATTATCAGTTCTCTGTACACATTGTTTCAGTCTCTGCTCTTTAATTTTTGACAAAGAACCTATGGCTGCTGCATCTTGCACATGTCCCTTGCTGCAACCAACTGTTAGGCATAAAAAACCAAAGTCACCCCACACAGATAGAGCATTCACACTGACAGACACATCTAGGCAATTGTCTGTAATATTAGTTTACAATGCCTGTTGTCCCAGACTCCCTTTGAGACATTTCATGCCTACAGGAAGGGGTATTCCTTCTTCAGGCTGTAGGGATTTTAGCATATTTCCTACACAATACAAAGCACTGTCTGAAAATTAGATACAGTTATTCACATGCCGTTTGTTTTTTCATAGCTCAGCTTCTTTAATAATCAGACCGCTGGTTTAAGTCCTATGTGCTTGTTGTGTAAATACTTTGCTGTCTCCTGCAGGCCAACCATGTTGCTGACCCTTTGTCCACCACTATGAGCTTTGCATCCCCGCTGGATGAGACACTGGACAGGGAGGTGCTTCTGATGCTGCAGGGACCCAACCCTGATCATATGGCTCAGGAGTTTAAGAGCCTCCTAGACAAAATGGTAACCGAATTTATTATGTGTCTGAAGGTGTGACTTGCACTCAATTTAAAAGGTCAACGTAAGATCTTAGATATGTGACTCGTGCTTAATTTACATCTTAAAACATTCATGTTGTTTCATACATGTCTGACTTGAAAATGGCTGATGTGAAAGTAAAGGTCACTCTGTAAGACTCAACAGATAACCAACAAGGCATCGGCTGGGAAATATATGAAAAGCTTAAAAAATATAAGGCATTTTAATGTTTCAGTAGTTTGTATAAGCAGCTTTAGTAGCAGCCTACTACAGCGTGATTTTTTTTTTTAATAGTTAGCTTGCAGCATAATGGGCTGCTTTTGATTCACTTGAGTAAAATTTGAGAATTGGCTGGGAAACTAAAAGAGGAAGAAACTAAAACAGCTGTTGGAATAACTGCTGAGGTACAACAAGAGGTGAGAAAGTCATCTTAAAGCTTAAGTCAGACCGAGTTGCAGACGGGTCGAGATAGCTTATAGAGTGATGCTTATAGTGTACACAAACTTTAGGGGGCTATCTTACTCAGAATTTTCTATTGACTCATATTTCACTGTTCAACACATAGATTCAACTGTTCATTTTTTTGCATGTAGCCTAAATGATCAGTGATTCCGTATCAGACTAAATGTGCTCATGATTTACCTGTAAAACTCACATTTCAATGCCTTTTTTAAATCATCTGTGATGTGAAAACATTAGTTTTTCACCAAAAATGAGAGAAAAGCGTGCATCCTGCGAATAGTTAAATAATGAAATCTCAGCCCACTGCTGGGCACTCCTGCTTCTGTGCCACTGACGGCATTTTGAGCCAAAAAGTCCCTCACAGTAAACGACAGGAGAGGAGATTGTACCACTTTTCAAAACTGGCTTCACTAACAGTCCTCACCAGAACAGAGAGTGTTGAAGTAGTCACCAGACTAAAGTCATGATGCCCTCTTTTCTATCAGCCTTCTCTGCTTCCATCCCAGTTAGTGGTGTGGTCTGTGGTCAGAGCTTAGATCAGGTTTGTAAAGTTTACAATCTTTCATACCATGTGTGCAGTGTTATTTCTACAACGGTGAAGCTAAAAGTGCATTTTTTTTTTACTTAAAAAAGCAAAGCAACAGTATCTTCTCTACTAATGACCTAGCAATACAATTTTAGGTGGCTGACAGAGTAAATTTCTTTTTTAATCTACAGCATTTGTGTCTAAAATTGTGCATATTGTTTTCAAATGCTTGGCTTTCCATCTTAAATAAATTCTCTCTCACCACAGTTTCTCTTTATGTCTCTCAGAAAAAGCATTTCACAGAGGAAGCCGACCCCGTCATGTCTGCAGTCAGAGGCTTGTTCGACAACCACGCACAGCCAGGGGGCAACACAGACACCAGTCTCCAGGTCAGATCCACTCACACACTCTCACAGACACATTTTACATTTTTTATTCACACTTGATATAAGCCTAAGAGAAATCACAGGTTCACAGTGTACTGCAGTGTGGGTGCCTGTGTATATGTGCATATGCGCATTGGTTGATTTCAGGCTGCAAATGGCCATTTTTGTACCTTTTTATTTCTATATGAATCATGAAATTATGTAACATGATTTCTATCTTACTCTCCGTCCACCTGTTGCTCTCTTTTTCCATCTATCACTGCCTATCTGCTCTGTCTCTCCTTCCCACCCACTATCCCTCCTCTAGAGATCTCTCACTTACATAACTCTCCAACAGGCCCCATCCAAGCAGTGCTATTTAGTCAGAGTGTTGTACCACGAACACAACCCACTCCCCTCCTCCCTCCCTCCAACTTTCTGTATCTCTCTCTGTCTCTTTCTCTCTCCCCCCTCCTCCTGCATTGTTGCCACTCTGCATTCATTAGCCACGTACTGCCATACAGCAGTAAACATACCAAATGAGACAGAAATCATTAGTGGAGCAGAGCTGTACCAGTGCAAGTCAGTCTTGCATTGGTTCCTCAGTTTGCTAGCTGAGATGGAAAGACTGTGTGTCAGTTAGGTGTTAGAACTTTTTGGAGTTGTAAAATTTAGGCCTGCGGCTGCCTGCAGCCTTTCACCTTAGTGAGAGGCTGACTCCCTTGGACTGATCCTCCCACAGACGGTGCAGGCCGAGCTGGACAAGAAACGGACAGAGTGGGCCCTGAGCTTGGACCAGCTGGCCCAGTACGCAGACTCGCTGGAGAAGGAGCTGATCAAAATGGCCAGTAACATGAGGAGGTCCCGCACCGAGATCCTGCACCTTTCAGTCAGGTGAGGAAATCTTTATTTGCTATACATTAGAAATACTGAGCATTGAAGTGAATCATGTTTTAGATTTTAATGTGAGAACAGAGGAAGGTGAAAGAGATATACCAGATTAAGATGGAACAGTACAGCATAACAGTAGATCTTGCGCTGGCTAATTAAAGACAACTTGACCGGCAGGTAGGAAAATAGGCTGTAATAGGAGGTTGCTTTTGTGCAGCAGTGATCTTACTGGCTGAATTAAACCCCAGCAGTACTAAAAATTGATTTTGTTATACAGACATTTTCATCCAGCCTTGCAGTATCTGAAAACAATGTAATCTAGGCATAATGTGTTTTCAAGGTTAGCTTGTTAGCCTAGCTGCTCTTACAACAATAGGGCCAGTCAATGGAGTGCACTCAGGCGCTGTCCCTCTGCACCGCCCCTTCAGGATGAATCACAATAATCTCTAATGAAAAAGACTGAAATTAAAAGTTATTTTTGAGAGATAATTTTTAATCAACTAGGTCATGATTATATAGTTGGTGGGTTAATGTACAATTGTAATAAGTTGTAAATTAAATATGTGTAAGTTGTTCAAAGTTAGTGAAATGTGATGTCTTTATTATGAGGAATTTTTGCACACTGTCTCAGTTTAAATTTTACATGCACAGTTTGCTCCTCTTAAAAGAGAAAGGGAGCTTCTTGGGCGCATTTTTCCTACATCTGAACAACAGGTGGCAGCAGAGATACACTGTGTGACAGTTTTGCATATGCATGCTAACCTTGTGGAGTATGTTATATATTAGCTTTTTGTTTAAATATTCTTGTCTGGGGGTTTGATGGTTTTCATATTTTAACACTATTAATACATCTACACATACAATCAAAATTTACTGATGGGCGACACCTTATTGCTGCTTTAAAAGTATTTAAGTGTCCATTTTGCTCAGCATTGGTGATAAAGTGAACAATGCTGGCAATGCATCATCATAGCAAATATGTCAAAGCTTTTTTACATGCTGTAGACTTGTGCTCAGCTTTGTGATTTTGGATAACTGACATACCTTGTTTGTTATCCCCCTCCAAAAACCTCCAAATTAACAGCTACTGCCTTTCACATACACACTAGCCTTTAGCTGTCTATTTAAACACCTCTGAGGGTGGGCGCTTGGAGAATTTCCAGGAACTTTAAATGCCACGTGGTCCTGAATGAATAAAAAGTTACTGGGCAGAGCTCAAGGGTATTTTATGTAACTATTTCAAACTATTTCTGCCATCAGAGATCTGCATGTAGACAAGTGTATATTTTTAAATCTTTACATAAATATCAACACACTACACAATGTCAGACCCTTGTTTCTGCTCTCTAGTGCTATGTCTTAGCTTGTAAGTCAGTTGTGATGAGTGGAGGAAAGATCTGTCAATCTTCCTGACCTCAATGACCCTGAGCGCCTGCCTCATTAGGACTGAGTCTGGGCCAACTCTGGACCTCTCTCTCACTCTTTGTGGATGGGTTTACCTTGAACCGTGTGTGTGTGTGTGTGTTTATGTGTGTGTTCATGGAGACGGCCATCCCCTGCAGATATATAAAAGAGCAAGTGTGGCACAGTAGTAGAACAGAGAGGGCGAACTGGTCAGGCTGTCCAGCTGGGAATTACTGGTGCTCAGTTGCCAGGGTAACCTCAGGAACTTTAATTTTATTTGGGAGAAAAGAAAACTGAAGAGGACTCATTGTAAGTATAGTTTCGTCTCTTGCTCAGGAGTTTTTGGGCTAACACAGACTGTCAAGAGTGAGACTGGACAATATAGACAGTGCCATGATGAAGGTTTTGTTGCAGGACATGTTCATGGTTCTGTGTGTAGTTTGAGATTAGAGGGTCGGGCTGGGACTGGATCTAAAAAACCTTAAAGTGAAACAACCGTCAGCGGGCCAGTCGGAGAACTGGCGCTGGTCACCCTGGGCAACAGAATGGGACACTGCATGGGCCTGCGGATTGGGTACAGTATGTCCACTGTACTGTCTTCTAGGATAGGATTTTTTTCTCTCTCTCTCTCTCTCTCTCTCGATAATTTAAGAGCGCTTTGATATTTTGCATGCTTTATCTACTTTTCTTGTTAAAAAGAAGAAAAATCCTTAGCCTTTGTTTTAAACCCATAATTTTGTTTTGTTTTGCACATAGGGTGCAGGAGCAGGAGAACCAGAAGCGACAGCTATGTGAGGAGCTGGAGCAGCTAAAGACACCTCAGGACAGCAGAGAGGCCTCATGCCAGACACCTGCACCAGAGGAAGAGGTCAGAGAGCAACGGAGTGGGGGTGGCCTGGATCAGTGGCTTCAATCTTTACAAAATTCTCAAACATCACCAGTCGCTTGCTTTCACTATTCTCCTATTTTTAATCTATAGCAAGCATACACCGTTTTTAATGGTATTCAGTAAAATGTTCACCATCTGGGAGATGAGCAGGTGTTTAGTACTATACATGTATTTTTATGTATTTTTTACAGTATAAATATTCAGATTGAATCTCAGTAGAAATATTTTTGAGGGCTTGCTTGGAGAGCAGTTACAGAGCTTTTACTGTATTCAGACAGATGGAGAATGTGGTAGAAGAGAGCTGAGAGTGAGTTGGCGGCTAAAGTGGACATGTGCACACACAATCAGATGTGAATACACACCTACGCACTGCTCCTCACATAAAATACACTGAGGCACGCCTGCACATTTCCATTACAACAGCATTGTTTTCACTGCAAAACCTTATGAACTTGGTGCTGAGGCAGATAAATTTGAATACAGTAAACAATTTGTACCGTGACAGTACCTAATTAGTATAGCTTCGGATCAGAACCATTACATTTCCCTTAGACTTGTTAATAAACAAAATTAAATTGTTTAAAAAGAGGATTATGTATGATATATGTTGCTTTGCTGACAGCTCTGTCTGTGATCTTTGCTGTAATTTCTCTGCATAGATTTTTTTTTATCAGAAATTACTTGTGAGTCATGTGTCTAGTAGTGTGTCTAATAATGTGACTTTTTTCTAAGGAGTATATTTTGTAAGTGTTTTTGTCCATCTTATTTTTGCCTTCCTTTTATCAAGGCCTTGAATTTCTCTTTGTTTCCTTTTTTAGCCTGGAGAAGACTTGGACTGGGATGAGGAGTTTGCTCTTCAAGACTTCCTGAAAAATGAGTTAGCAGAGAGGAATTGCAGAGAACAGGGTGGACGAACAGATATCAGACCAGAGGAGCCAGCAGATAAATTAACAGACAGAGGTGAAGAGGAGGACGGGGAGGAGAAGTGGACGGTAGTGGACACAGCTGGAGAGGGAGAAGCTAGGGACACATCCACTCCTCTGTCTGCCCTCTCAGTGGAGGCCCAGCCTGGGCACAGTGCAGCAGGAGGGGGTCAAGGTTAGTGGGCATACAAAGGTTGAGATAATAACTCAGCCAACGTGTCAACTCTTGCTAATGGACTGTATGACGAAGATTTTAGTTCAGTCTTAGAAAGACGCTAAGTTTATTTGTACTAATACATCTATATGTAGCAATGCATTTTAAATTTGCTTTTAACAGATTAATCTTCTTGTTTTAGCCTTTAAAGGTCTGTTTAGACCAGAAATAGCCTAGGGCTGACAACATCATAAGGCCAAACCAAATAGGGCTAAATAAAGTTTAATATTTTTCTGCCCCTGTTCTGACCCTGCTTCTGTTCCTTGTCCAACACAGTAGGATTCATTGCAGAAATGAGCTTTGAGCTATCCTAATGCAAACAGGAATGTGAACTGATGCATCCTGTGTCTTTTTTAGCATGAGGATATTGAAACTATCGCTTGAAAACTTTGTTATTATGGGTCAGTGAGGGTAACTTGTTTGTTCATTCATGTGGCTACAAGTTTATAGTAATCAAATAATCTTTGCCCCTGACAACAATTTCTGTAAGCTTACCTTATATAGTATGATGTCGTTTCTTTTTGTTGTTGTATGTGCTTTTAAACTACATTTACGTGAGTACACATTTGTAGACGTAGTTAACGGCAATACAAAGACAAAGAACAATTTTGTCCACATTACTTGCTCTCTATTGGGTATGCCTATATTAAACATGTCTGTTTTTTTTGCTAACTCACAGCAAATGTTAAATGAGTCTTTACCGCTCTCCTCAAAGTGCATTTTGTAATAGCCACTGTTTTCAGTCTCAGACCAACTAGTGAAAGATTGTCATGACTTTAACTTCACTCACACACGGCTGGCATAGTTTGCAGTCATACAGTGTGGTTCATAGTATAAGCTCTAAAGGTGAGGAACGGCTTACAGACTCAGTTATTGTCTTTGAGTGTTGATTTGTGTATTAGAAACAATGAGTGTGTGGATTATCCCCCTGTAATCCATGGGTGTCACAGGGCACTCAGCCACCCTTGAAGCACCAACACAGGACACAAACTCACTCACTGTAATGATACACACAGTCTGAGGCCCTTGGAAGTAGACCCTTGCCTTCTATGGTTGTTGTGGCCCGGATCTTTAAAGGTTGGGTTTTAGAATGAGTGTGTGTGTCTCCACAGTATGTGAAATCCTCTCTTCCTCAAGTTCCTTGTATGGCAAGGTGTAAGACTGGTCTCAGGCCATGAAGTGAGCTCAGTAATCCCCCATTCCTCTGCCTGCATGAGCGGCTGGCAGGCAGGGAGACAGAAAACGAGAGTGCAGATGCGGTCATTAATGCCACCTTAGCCATGCATGGTATTTTAACTTTTTTCCCCCTCCCTCAGCTCAATGCCTTGCATAATAGACAGGTTGACCTTTTATGGTAAGAGGTGGGGTTGTATTTTTGGATGGGCATCAGAGAAAGAGGACATGAGTTTGAGTTTTTAATTAACAAATTCTCTGTTTTGCGTGTTTCCCACCTCTTCTTTTCTCTCAACATTTTTTCCTGAATTATGTTACATTTTTCTTTTCTTTTGAATTTGTTACAGACTCTGAAGTCTGCGCTGAGTCAGAGTCAGAGCTACACTGTCATCCTTTGCAGGTAAATTGTCACGGGGTAAGGAAATATGTTTTGTTCAGGATGCACACCAAGTATGGGATTGTGTGACCTTCGTGAGTTATCATTGAACTCCGTATTTCTCACATTACTTTACAAAGTATTTTCTTAAAATTGTTTATTAAAAACAAATTATTGACAATTACCTTTCTAAAGTAGTAAAACAACCTTCAATAAGCTTGTAAAAAGTAAAAAAAAAGAATGGAACGGTATGCATCTCCAAAACATTGACTGGTAAATATCAGAAAACCCCATATTTGTCAACTGAATTAATAGTTTATCTTGAATGTCATAAGTCTCCTTTCAAGTGGAATGTTGCTAACCAAAGTTGTGTAACTACCTAGCTTGATGCCAGCAGATGAGTACTTCAAATATTACTACAAATCTGTAAATGCTATAGCCACACTGATAGTAACTTTCAGACTTCAAAGCATCTTTCATTCTGTGGAAACCACAAATCAAATCTATGTCCAAATCAATTTGTAAAAGATCACACTCGTTTTTCAGAGGAAAACACCTATTTGATGCATGTGCTTGTAGCTTCTTATGTAAAATCTGCACTTGCCAGCAAACTGAATCCTAACCTCCACAGAGGTCAACAAGAGATCACTGGGTAGCTGCTATTTGTATGACAGGCAGCAGGAAGCAGTACCAGTACGGCACTGCTCTGCTTGCCTTCCCTTGGCTTTAAACATTTTTTGAATATTTGGCATACACATCTCTGCTGTTTTGCTGATATCACTTTCAGCTTCTTTGACAATGTTGAGAAGGAAGTAGGAAGTTTTTTAAATTAGGAATAACAATGTCAAAGGACCATCATGTTTTTTTAAAATTTACACTTTTTACACAATTTAACTCTCTCTCTACTATTGCTGTCTTTCTGTAATTAACTTACTGCTATATGACAATTAGCTTGAAAGTTGTAAGACATGCATATTTCATCTTGGTGCAGATTTAGATTTCCTCAATATCTTGTCACACTTGTTTGGTAATGCAGTAAAAAGCAGATACTCTTTAGCAAAACACTTCCTGCTAGTACAGTTAAGGATGCTTTGACATATGAAATGTCAAAGTCCTCAGTTTCAGATGTCTTGATATGCAACTGTCTTTGAATGCACCATCAACAAGAAGGGCTTTTAAAACAGTCCCTGTCACTGTGCTGGACACATCTGAAGCATTAAGTTGTAATAGTTATTTTCCTGCGACTCTGAAATAAAAGGATAGCAATGACTTGGAATGGTTGGAAGGTAGGAGATGATCTCCAAGTGTAAAATACTAGTTTTGATTTGTAGTAAATAATCAGACAAGCAAAACTACACATGTGCTCTTTACTTGTATGTAACTGATTACATTATACACGTTATTTTCTCCTCATGTCTCTCATATTTCACTCTCTGAACTTCGATTTTTTTTTCTCTTTTTGCCATTTGCCTACCAAAGTAGCTCTTCACATATCGCAATTCACATATCGTTATTCACAGCCACTGCTCACAGGCAGCATTTTACATACTTCTTTTAAAGCTGTCGACTTCCTTATATAGAATGACAGTTCTTAAACTTTTAGGTCACACATAGGGAAATATAATGACTTGCTATTGTATTATTGAAAAAGTAAAGGATTATACACCTGCATTTGAAGAAAAAATTATTCCACTATATTCTGCACCAAATAGTGAGGCTATACACTCAACTACACGTTAAGCAGCTAAAATCTCACTGTCTTGTCACAGACTCTGATCTCAGATGTTATGCATTCTACTCACTTGTCGTCCTCCATGTTCAATTAATTTCATGCCTGTGAGGTTTTTAAACTAATTCAAACACTCCATCATGCTGCAGGCAGTTTGAAAGTGATGTTTGCTTTTTGAATTAGTATGAAGATGACACTAATTGGGGGGGTTTTTCCAATAAATCCATCACTGATGAAGCAGTTGCTTTGTGCTGTCTGTCAGCTGTGAGATTGTGTTGACTTCTTACGCAACGCCTTTTTAGCCGACAAAGATTTGTTTCTGCTGACAGACAGTGGGCCTCCTGTTTGTTACACGGTTAATGTGTGTTACTTATTTAATCTTTTGACCCCTTTCCTTTTCGAATATTTATCATTTGTGTGCATGTGTGTACGTGTGTGTGCGTGTATTCAGGAAGAGGCAGCAGTTCCATTGAGCACCCACTCACAAGCTGTCAACATTAGACACCCAGAGGCGGATGCTCTCCCTGATCTGTCCCACTCAGAGAACAACAGTAAGATCCCCGCCTCCCTCTCCCTCACTCTCTCTCTAAGTCATTCTCTATGTACGTCGCTCTTTTTCTGCTTAACTGTTTCTCTAGTTTCTCTACTGTGTGCATTTACAACATAACCAAAGAGTGAGTCATTTCCTGACTCACTTGATATATTTGCTGTTTGTTTAGAGGAAAAAGAACTTTACTAAATCTTGCAAGATAAAGGTCAAACACTACCAAATACCACAATACGAACAACATTGAAAAGCCATTTTGAAAATCCAAAACTCCATGATTGCCCTGGAAAATCATGTGTTTCATAACCACATTACTGTTTGTGTACAACAAAATTTTGTTTATTAAGAACAAAATTTTATTAACTCAGTATCTCAACTACCACACTACACAAATTAAACATAAAAACAATGTATTACTTTAACATGTCAGACTTACTGAGCTAATGGTTTCTAAAATGTCAAAATGCAACCTGAGAAATGAACAAAATCAGAGTAAATTAGAACAGCTGATAACTTAAGAGCTCGTAATCCTGGAATGTGTTAGTATAGTGAAATAGTAAAAGTTTATTTCTTAATATGGGACTACTTTTTGTTGTGTACCAGCATACACAGAGGATCCTCAGAC
The DNA here is from genome assembly GCA_029783725.1 of Acanthurus tractus. NCBI lineage: Eukaryota > Metazoa > Chordata > Actinopteri > Acanthuriformes > Acanthuridae > Acanthurus > Acanthurus tractus. Next base: position 4,968,976 of record JAQNCA010000018.1, read on the forward strand.
ATCAGAGTCTCACACCTGTGGTCCAGCCCAAAATCTGAGCGACTCATCTGAGCAGGTCCAAACAGCCATACTTAGTAACACCCCTCCTGCAGAAGCCGGCATGGTTTCTCCTGATCACGCAACGAGCGCATCCCCGGGACCAGATGAGACTGTGACCCAGACTGAGAGGTGATTGAGAAATAAATAAATTTTTATGCACTTATTATGAAATTAAACAATTAGAGTGCCTTTCTCCAGATTTTATGAAAAATCTAATTGTATGAAGTGTTACTGAGTTTATTTAGATTTTTTTAATATATTTTTTTAAGTGCTTAGCACTTTTGACATGTAAATTGCAGTAAAGATTTGACATTTTGTGAGTTTTTTAAACTAGTTCATCACTATATAGATTGTGAAAAAAGGGCGTCGCACAGCAGTGTGTATGTAGCAGGTGCAAGCAATAGCTTTTGCCTGTAAGTATTTCAGGCTACATCACTTAAACATGATCAACATGTGTGTTAAACACCATTTTGCGACCACTGGTGTGTGTTCATTTATGATTTCTGCGGAATTCAAATTGGGGTTTAAACCCCCAAGAAACCAAATATAATTTTGGGAAACAGAAAGAAGTTACAGGGAGTCAAATTCAATGAACAGGGGTGGAAAGCAACATCTGAGTGCAGATGAGAAACCCGCATACCAGTGCACTCTGAGAGAGGTTGTCATGTCACAGGGATCTTGTCAGTGTTTTTCTTTTGGTCTTTAGGACTGCAGGCTCTTTCACTGCAGTTTCTGCTGTTTGCTATCTCGGGACATAGCCATAACTCTCATGGCTGGTGGTGATGATATTTTCGGTCATCCTAGGCCTTTTTAGTTCCTTGCAAACTCAGACACACTACTGCTCATACTCGGGAATCAAGTAAATACAAATGGGCATGTCAGAGGTCAGAGAAGCAAGTGCAGCTCAGGTGCTGATAATGCTCAAGCGATGAAACTTTGAATAGCTACTCAATAGTTATAGCCAGAATCTGCTTTTTCCTGCTGCTTCCACCATGAAAAAAGCAGTATCAGAGAGCAAAAAACAAGGTTTACTCACCACAGGGCATGCATTAGCAGGTTAAATGGCTGTTTATTAGCAAGAACTACCCACTAAGATGGTTGAGCTGGACAAGAAAGAGCATGCACAAACTTAAGCTGTTGTGTTGCTGTTTGGGTTGGAAAATCCTGCTTAGGTGTCTCAAAATAGAAGCATCTGATGTCAGGAAACTGACATGACCACATAGCCACCCAGCATCCTGACTAGTTTTCATAACAGTATAAACTATCCCTGCTAGATTAAAGTAGATGGGTGTTATCAGCAGCTTCAGTAGTCATAGTTGAAGTCACCATTTGACTGACTTTCGTCATTTCCCTATGACTTGGTCAACATTTGGTATTCAAATGGGTGTTTTTTCGCTGTGGGAGGCGTGTGCAGCCTAATTTGTGGATCTCTGCAGCCATGTTTTGCATAGGTACAGTCAAGAGACAAAGGGTGTTCCTCTCCTCTCGTACTGTTTCATATTTTTAACAGCTGTGCCTTATGAGATAAATAAAAAATACACATGAAGCTTGATTGAAGACTGAGAAAATGATGAGTACCTGACAGTTGTCCTTTGACCTTTGGTTAGCACCCAGCCAACCAGTGAGGACCACAGGGGAGAAGAGGAGAAAGCAGGTGAGACGGACTCAAGCGCAGGAGCCATGAGCCTTACTAAGGTCAGTAGCAGAGGGAAGTATTTCAATGCGTAAGTGAGTAGAACTTCCTCTATTCTTTTTGCCAGCTCACCAGTGCTTCCCCTTCCTCTTTATGACCCTCTCTTTTTCTCCTTCTCTCTGTCACTTTATGTGTGTCACAGCTGACTGAGAGTGGGTGTGTTTTGATATGAGAGGGGTTTCGTAGGCTGGGTGGGGGCTGACTTCTCCTCTGAAGGGTTGGGAGGGTGACTTGCCCCCCGGAAAGAGAGGAGAGAATGTAGAGATGTAAGGTTAAATAATAGATCAGGGAATCAGGTGGCCATCATTCTACTGACTGCTCACCCCTATGACTTAGGGAGTCACAGGATGGGCTATCAGCTTAACTAAACTCAGCTGCAAAAAGGAGGCAAGTACACAGTTACTTCATATGGCTGACTAAGGTGTCAGTCTGAAAAGGCTTTCATTTTTGCTGTTTACTTAAAACTAAAATGCTCCTAAAGTTGCATATGGTGCTTTAAAATGATCCATTTATAAGAAAAATATACAAATCAGATATAAGGCAAAACATTTCATCCTTTGGTTAAAAAAATCTGTTTGACAAAGTACATTGTATCCACAATCTGATAGATTTCGTATTATTCTGTCAATTACAATTCATTCTATTTTTATTTTCAAATTGTGCAGTTTCGTCCATGTTCTTTGCATTGCATAGAACATGCATGGGGTCCTTGATTTACTTTATGCAATTATAGAATTCAAGTGTTAGTATTACCATAGCCAAACAGGAAGGAAGACTTTTCTGTATCATTTGCTGCATGAATGTAGTTTTGCATTAAAAGAAAAACACCGCAAAGTGATGCACACAATTTGCACTACTGTAATCATGCAGCATCACTTGTTTAAAGTGATGGTGTAGGGCTTAGTAAGGTTGCATTCACAATGACTCAGCTAAGAATCTGTCTCTTGCTTGAAGAGAATATGGTCAGGTGAAGAATTTGTAAAATATGACAATTTTTTTGGCTTAAATCTGAATGTCTGAACATGTTGTCTTTCAGACCAGTTTTTGTGTGCAGCATAAGCTGCCGAGGTGATTCTGCCAAGTTGAACCTCTATAGCGCTGACAACTGGCTTTAAGCTAAACATACTTTTTTTAACCAATTCATCTGGATTCAGAGTACACCACTTTGGTGTCAGAGGATTTTTCTGATCAAAAATGAACTCCTTGTTTTTATATGCTGGCAAAGAGGAGCTAAATTGTTTTGAAATCTAAATCATTTGGATATATTCAAATAGTGGTTTAACTTGTAAATCGATTATATTTTAATTGGAAATTTCTCCAAATTTATGACTATGTGTTATCAATTCAAATTGATCATTTATTGCAGGCTTTATCACTTTTTACATATGTATTGTTAAATTGTTTAGCATAATATGGCATAAACTAATACTTGTCCTAGTGAAAGAGATAGTGGAGTAAAACTCAATCATTTCTACTATGTTGGATTTTATTTAGATGCAAAATATTCAGTTGCTGTTAAGACAAATTAAATGATTAACAAGACCAACACCTTTAATTCAATTATTTTAGATTCAGACAATTTTATTTACCCAAAGGCCAATTCAGTTTGCAGCTAATTTAAGACATATATTTTGTGCCTGCAGTGACATTACTAGGATGTAGACCTCAGACATGATTGTGCTGGCATAAAAGGTTTTTGTGGTTAATAACTGTCATTTAAGCAAAGTAAACAACTCAACATGCAAATTATCAACATTTTGGAGATTTGAATGAAAGCAGTTTTTGGAATGTAGATCCTGTGAAGGACATTGAGTCAAATTATTAGACAATGTGTTGGATTAAATGAGATGACTGTAATGCTGCTGAGGTACTGAGGTAGCAGTTTTGTTTTATGTGACTGTTTTTTTTTTAATTAAAAGTGACATTGAAGTCTCATTATGCTTTATATTAAGTGGAGGAGTAAGGCCGTGAGTGCAGTCTTATTCTGAGCGGTGTCAAAAACGGATATGATGCAGACTCATTACACAATATCCCATTGCATTGCTTCGAGTGCTCACCTTGCTCCATTGTTTATGTGTGTGATGGTGTGTTTGTGTGTGTGTTCACACGATTGTGTATGCACTCAGTCCGCCTCCACTACTTAGCACAGTTCCAGTGTTAACGTGTTCTCTATGCACCCCTCTTAGCAACACACACACACACTCACAGAACTGCAGGGCTCTCCATGAAGCTTCACATTATATAAGAATTAGCCCAATCTTTCTCCTCCACACTCTGTGCAGCTTAGATAGCATTTCACTGCCATGGGACAGGTACGCTCCATGTATGTTAATGTGTCTCCTTGTCCTTGACCATTTCTTGTAACGTAGGGTAGAAAACTGTGCTGCAAGACCACCTTTCTTTTTCTCACCCCTCCTTCCTTCTCTTCTCTACCTACTGTCCATCTCAGAGCCTGAGTCAAGACCAGTTGGCAGACAGATCAGCGGCGGAGGACAGGTGAGTGACTCAGTGTCAACTGTTATTGCAAGAAACCATATCAACTGATGTTTTTTTTTAGACTGCTTCACTTTGCAGCCGCAGTAATAACTCCTACAGATTTTAGTGATTTCAGCCAAGAGAAAACTGTTTCTTCTGCATCTCTGAAAGCCAACTGTGTTTTTTGCTAGTGCCATTAAGGATGCTACTTTTTTTTACAGATGCTATAGGTTAGTATAAAGGTATCGCTGTTTGTGTTCTAGCACGTGTCTGCTGCCTGTGTTGGTGGAAGAGGAGGAAAGTGTGCAAGACGGTGCAGCCGAGGTTCCAACAGTAGCTGCTGGCATGGAGGGTAGGAAGAAAAACCTGTCAAATCTGTGTGCACGGCAAGGAGAGAAAGAGAGAACCTGATTTTTCTAAACGGACTGTTTGTTTACGCCTTCTTACATCTGAGCGTAACTTTGACCACCCACACACCAACTCTCCCTTCCAGGGACAGACCAGCTCATCAGCAGCGGAGCAACCACCTTTTCTGACAGCAGCTCTCCTCAGTCACAGCCATCATCAACACATGGCAGCCAATCAGGCAGCGGCATGGGCAGTGTGACCTCTGACCCCAGCCATTCGGACAATAGTGCCACCAAAAAGGGCTCCCTCACACTCTGTGGCAAAAATAAGAGGGAACTGGTAAGACCTGTTCTACTTCTTCTTTCCTCTAAACTGGATATTTGATTTACTGTCAGAGTATTTTAGCGTGTAAATGTGAAAATGTTCAAGTCATTAGACTTCGGGTTTTTTGATATTTTACCAGTTATGTTTTTATTAAGTGGCTAACAATCCTATAGCTAGCTTTGATGTGTTTTTTGTTTTCATTTAGGGTCTGTTAGTGAATACCTTTATCCAATGATTATTGGCAAAATATTACCAATGATTATAATGGAGTTGAGAACAGTGTTTGCCACCCTCATACATGGAAAGGAAAAATAAACAAGTTGGTTTGGTTCAGTTTACTATTTTTTTAAATGCACCGTTTTATTCAAAATTTTCGATAGTTTATATATTAATAGTACTTTTATTGTATTGTTTAAGCTTCACTTTAAAAAGCCTCAGAATGGATTTAATGAAACACCATGATCATGTGCTTGTGACACACTAAGATTAAATTTCTTTGTAAGTGAAGCTGTTGTGCCTTCAGTATCTTGATTCGGCATGAAATGCTGTCTTTCCAGCTAAGCAAGAGTGTGAGTGTGAGTGTGCGTGCGTGCCTGCGTGTCTGTGTATGTGTGAAAGATAGAGGAAGCAAGAGCAAATAGTTTCATTTTAGCTTCACTCAGGAGCAGATGATTCAGAACTCAATCCCAGCTTCACTGTCAGCTGTTTTGATTTTCATATTTCACCGTTTTATTATGTGAAGACTAATGAATAGGAGAGGGCACATGGAAGGCTCAGAGTTAAAAGAAGAGTGGCGGGGGGGCAGGGGGAGATGGAGCAGAGAGAAGTAGTAATGTCTGTTCGGATTTTGCAGGAGCTGTCACGCAGTATGGAGGCCATTGAGGAGCACAAGGGACAGGAGGACCAAAGTGACACCAGCATGGCCACTGAGAAGGAATGTATGTGTAATATATCTTCCTTTGTAGACTGTTGCAAACAAAAAAATATGCATAAAATTTACCACCTGTTTTTTAATACCAAAAAGAATGCCATTTTGAATGACAATATGTAATTTCTTTTAAAATCTAAAACATGATTGGACAGTTTGATCAGGTATTTATCATTTCCCTCTCAAGCTGAGACATCGGTGCTCTCTGACACCAGTGAGACCTACAAAGACAGAAACAGGTAAGTCGGCAAGTGACAAGTACTAACTCAAATTAACACTAAATTATCTGTGTATACATTTATTTAGATGTAACTGAGTCCCAATTGTTATCTTTTTATCTGCAGCCTGTCACCCAGTGACAAGGAGATTGAGGTATGTATACCATGAGATCTTGGACTTTGTAACTAGCCACACTTTGTAGCTAGTAATGAAATCTTAGGGTTTTCCACAGGAGAGTGAGGAGATTTTTTATAATTAAACTGACCTGCTAGCACAGTTATGCTCTCTTTGTGACCAAAACTCTTGTTGTAATGAAAAATGAATGTTAATAACGGTCATCTCATCTGCATTTAACAGGATGTTATTCCACATACTGTATGACTCCAGCAATCAGCACCAAAAATAAATGTGTCACGTCATATTTTCAGGCAGAGTTCCAACGTCTGGCATTAGGCTTCAAGTGTGACATGTTCACCCTGGAGAAGAGGCTGCGATTGGAGGAGCGGTCACGTGACCTGGCTGAGGAGAACGTCCGCAGGGAGGTGTCCAGCTGCCAGGGCTTACTGCAGGTCAGTTTGTGGTACTGATCCGCAGTTTATTAATAATATATATAGATATGAGATTGATATCATCTTAGATTTTGGATAACGTCACATCCTGATAGGGCTCCAGTGTTGTCATTTCCAGGTTTTAAAGGCTGCACTATGGTCGAGTTGTGTAATTTCCTGAACTTACCACACTCTTGCAGCTGATCTAATACCAGCTTTTATCAGCTAAGTCATTCTTTTAACAACACTGATGATTATATATTATAAATGTCATTGTGCTAATGTCCAGTGAAAACACAAACAGCCATCCCAAAATACTATCACAATAAAGATAAGGAATTTGTTAAAAATTTTTGATCTGTCCATGTGGCCCAGCGAACAGCTATCTTCACTACTTTATATGTAGACTATTTCAGCAGTGCCTTGTGTAACTTTATTTACATTCTCATTTTTAAAAAACACTTACTTTATTTCTTGCAGTGCAGTTCTTTTTCATGATACTATTATTGTTCAGAACACCTCTTTAGTTTTTTAAAATTTTGACACTGTGTGACGATCATATGGAAAACCCAAGAATTTTCTTTGGCTTTAATATTTAAATTAATTTGTTTCACATAGGAGAGACTCACAGGTTTGAACAAGTTTCAGCCAACCCTTTTGTTTTGTTGTTGTTGTTTTCATCAAATCTCTCCTTGTCCTTTCTTGCTCTCCTCCCAGGCCCTGACTCCTTTGTGTGAGGATGACAACCAGTCCATGGAGATCATCCTGAGGCTCCAGAAGAACCTGGATATCCTCATCCAGTCCATGACCAGAGTGTCCAGTCGTTCTGAAATGTTAGGAGCTATTCACCAGGTATAAGATAACTGTGTGGTGTGTTGAGAGTGGAAGTTATTCCTTTCCCGAGACAAAACAAATTTTGCAGACTTTTGACTTGGAAATTTAATGGAGTCTTGTGTATGTGGATGTCAGGAGAGTCGTATTGGTAAGGCTGTGGAGGTGATGATCCAGCATGTGGAGAACTTGAAGAGAATGTACACCAAGGAGCACGCTGAGCTTCTGGAGCTGAGAGAGACACTCATGCAAAATGAGAGGTCATTTGGATCACACACCGAGAGAGGTACGGAACGCAGACTGATACTATCATTACCTTTAATTTTGCAGTAGCTGTGCTAATAGTTGCCACCTACTCAGTTTTTATCTTAGACCCCTTTCCTCTAGAACCAAACTAATGAAATATAAGGGCTATGGTAACAGCAGGAAAACTCTGAGTTACAGCGCATTAAGAAAATTATAGATATTGAGTGCTGAAGCTCTGTACAACACTGGCTTGATCTCATGACAAAACCTAAATCATTAAATTGTGCTGTATGCGTGTGTGTAAATATTCATGCTCAGTGCTTGCACACACCAACCACAAGGTGACTACACTGTTCATCTTTCCAGATGACTTTCGTGGCAAAAAGCAGCCAGCATCACAGTACTACAAGGTAGGTGTTTTGATGACATTAAAAATTCAACATTGATGTCATGTGAAAAAAAAACACACACACACACGCACACAATATTATTAAATATTCAGATACCTCTTAAGCGTCTCTTTACTTTTTCTTTGTTCTTGTTCTTAAAACTGGTTGCCAACCACAATAAAATTCATTAAATGTAACTCTTATTTTTGTACATTTTTTTGGACAATAAGTGGTTACACAATCTCTCTCCATCTCCTTACAATCATAATTTTGAGTAAAATCTAATTCCAAGAAAGAGTTCAAATTGAATTTGTTTTTTGTTTCACAAATTTTCAAGAGATGTCATTATTTTATGAGTTCTGTATGACACAGTAATAGTGTGGAAATCTGCTATTGTTACAGCCCTACTTCAAGGTCAGCTGCGGCGAGTTTGTGTATAATATTCTGCTTTACTCAGAATGGCTGATGGCTTAATGTGTTCGTAATGTTAATGTTTGTCTTAGCGATTATTTCCTTTTGTAACTCAACAGTCGTCATCCCGGCGAGTGAGCATAGCAGCAATCCCCCGCTCTGGTGGAGGCAACATGCACTTTGACATGGTGAGCACATCATGTAGCATAACCTTTGGCTTTTGTACCAACAGGGAGGAGGCTTTTTGCACTCCTAATACAGTATAGCTAAAATACACTTTAGATATCTACTTTTATAGTGTATAAAAAATGCTGTGTTTTGTCATATTTCACCTCATAAACCACATTTGCCGTTTCGTTTAATTGCTTTCAATTCCAACAGCATGCATTGGTGAACTGATAAACTACAAATAACATCAGATCATGCTTCTATATTTATAAATTAAAAGTCTCACACCACAGTGACCCTGTTTCATCCTGTTAGGACTTCAGTGGAGAGTAATTCATCTAGACAAGCAGAGACTTGTGTTGAGTATGGATTTAGGTTTAAAATGTTTGTTGTTGTGCTTCAGGTGCCCTTTTTATTTACATGATCATAACTCTGATAGCTTGTTTTCTCACCACAGTCTAAAACACAAGACAGCTCGGAGGCTGAAACAGAGAGACTGACCAGGCGATCTCCATGGTAGGCATTTGTATGCATGTCAATTTATGCATCCATTTTAATATGTGAAGTGAAGTTAATTGAGATTCTGCTTGTATGTGAAAGGGAGAGTGTGCTTAAATGAAAAATAAGAGTAGTGTTTGTATTACCTTTTTGAATCACATCAACATTGTCTCTGACGTGTGGGAAGCTATTGACTGTGGCTCTATCTTAAGCCACAGATCCTTGCTCTGTACCATGACATGAGGGTTGTTGTTGTTATACCCCTATGTGATAATGGCGGTTTCCAGGAATGTGGCAGGAAAGAGTGCGGCACGCCCCCCACTAAAACGCTTTGTTAGCTCTGCGGCCTGGGTTGACACTGAAGAGCCCTCTCTCATGATGAAGGGGTAAGACATGCCAAGAAGAAAGGTACCAAGCTGGCTGCGTACACAAGTCCTTTGACTGTGGACCCAGATGTATAAAGATGGCTGCTGGCTGCTTTGTAGTGTGGAATCATTACTGTCAGTCTGTCTGTGGCTTAGTCAGGTTTCCATTTCTCAAAGTCACTTTGCATGGAATTTGCAAATTATTCTTTATCATTTTTGAAATAAAAGCTTTATAGAGTTAACTAGTGGTTGCAGTTAACTGCTTGTATCATAAACAGAAAGCATGATTTAGAATAATGGAGTACTAATATGAATAGAACATGCACAATGACTGAGAAATCTGAAATTTTAGAGAAAAAAAAAGGTGTTTAATATTCGTAAATAAAGTCACAGACTGCAGACTTAAGCAGTAGAGGTCTGAACATGATTAGGATACGGGCATCCAACTGGCACTGATTACACAGCTAATTCCTATGAGCAAGTTAGCTTTTATTATCAAGCTGTTAAAATATAGCATTCTCTTACATGCACATATTATTCATACTCTATGCCAAGAAAGAGACATGAGATTCACAGTAGTAGAGCAGGACCTAACGCAGACCCAGCTGACCATTGAAAGCATGGATCTAAGTCCATATTTACTCTGCATCCCATAGAGACTGCTAGCTAGCAGCAATACTTTAAGGTAATTGGTGAAGCTTAGACTACTGTAACATTCTGAAAACAGCATATTATCTTTTGAGACTAACACCAATCACTGATGCTGACATCAAACCAAACAGCTGCCATCTATTATGCATCTGGTCTCTCCTCGCATGGGGAAGTGTCAGTGAGAAGCCAACATCTTTTGGTAACTTTTCATTCAAATCTAGCTTATTTTTCTATTGCATATCTGTAAAATTTAAAGTATGTGGACTTTGTGTTTATGTTTTTTTTTATTATTTTTTTTTATTGGCATCATACAGCTTTCAAATGTTTGGATGTTAAAAAGCAGGATTTGCTCTTTTTAATTATTTCAATCAATACTGCAGCAAGGGGATCAGAATAAAGTAATTTTAATTCTCTCCAAATATCTGAAAGATTGTGAAATTGCTTTGTGTTATTTTTTTATAATATTGGAGCATGTAATCGCTGGGCATTGATAGGCATGAATTGTGATATTGCAGAAAATGATTTCAAACTTGTTTGTATCACAGATTTCTTAAAAATATCTAACTTTGTGTGCAGCAGGTGAATGATAATCTCTTAATTTTTGTGGGCTGCATATGCATGAAATGGGCATGTGTGCATGTGCACATACAGATTTATTTGGTAATGCAGCCATGCTTGTGTCAGAATGTGCAACTGAACAGTGTGTTTGTGAATGCCTGACCCACGCGTGCCAACAGGACAGCCTACGACAGCACTGACTGCAAGTTGGAGGACGAGCAGAAGGAGGAGCCGGTGGCAGAGAGGAGGAGGTCCAGTCTCAGTGAGCTGGGCAACAAACTCACCTCCCTAATTCTGCCCCTCAAGACGTTAGTCCAACCAAATACCCACCACTAGCCTACTGCTGCACCACTCTCTGCCAGCAAAGCTATGAGGCTAGCTGCGTAGTGAAAGAGTTCATCATTTAGCTGGACTTCCAGAGGTTCATGTAGCAACAAACTTCAGTGTCCTCTGTTATCAGAGTCAGACTCTGTTGCATTTTGAGACACTGGCTAATATCAAAGACTCATCAACTACATAAAGCCTAAATCATTATTCTGTGTTTAAGTTCAAACAGAAAGCAACAAATCATACATTATTAAGTATTAAATCACTCGTGTGCTGTTTTCATGTGTCGTTCAAATCGTTTGTGA
>JAQNCA010000018.1:5022799-5036265 GCA_029783725.1 Acanthurus tractus
TACCTGCTCAAAGAGATGCAGTCAGTCCTGGTCAAGGGCTACCAGGTATGAGTGCACACAGTGACACGACCATGCAGCTACACAAACAGTTACAAGGGTACAGAAACTAGCTCACATTTGCTTGTGTGTGCAGGCTTCATAGATTTTTTCGTAATTTTTTTCTATTTGATTTTTTTTTTTTTAATCCTTATGAAGAGATGTGTCAGCATTGTCTTTGTGTTAGAAAATCCTAATACCTCTGTGTGCCTCTGAACTCCTCTCCAGGTTCACGTGCTGACATTCACAGTGTACCAGCTGCTGTCAGTCCTCAGTCCGACCCTGAAGAGTGGTGACCTGGACTCCTGCATGAACATGCTCATCGATGTAAGCACATTTAAACCAGAAATCCTTACTAACTCTGCAATGTCAAAAAATGCCTAACAATTGTGGTTTTATTTTGATGTTTTTCTGGATCCTCACCTTCATTTCTCTTTATCTTGCTCAGATATTTAACAACGAGCTGTTTGGGGCTGTGGCAGAGGAGAAGGAGGTGAAGGGGATCGTTTCCAAGCTGATGGAGGCTCGACATAGTAAAAGCATGGACTCCTACGAGCTGCTTGCCAGATTTTGTAGCAAGGAAAGCATCACTAAGTGGATATTGCCACTGAAAGAGGTAAATATGCAATTGATTTGATTTAAAAAATCTGAACCCTTCATAGAAAGACCTCACTTGCTGGTAAAGAAGAATATGATAAAAACTCAAGATGGGAAACTGCATTCACTTGTCTCTCATTTTGACATTATTGCTCCGTTTATTTAAAAAAAAAAAATTGTTGATAAGCACACTGCCACTGTCAGGATTTTGCAGGCCTTCATGTAATGGCTGTATACTGCTGTGTGAGGAAGCACCTCCTTTACACTCTCACTTAAGTCTTTTTTTAAATGACAAAAGTAATCTGCATTATATTTTTTTAAAATATTTTTTGTTCTATATATTTTTATTATTTAATTTTAAAAAATGTTGCAGTTGGTAAAACAAAATCAACTCTGAGGACTCTTAGTTTTACTCACTAAAAAACAATAATCGTGAACATGCATTAGCCTTTTCATCAATAACTAGCCAAAGCTAACTCTGAAAATAAACTGTTAACAAGCAATTTAGAACATATTGCTAAAGAATCCCTGTTTAACTCTGGTAACAGCTCTTTTAGCTATGGCGTTTTAGCTGGCGAGCTAACTCTAAGAAAGTTAGCTGACTAATGCTTCTTGGAAGTTCATGGACACCATGTCTGTTTTCATCTTCATATGCGTGTCTCCTGTTTCCACAGAGGACCACTGTGTTTTTCATTTACTTACTTTGTTTGTTGGAATTACATGGTGTAAACAGGAAAAGCAAACTTTTTGTATAATTGTTGATAATTCTCCTCAATCTGCCTTCTTATTATTTTTTTTTACTTTTCCTCTCTTCAGATCCTGGAGACATCATCTAGTCTGAAAACGTGTAACCGGGTGGGTGCTGTGCTGCGGCGACTGGTCCTGGGTCTGCTGGTCAACGATGGTATGACCTCCCGGGACATCTTACTGCTGTGCCACGGCCTGATCAGCGAAAGCCTGCCACTGCTCACAAAGAGAGACCGGTACACACACACAAACTCACAATAGTGCACAATGAATGGCTTTGAAGCTCATTTCCATTTCTCATGTATGACACCATGTATGTGTGTGTGTATGTGTAGAGAAAAGGCCTCAGCTAAACCTCCCCCAGACCCCAGACTGCCTCCCCCCAGCTGCCTGCTCCTGCCTCCGACTCCCAAGAGAGGAGGTCAGAAAGCTGCTGTCAGCAGCCGAACCAACATGCACATCCTGGTGGACGCCGGCCTCAAAGTGAGCATGAAAACACTCCTGCATTAGTTTGTAAAAATACAGAAGAAGCCATACCTGTTTAGAGCTACTGCTACAGTTCATTATTCATCTTTTTCTAAAAACATGCATAACTTTTATACACTGTGAAGTATTATCCTTTTGTGCAATCAAAAAAAAAAGTAAATTTCCTTTACCTTAAGAGGGGACAGTGCTGTGACTGTGTTTTCTTTTTCGTAGCTGCTCCACCTGAGTTTAAAAAAATCCAAAGTGACATCGTCTGAGGCTGCAGCCCTTGAGATGCTGGATCCTTTCGTACCTCTGCTGCTCGACTGCCTCAACTCCATGCATGTCAAGGTACCAGCCCAGCATGGAGCATTAGTTGATCCAAATTATTCTTAATTCTCATATAACAAGATGAAGATTTAACTCGGACTCCCTCCACCTGCCACCCTCACCCTCTTCTTCTGTCTGTCCTCCCTCCCAGGTGATCACAGAGACTCTGGTGGCATTTACTTGGCTTTTGAAGTTCCCTCTGCCAGCAGTGGGGCAGAACGCCAGCCAGCTGACCAAGCAGCTCTTTGTCCTGCTGAAGGATTACTCCAAGGCCGGAGCCGCCCGCGGGGAGAACTACCACCTTGTCCAGAACTGCTTCAAGGTGCTGCAAATTTGTAAAGAATATGTGTTCACACGCCTGAAAATCGCTTGGTGATCAGTTTTTATTATTTGAGGTAGTGTCCCTTTAGTTTTGTAGGCAAATTCTTGCTGAGAGAAATTATAATTCAAGTTGTTTTTTTTTTTTATTTGCATGGCATTATAAAATGTCATGCAAATATCACGAAAATGTCATCGGCCTACCCCAAATTGAGAAGCCTTATAACAAGTGAGTTAGAGCTGCTGCACTGATGTGTGATATCTGTTCTGTCTGCTTGTCTCTCAGGCCATCACCATACTGGTCAAGAATGTCAAAAGTAACAACATCTCAGAGACACAGCTGCAGGTGCTGCTGGGATACGCTGAGGAGGACATCTATGACCAGTCTCGCCAGGCCACCGCGTTCGGCCTGCTGAAGGTAACCAGTCAGATGCTGACCTGTTCAAGATCGAGATCAAGTACTCCATATTTTTAAGCTGCATTATAGATTCTTAAATGAAAGAAGCTAACCTCCCAGGTGTGTGTTTGCATGTGTGTCTGTCTCCTGCAGGCGATTCTGTCCAGGAAGCTCATCGTTCCAGAGATGGAGGAGGTGTTGAAAAAAGTGGCCAAGCTGTCTGTCACCGGCAGCAACGCCATGATCAGAATCCACTGCCGACAGGTGACACTGCTCGCACGTGAAAGAAGTCGAGTGTGATGTTTCCTCTCTGCTGCTTGCTGAATGACAGAAATGATTTGAGAGTCTAAGTGCTCAGCAGGTGTTCGTGCTTTGCGTTGTGCAGATCTATCTGAAGTACCTGCTGGACTACCCACTGGGGAGGAAGCTGAGGGAGCACCTGGACTTTGTGGTGTCCCAGCTGCGCTATGAGCACGACACAGGCAGGGAGTCTGTGCTGGAGATGCTGGCCTACATCTTCCAGACTTTCCCTCAGGTGAGAATGTTTCCTCTCAAGTCAAGATTTCACATTTATCAAATGCTGATTTTTGTCTTTGCGTACATAACCAAAGCCCAAACAAAGACCAGCAGGACGGTCCCACCAGATTGTGTTTTTATTTCTCTGCTCAGAACCTGCTGTTGCAGCACAGCGGCTTGTTCTTTGCCCCTCTTGCCCTGGTCGTGGTAAACGATGACTCAGCACGCTGTAAGAAAATGGCTGCCATAGCTATCAAGGCCCTGCTGGCCCAGCTGGACCTGAACCACCAGAACACCCTGTTCTCCCTGGTCAACACCTGGCTGAATGCAGAGAAGGTACACACATACTCACACACCTCTCCTGCAACAGTTTCACCCCAAAAATCATTTAAATTAGCTTCTTTTTGTAATTTTAACATGGCAGTTTTTACTAATGCATGTTTTGTATTCTTTACAGTAGTTGTGGTGATTTTTGTAAACTTAAGTATTTGATTATATATTGATTTAAAAACTTTTGACACCTCTCCTTCCCTCTCAGACCAGCATGCGCCGTCTTGGTGCTCAGATTTGTGGTTTGTTCGTGGAGGTGGAGGAGGAGAAGTTTGCCCGTCGCCTGGACGACCTGCTGCCTCTGCTGGAGAGAGAGATAAACCCCGACAACTACGAAGATGTGAGGCAACACATTCACACTCACCATCAGCTAGAATTTTCAAACCTGTTGGAAAAAAAAAAAGAAAGTATTTATCTCTGTCTTGTCTTTCAGATTGAAGAGGAGCAGGAAGAGAGGGGAGCAGACAGGCTGCTGTTCAGTTTTCTGACTCTCATCAGCAAACTGAGCAAACACTGCGGCCTGCTGGAACTGAGCAAGCCTCATGACACACTCTGTCATATCTGGGGTAAAGGACCAACACACACCACCTCTCTGTTCTCCATATACGCACACAGTCCACACGCACACTCACGTTTTGTTTGTTTTTTTATACATGTGCTCCCTCAGGTCATATCGAGGCCCACCTGAGGTACCCTCACTGCTGGGTGTGGCTGACCGCCTCGCAGCTTTTCGGGCAGCTGTTCGCAGCCCATCAGGCCGAGCAGCTGCTGGCTGTTTGGAGACGAGAGGGAGGAGACGCTTCACCTCAGCCGTCAGCCACAGCCTTCATCACCAGCGGCCTAGACAAGAAGGCGAGGCCCATGACCGCTTCTTTTCTCTGCAATGATATCATTTCTGGCTTGTCATTTTTTTCTAACAAATGTTCTCTTTTCTCATCCTTAATTATGACATTTAGATGAGGGAGTTGGCATTAAGTTTCTGCCATCAGTTACAGTCGAAGTTTCTCGACACGGCATCAGGAGAGCAGGTGCGCAGTCTCCACCCACACACATTTCAGTCTGAGCTAAATTAAAAGTCACATGTGAGATCTGATTGACAGGCATGTTCTCCCCTGTAGGTGATCAAGAACCTTCTGTTCGTCGGCAAGGTGATCTACCTCATTTCTCCTGAGTCTGACATCCCCTCCCCTCAGGAGGAAGAGAAAGAGGAGGAGGAGGTGGAGCAGACAGAAAACGGAGACGATGACGGAGGAGAAGAGGACGAAGATGAAGAGGAAAATGAAGAGAAAGAAAAAGAAGAGGAGGAAGATGACAAAGACGATCGGCCTCCTTCCCTGATGTGGTTGATGAAGAAGTTGTCGCTGATGGCAAAGAGAGAAGCAGCTTATACCCCCAAAGTTCCACTGAAGGTACACGCACAGAGACTAGGGATGACATGCACAAGTTTTCCACATTCAAGTGGCTTTAATTCATATTCTATTAGGATCAATGGTTCATGTCACAACATTTTTGAGGAAGAGGTTGCTAAGTTGTGAATGCACTTTGAATGATCTATTATCAGCTCCACAGAGAACTTTAGCATTTTTCAGCTCGTTCATTAGCATACCACCCATCGTTCAAGTTTTTTATGTCGCCCCAGAGGCTGTCATCTGCATTGTGTTCAGCGCAACTGTTTTTAACAAAAATCCAGTCAGTGAATCCTCAGAAATGACTTGATCAGTGCCAAACAGCAGACAAACTAAGCAACTAGCTAGTGGTCATAGTTAAGACTTCAAAGAGCCAATCAGGATTTGGTGGAGACTGAAGCAAAGCCAGAAAGATCCCTCCTGGATCCATGTCTGTTGCAAAACTGACAGTGTAACTATGTGTTAACATTTTTAAACCATCAGTCTTTCCATTTAGTTGTAAGGTAGTTTACTTTTCTTTGCTTCCACTCTCTCCTACAGAGAACGTGTGTGTTTAAGTTCCTGGGTGCGTTAGCTATGGACCTGGGGAAGGAGCGACTCGGCCCCTATCTGACCACCATCATCACTCCACTGTACAGGGAGCTGGACAGCACCTACGCAGACCAAGGTAACTGCCGGAAAACTGTTGGTACATGGAACAGAGAACATGGCAGAGCAGTGAAACAAATCTCAGTATTTGTAAGAAGTTTTAAAGTAAACTGAATTCTGTTTGCTAAGATCCCACACTGAAGAACCTGGCACAGGAGCTGATCGAGCTGCTGAAGAAGCAAGTGGGGCTGGAGAAATTTTCTCTGGCCTTCTCTGCTGTCCAAAAGGAGTTTTCACAGAGGCGAGCGGCACGTAAACGACACAGAGCCATGCAGGTACGAATAACACGCCAAAGCACACACACACACAAAGTAGCAAGAAACCTCAATCCAAGCATTCAATTTACATTTGTGTTTTGTTTTTCCAGGCGGTGGCTAACCCAGACATCGCAGCTAAGAAGAAACTGAAGAAACACAAGAACAAAATCGAAGCAAAGAAGAGAAAGATCGAGTTCCTCCGGCCTGGATATAAAGCGAAGAAGCGACGGAGCCACGCGCTTAAAGACCTGGCCATGGTGCAATGAGACATGTAGGTGGCTACACCTGTTCATTAAGGACACCATGTGGGAATGAAAGCTGTCCGTGTGATCCAGGAAAAGGACTCCTTGGATGTGCATTTTGGGATACCTGGCTGCACATTCCCTCGTCTCACTAAATGTTTCGTAATGACTTTTGCTATTCTGATTGTTTTGTCAGCTGCAAGGCAAACATCTCATCAGACTGGGAAAAATGAAAAGTGATGTTTGTCTCTGAAGAGCAAGGATGTGGTGAATCTACAGCAAACCTCAGAGTCTAAGCAGGCAAAATGAGAACAACCTAATCAGTTTCTTCTATTAGGTTAGCCATTACACAGCAGGGTGCCTTCTGTGTGCTAATGATATCAATTAATATGAATTGCAGATCAAAACTAAACTGTTTATTTTCTTGCTGTGAACAAAGTGTAGAATCGGCCTGAGATTTATATTCTGTGAAGCTAAATGTACAAGATTTTATAATTAAAAAAAAATATCAGTTCATCATTTGTAGTGATAATCAGTCTTCTGGCATCATCATGTGAAAAACAAACAGCCTTACCACAAATAGTACAATCACCGATAGCAATCTTTACTGAGAATCATTTCACTGTACAAGCAGATATAAATATGCAACCATAAAACTTTGAGCATACAGTTAGTGTTCAGTAACTACATTACTAATATGTCAAAGCTGTATTCAAGGATTTCAAAGGAAAAAAAAGGCTTTAAAGGACAATTCTGATATCTTTAAACCTGAGCCCTATTTTACATGATTTGGTCTGCAAATAACTAGCACTTAGCAAAAGTTTGCTAATTGTTCTGGCAGAGGTGAGCAGCAATGTGACATGTTATTAACAGTATCTTACAATATTATGAAATGAGGTGTGTCAGTAAAGTGATATACCTTTTTGTTAGTCAGGTTGTTTTGGTTTTTCTCGAAAGAACAATTACAAAACTTTTATTAATATCACTTATTTGCACATGAAAACAAGTAACAATAGGGCCCGGGTTTAAAAATTAAAGAATTCCCCTTTAACTACTAAATTCAACAACTAAATAATGAAAAAAAAAAAACCTTGGGAAACACAAATAGACAGGAGAAAAAAAAAATAGAAATCCATGACATTGCATCTGAGTGACAGTATAGTACAAAAACAGCTCAGGCTGCAGTAACACTTGGCCAGAGAACAAAGAGGAAGTCTGAATAGAGTACATTTTGTTTTCACTGTTTTAGGCCAAATTTATGATTTTCCCAAACAAAATCAGAACATTTCACACAAGCCAGCTGTTTGTTTACAGAGAGGTAATGATAATAATCCATAATCCAAAAAAATGGATTTCATATTTGCTTGGAAATTCAGTAATGTATGACGAGTCCAGCATACTGTTCAAAACTGTCTGAGTTCGTGATCAGGCAGCTGCCTCTCTCTGATGTGTCCTTGTCTGTGGTTGCTCAGGTCAGGAGCAGGAGTGAACTCTGTGTAGTGGAACCTCCGATGATGTTTAAAGCCCTGCTTGGAAAACACTGCCTCCTAGTGGATTTTAATGGCATCTCCTTGCTGGCATTAGTGCCCATCAGCTAATGATCATCTTCTAGAAGTGAATGACATAAGCCTTCTGGGAGAAGATAACGCTAACATTGTACAGCAAGACCCCTGATTTCAGAGAGACTAAAGGACCAGAGCGGACAGGCTTTTCAGTCTTGTGTATTAACTCCTTCTTATTCATTGTAATTTATCTGAATGCTAACGATACTACAAATGATTCATAAAATTAGCTAAATGTCTGTTAACAGGTGTTTTTCGCATTTCAGAAGCTCCTCAGAATGGATAAACTAGCTTGCTGCCCATCCCTTGTTGAAGTCAGAGCTCTCTAAAATCTTCACTTGTGCCACCAGCACTGCAAGCGATGGGCCTTAGTGCGTCTGTGCCCGGTCCAGACGTTACTGCAGCCTTAGCTTCTAAGTCCCAGGCTTGAAAAGGCGTCAGGCATTGGGAGGGCTTGGCCAAGGCTTCAGGTCGGTTGGAGGTGGGGAGGAGTGCAATCACTGGTCCAGTGGAAAGTGGGATGGGGGGGGGTGGGGGTCAGTCACAAGGCTTCAAACAGAAGGGTCAAAGGTCAGGTGTTTATATACAGAATGGGTGGGGGCCTCTACTGCCGACTCTTTAGGGAATCCACGAGCCTATGAGGAAAGAGAGTAAATATAATTTAGCTTCGGTAAACACAGAGAACAGATTAAATGTTGGGCAATAGCTACCAAATATGAGCTAACAAAGAGGAGCATGAGTAATCTAGTGTAATAAACTTCATAAAAGCCATTGACTGCAGGAAATCCGTCTACAGTCTCATTTAAAAATAATTTGCTCCCACTTTTTTTCCATGCAGCATGGTAAAGCTTACCACTCCATCGCCTCATCCAGGCCCACGCCCTTTGTGGCTGAGGTCTTGAAGATCTGCCACTTTCTGTCTTTGAGGGCGGGAAGGCCCAGAGCACTGGCCACCTCGGCAGGCGTCATTGCCTGGTTCATGTCCTGCTTGTTTGCAAATACTACCAGGATGGCTTTCTTCAGCTCTTCCTCCTGGATGAAAGACAAGGTTGCACAATTGCATAATGACAAATATCAGTGAAATGGAAGCAGGAAACATTTTTAAAAGTTATATTTTTAAAATGTTTGATTTTGAACTGCTCTTAAATACTTGACTTTAACTACTTGGATTTGTAACTTTGAATTCATCTGAATATTTGTGTCAAAGTTCTCCTTTTTATAATGTTCAATTTCAAAATCTTTATATCTCTGCTGGTTAATACATTACATTGGTGTCTGGGTCTAGCTGATGTATTTAATAATTAACTATGCTACCTACCTACCTATGCTAATAATTACTTATTAGAATTACCTATTATAGTTCCTAAGGAACTGAAGCATGATGCCAATATAAGAGTTCCAGCTTGCTATGAAATTCCTTCACATCTGCCTTAGTTTAATGTTCTCAGGTTACAGTTATGCCTTCTTACCTCCAACATGGCCACCAGCTCAGACTTGGAGATCCCCATCCTGTCGCGGTCACTGCTGTCAACAACGTAGATGACTGCATCTGTGTTTGAGTAATAACAGCGCCAATAGGGCCTGTTGAGAAGAGAGAGGAGCAGAGAGGTTATCAGACCGGATAGGAGGCAGGGAGGAGGATGGAGAGGGGGGAGAGGCTCTTTTGAAGAATGACAGAAGACAGAGAGCAAAAAGTTCAGCCATTTACACAGTGAGGGGACAATAGGTTACATTCACACAAACAGGAAAAGTGTGGGAGAGAGAAGACTGCAAGTTCTAACGGCAGCCAAATGTGTGTTGCATAAACCAGAAATGAAGTGGGTCATATGCAATACAAACTGTACAGGTCCTAAATTTCTTTAATTACATCTGACATACACAAAAAATGATTTCTGTTTCTAGGCTCTAAGATGTCAAGTGAGCCATTTTCATGTTCCCCATACATACAGTTTCCACACATTCACCTCTGAGCTCCACAGCACAGCCACTACCTGCCGCTTACACCTACCTGATACTCGTCTGCCCTCCCAGGTCCCACACCTGGAACTTCAGATTCTTATATGTGACTGTCTCGACATTGAAGCCGATTGCTGTGCAGAGAGAAATTAAAATGAGTAAAGTGCAGGCAGAGAACAGCCTGATTATTACCAACGCCTCATCTGAATGTATGGTGTGATGTTTCTGCTTACTGCAATAAATTCAATATCTGGTCTAAGGTTCAGTAATGTAAGGACATAAGTGGGAGAAAAAAGCTTCTGAATTTGGGGTTTTGGGGAGTCTAAATTTAAAGGAAGAATCAACATAATACCAGTTAGTCATTACAACTGTAAATCATTATTTTGCCTTTACTCAAATGTTTGCTGGTTCACAAAGATCCTTAAATCAACAAACCACAGCGCATAACGAGCACTGTGAAATTTATCCTGGGATAATGAAAACTACTCATCACTTCCACCTAAGCAACATATACATAAATATTCAGCGTCTCTACATTTAACCAGAAAAATAAAAAGGAAAATACCCATAAAAATGTTGTGCAATTAACTAAAAAAGCAGAAACAATAAAAGATTCTTTAATAAAACATGTTATTAAAATCCAAATTGGTTTGTAAACTGTCCATGATGACCAAAGTATATTCTTACGTTTTCATAATTTTAAGCAGATTTAGGAATATTGCTCCACATGTGTCTACATACTCACATTTGATTGTTTAAAAACCACTAATTGGGAATAACAGTATATAGATAATTTTTCATTCTAGTGGAATATTAATCATAATATTTGTTTTTCACACAATATCACAGATATCCTCACTGACAGCTTCACCAGCTGTTGGTCAGAAGTAAACCAGTTAAAGAAAGGGAAACTTGTTTTCCACCACTTTTGCTTCTCTCCAATCAAAGTACTTATATCAAAGGGAGCACTGACCAGACTGGTTATCTGTGTTTACCAAGACTCTGCATTTGCTACAGGATTACTAGCTGATATTGCTGTTATATAGCTGTTACTCTTATACTTCTGTGTTAAAAATAGTGCATCTCGCAAATACAGCCAATAAAACAAAGAATAAGGCTAAAAATCAGCACATACTGGGGATTGTTGTGACGACCTCTCCGACCTGTAGCCGGTACAAAATAGTCGTTTTTCCAGCACCGTCCAAACCAAGGATCAAAACTCTCATCTCTCGGCTGCCAAACAGGCTTCCAAAGATTGTACTGAAAAAATTACCTGAAGAATAGATACACAGGGAGAAATCAGTGCTAAGAAATGTAGCTCTGCTCTCGGGTTTGATGTAAAACATTATTTCATGCACTGGTGACCAATGATGTGCATTTTTAATTGATTTAACTTCGCATGGACATTTATTTCAGCCATTCAAATGTAACTGTTAATTGATGTTCAAGAACTGCTAAAAATCTGACGTTACTTTACAGTGAATCATTAAAGAATAATAACAGAGTGAACGTATTAAACGTGACAGTCACAAATACACACCGTGTATTCCACATGATGAAAGCCAGTTTTGATAAATCAGGGACTATTGAAGCCCATTTTTTCACGATCAGTATCCCTACTCGCTGTTATCAATTTTAATGTGGTTTGACAAGTCAGGTGGGTTAGCTTTGCTAACGTTGCTTAAACTGACGTTACTGAACGATTGAATTAACTTAAGTCTGTAAATTGTCGTGGTTCATCGTTTATATTCACGATGCTGAAATGCAGACCATGAAAATTAGCTAACTTGAGTGGATTAAAGAAAAAATGTTAAGGAACTGCCCCCAATCAAAACATCATAGACGAAACACACGACGCTTACTGTCAATAGCTAACGTTAGCTAGCTAGCTGGCATTGGTCGCACTGCGTGTTACATGAAGAAGGCAGATACAAAACATTCAACAATGCCGGTGTTCATTTCATGTAGGTTCTAGGTACGCAAAAACAATTACATATTTTATCGGACAACATTTGAATTTCTCACCCATTTCGATAAGGCTGCAGTCCGTCTATCAGCAAAACGGTGTCAGGTTGGAGAGAAACCTACTTCCGTGTGGTTGACGTGTCGCTAAACGATGTCATCAACTCTAGCTTGGATTTTGTTTCGCAACTTTCGACACATTTAAAATGGTGTGTTGAATTGTAAAAAAATAATATATTATCACAAATTGCACATATTAATATACATTACAAACATTACAGCATACATTTAAACAGTCTTATAATATTTTATATGAGTTACGGGATTTGTTGCATCTTGTTTGTACTGCTTCGTACTTAAATCTTTGAATCGAAAGTGCTGGGCGTGGTGAAAAAAGATTCAACCGGGCGCTGTGACACAAGGTAACATTCAAGACGCAAAAAACGGATACGTGTTCCCAAACGTTTAATAGCCATTCTTAGCAAAGGTAATGTGACTGAAGCTAGTGAATTGTTTTGAATGCAGCTCACATTAAACGAAGGAGTTGCCCTCTGAACAGCATCAAATTTATGATCAGCTCAGACAAGAAAGATAATAAAGATAAATGTAAGAACTGCTACGCGTACTGTTAATTTTATGCAAAATGCAACCGTTCTGAACAGTTTATCATAACTTTACGATGCGGGAATTGCTCTGAGCTGTAATTATCTACGGATGGACCTGGTGCCTGTCGGCTGAGACAGCGTTTACTATCCGCGGTGAGACTGACGAGGTGGGACCGCCGACAGGATGGTGGAGCGGTCGGACCGAGCCCCTCTGCTGGACTGGGAGGAGGTTCCGTCCGCGGAGAAACCCGGCGGAGCGGCACCTCCGGCGGCACACGCAAAGGACAGACTATCGAGCCCCTCGAACAGTCGTGCCTCATTAGGATGCTCCGCGCCGGGGTTTGGGTGGAGCAGCGGTCCGGGGGGTCCCACTCCGAGCAGGTCTGTCTCAAACGCAGACGGCTGCAGCGCCCCACCCGCGACCTCCAGCACCCCGACCGGCAAGGATGAAGCGCTGTGTCCCGACGTCGAGGAGCATCCCTCGGATTTAGGATCGAGAGAGGTGTCACTGGAGGACAGGATGGTGAAATGGGAGGAAAAGGACCAGATTGTGTCGGTCTTTGTGGTTACATTTAATACCAGATCAGGTGGGATACAAAACATGCAACATGGAATTATCATTGTAATACCAAATAAGGTACAAAATGTTTCCAGATAAGGGAAAGAATAATGTTTGTGCCTCGCCTAATACCATCAACTCTTCATGTCTGACGCCCAAAATGAAGAGCGCATGTTTGCACAAGTCTGCAGAACCTTGTCCTACAGGTGTGGCTTTTTTTCTGAACTGGCCATAAGTTTAGAGACATGATTTCAAGCTATGACACCTTCTGCAGTCTGACCAAAGAACAGAACATGTCCAAATCAGAGTGAGTGCTGTGACGGTAATCAATCAGCTGGTTGTTTCTGCGGAGTAGGCCAACACATTTTCAATGAAAGATAGGATAAGACTGTGAAACGGGAGACAGTCAGGTTTTGTACCTAGAGGACTAATCAACTAATCAATTAAAGAATGATAAGATTTTCTTGTTTAAATGTGATAAAGAAAACCTGGTTTGATTGTGATACGGGAGCGGGGGGGGGGGGGGGGGGGTG
>JAQNCA010000018.1:5036573-5066036 GCA_029783725.1 Acanthurus tractus
GGGGGGGTGGGGGGGTTGCTGGGCAACTTAATGATTTTAAATTTGCAGCAAGTCAAACTAATATAAGATCAAGTGATTAACAGGTAGTAATAATGCTTTTTAAACATGTGAGATTCCTGGTCATTTTTCCTGGTCACATTACAGTCATTTTTGTTAGCTTGGACTTTCAATAATCTAATAAACTGATGCCACAAATACCAGACCCAGGATTCATAATAATAAACTATTGTTTGTGATATGGCATCAGGATATTAACAGAGAATACAGCAGGCAAAACAATGATGACTTGCATATTGTACATAATTATTTGGGTACCTATAGAAGAAAATATAACATTTCATTCAATATATTATTCAGTGTTTTAATATTTGCTACACAGTCTCTAACAAACTGCACAGTCTTGCAGTATTTTTAGTGCTTGCACCAAAATATCTACAGTCTGTGCACTCAAATGTCACTGACATGTTAGAATATAAATGAAAATGTGCCTGTGCCTTAGCAATACAACAAAATGTAGATTCTTATGACAGTTCTGACAGTGTTTTGGTAAGATATCACAAATGATGTCAAATGCCACAGTGTCTTAATATGAATTATCTCTACTTATAGTAAGCCCCACTTCTGCTCTCTTAAAGGTGCAATCCACCTTAGAACACCTTAAGAAGCAAGTGTTGCTAGTGTGCTTTTAATTCCATGATGCAAAGGTTTTTTGAGAGTATTATTCTGGCAAAAACTATTTGATCTAACAGCAAATAACGCAAGAAAACTGAAGACAAAGGTGGCAGCAATTGACAACAAAACATGATGTAAAGCATAGTGAAAAAAAATTATGTCTTTATTATTCTAACTATTAGTGACCTGTTTATACTGACCTGTCTGTGCAGGAAATAGCTTGAAAAGGCACTTTGCACTGAAAGTATTTAAAGCTAAATACTCAAGTCAGTAACAGCAGTCAAAGTGACAAAAGAGCTTCCTTGGTGTTTGACTGCAGGTGGTTTAACTCTCAGTGGATGATGCAGACTTGTAGGCTGGATCTGATAACAGATGTCTGCAGAGGCTTTTCTGACTGATACATGTTGCTAATGAATAGACTGAAAACATGCCTGAGTCACCTTCTCTGTCTCCCTGCTCCTATCGGGCCCTATTTGCTCAGCTGACGCTAGAGTGGCAGCTGAGCCCAACCGACACATAATGAATTCCAAGGAATCCAGTCCGGCTGTGTCACTGCTGTTTCATGAACATGTAATGAAATTGTGGCAATATATTTACCGTCTGGTCTTGTATGAGCGATTGTCTGCTCGGCTGCATGCTTTTATATCATTTCTCTCTCTTGCGTGGGTGTGATAGGAAACATGCTGGAATGGTGTCTGCCCAAAGACATGGACCTCGAGGGAGTGGAGTTCAAGGCCATCGCCAGCGGCTCCCACAGAGTCACCACAGATTTTATGTAAGTGTGCATTTGTACATGATCAGTATGCACTAAAGAGGAGGTGATTCACCTCACTTAGAACCTGAAGGACACAACCAAGTGGAGGAAGCTCACTCAGAGTATTAGGATGCGGCCCCATGTCTTCCTCCTGGCAGGACACAAAGTGTTGCCCGGCAGTGTTGCCATCTGGCAGTGCCTTTGCTTTTCATGACTCATGTCTTCTTCTCCCTTTCTCTCCCTCTCTCTCTTCCATCCACAGCTACTTTCGTAAGGGCTGCTACTTCGGCCTCGCCTGCTTTGCCAACATGCCAGTGGAGAGCACCGTGGAGAGGGGGGCGAGGATGAAGTCGGTAGGGATCCTGTCTCCTTCCTACACCCTGCTCTACCGCTACATGAGCTTCCTGGAACACCAGGTCAGGTAAGAGGAGCTGATTGGTGCAACAAACTGGTGTGTTCATGCACAAAGCAGGAGCTGTTACTGTCACTGAGCAACAGAATTAGAATTGAGGTTGCTAAAAATGAGCATATCGCTAATGAATCTTTAGGTAACTAGTTATTTGATTAAGAATTTGTTTGGTTCATAAAATCTCACAAAATAATGAGAAATACATCACAATACTCATCACAATTGTCAAAACCCACAATGATGAT
Source organism: Acanthurus tractus (assembly GCA_029783725.1). Classification (NCBI taxonomy): domain Eukaryota; kingdom Metazoa; phylum Chordata; class Actinopteri; order Acanthuriformes; family Acanthuridae; genus Acanthurus; species Acanthurus tractus. The sequence goes on from JAQNCA010000018.1 coordinate 5,038,654, forward strand.
TTTAGCTTGCTTGTTCTGTACAAGCAACATTCACAAACCCAAAGATATTCAGTCAACCCTAACCCTAACCCTAAACAACACTACATCCATTTAGTGGCTCTTCTGGAGTTTTTAACCATATCACACGGTCTTCCTCAAGAGATGAAGTCTGCGCTGTTGCCATGATAAAAAAAATGTTGCAATTTCCTATTTTTTAAGCAATTAAAGGACTTCCTGTAAAAGTCAAAAGCATTCAACACATAAAACAAAGGCAGAACCTCACCTTTAAGAAGCAGAGACTAGCAATCATTCTTATTTCTCAATTAAAGTGATTAATTAATCATCAAACATTTGAATTAATTTTATGTTTTACTTGTACTTGAATAATAGTTGAAACACTACTTAAATTGGGGTTACTGGACAAAAGTTACTTTATAAAAGGGTGTCACACTCAGATTATAATATAATAATATAAAAATATTATGGACAATCACCATATGTATTTTGTTTGTTTGTTCACATTTCTTGATTTCTAATGGGACTGTGGGGAAATGACAAAGCACAATTTGCAATGCCCACAGTGAAACTAGCCGACATGCTATCAGTTCTGTGAGCTAACACTTGAGCAAATGCTAGCATGCTAACACTCTCACAGTAAAAAAAACTCATGTACTAATGCAAACTCTATTCATGATTTTCACCAAGCACGTTCAGAATACTAGCATGCTAATGTTTGCTAGCTAATTAGAGAGGTACAGCTAAGATTGACTAACATGTATTAATTTTTCAAGTTTTTGCTAATTGAGTATAATAAAAGAAAGCTTATTTTACAGTCGCTGACCCCTGCAAGATCTATGTATCAGAATGCTCTTGTCTGGGTTTCACTTGTAGGAGCCCTCTAGCAGCCACAACCGGGGCTTTTTCCACTCTTCTTAGCCTCCTTCCTCTATTTTCCTTCGTTTCTTTCATCCCAAACACACCACTCTCACACTTTCCAACACTCCTGTTTTCTTTTTCTCCTTTTCTTTAACAGCATCATACTTCCCTTATATTTACTCAGCTCTAGTAAATTTCCTGTTTTGAGCAGGCCTGTGTACTACGTCCTGTTTACTCCTCCCCTGTCTCAGTCGTTCACGAACACAGCTCCGTCTAAATTCAGCCCCTCTTTCTCTCTGCTTTCCCCGAACCTCCCGTCTCTCTCTTTACCACTGTTCCCACATTCTGGCCCCTCTTGGCCTCCAGTCACAGTGGTCATGCTCCTTACTCATCATCATAGTCCTCACCCAGTTACCTCATCTGCTGACTGCTATAACAGTTACATAAAGGACACTCTGTTGATCACAAGGTGGTTAAAATATTTGGGAATTTATGGTTATTTTCCCCCTTTTCTTTCTCTTTTACTCTTCTTCTCATTTTATGTCTGATTTAGTAAATTAGCATGATAAGGATTATGGTCCTAGAATAGTTAAGAAAAACATAAATAACATCATCTTCTGTGGTTGTAGTCTGGGTCTATAGTGAACAACTGTTTTCTTCTGTACTTTAGCAGCGTGTCTTTTCTCAGACCAACATCAAACCCACTTCCTATCAGTGAATGCTCAGTTCTTTTCTGATCTGTTGCAATTGAATTTTGGTCTCCAGGCTAAATTAAGGTACTCACAGTTAAACCACCACGCATGCTTTTATAAAGTTATACTGGAACTGACTGGAATAGTTTAGGTTGGGATTATTGTAGTAGGATTTGTCTTGATGCTGAAGTTTCTGAAATTAAAATAAGTAAACTAAATGTAAGAAAAAAAATCTGCCTTTATATTTATATGGATTTTTAATTCTAGGTTTAAGAATTTTTCAGTGTTAATGTATTTTTCATCCCTTGTTCTAGACTCCAGCTTCAGTCTCCAGGCCACTATTCTCCCCTGGAGGCCTTCTATGAAGACAAGAGAGCACTCCTGCCCCCCGCTGGTGATGGTGTTGTTACTGCATGTCCAGCAAATGCCTGGGGAGCAGCAATCAACCACAGCATGCACCCTGAAATGAAGGCAAGAAAGGCATTTCCACTGCTACAGTGACAGCAGCTGCACTGGGGTTTCTGCATGTGAAGATTACAGGGTTTAATTTCATTATACTTATTTATTTTCCCACTGTCTGTGTTTGAATACCTCTGCACAGATCACCCACCCTGCTGGATGTATGTCCCAGTTCATCCGCTTCTTTGGGGAGCAGATCATGGTGCTGTGGAAACTGGCTCTCCTCCGCAGACGCATCCTCATTTTCTCCCCTCCCCCTGTGGGCGTGGTCTGCTACAGAGGTGAGAAACATCTGGGCTTATTTGTAAAGGTTTGAATGGAAATTTGAAGAAACAGTTACGTATTTCGGGACCCTTTAAACCCTTTAAACATGTTTAGTTTTTTTGTATAGTCTTTGGTGAAAAGATTGGTCCAACTTACATGTCTGTTTCTTTAATATGAAGCTGGTAGAATGATCTGATTAGAGCTTAGCTTAAGACTAGAAACAAGGTGAAACAGCTAGCCTAGCTCCATCTGTAAGTGACCGACAACCAGAACCTCTAACTAGTTAACTAATGAACATACTTGTTTAGTTTGTTAAATTGGTATAAAGTGTAAAACCTTCAGTGTGTTTTTGTTGTTGAGCTTTTTTTTCTTTCTGCTAGGCTATGCTAACAGCTTTAAAAGTATCATTTCATCTTCCTCTTGGCAAGACAGCAAATACCTGTATTTCACAACTGTTAAAATATTCCTTTATTTCCAAAATCATCAATGAAGCCAAACAATGATTGCACTGTGTTTACCACAGTGCAATCACACCCCCAAAGCCCATTAAACACAATCAAGAAAATGACATTTACTAATTTTATTACATGAGTCTGATTTTACATCAGCGCACACGCAGTTCCTTTCCAGCTGTATCAGTGTTGGACAGGCTGCACGTCATAAGCACATTCACATCTCCCACTCTCATGCATCATTTTTCTAATTTCTCCCTCCACCCCCCTCTTCCCTCTCAGTGTATTGCTGCTGTTGCCTGGCAAACATCTCCATCCCCGGGATCGGCGTGGCTGTGCCTGAGTTCCGCCCCTTCTTCTACGTTAACGTGGCTGATATCAGCGCCCTGGAGAACGAGCTCTCCTACGTTGCATGTAAGTGGATGCCCCAAACATGTGTGACATTTTGTGAAAAAGCCCCACTGAAAAATAATTCAGTTGATCTAATGTACAACTCTTGCATTTCCTGTGTGTCAAATCTTGCTTGATTGCAGGTACTACTGAGAAGATCTTCGAGGAAAAGAAGGATCTGTATGATGTTTATGTAGACAATCAGAATGTAAAGACGTGCAGAGACGGCCTGAAGCCTCTGCTCCGCCTCAGCACCGCTGACAGGGAAAAATATCGCAAACTCACTGAACAGAGGTAGGTAACACAGCAAACAGCAGGTCCACTGCTCATTATACAAGGTTTGAGAGTGGTAATTTAAGGCTGAGATGTTATCCAGCAAGTCGAAACAGTAAAAATGTGTGTTAATCCTCTGCTAAAAGTAGTCCCCCAATAAATACAGTGTTTCCTCCTGTTTGAGTAGCATTTTACAAACCTACAACTTTTTAGTTACTAAATTAGTTATACTTTTCAAAAAAAGGGGGAAACAAGACTTTTGTAAGCTGTTACATGTTGCTGTCTTCAGTAACAGACAATGGGTTTGGGTGTGAGAGCCAAAAACCGCAAAAAAAGGAAGTATCAATAGAGAGTTAAATGTTATGGGTTTTGGTGTTTTTATTGAACTTTTTGATCAAAACAATGCTAGTAAAATAGTGGCAAATATATTCCATGAATCTGCTAATAAAGTTTATAGCATAACTTTTTTCTGGGGTCTGTTAAAAACTAAAAAAATAAAAGAAAGAAAGAAATATATATATATATATATTATTAATATATTATTAATATTATATTATTATATTATTATTATTATATATATATTAATCGTTTGCAGGTTTGTCTTAATAGAGGAACCAAAAAACTGTACAACTAACAAGAACTGCCACATTGAACTTTTACACAACAGAGTGTCACAAGCGTCCTGTAACCAAATGATTTTTATCTGATCCTCTTTAGTTTTGCACGTCATTTTCCTCTTTCAGATTTTTCTTTTTTAAGATACATCATATGCAAGTTTTTATTGGGTTAAAAAAATGAAATTAAGGCCATTTGCTGATACATTTACAGACACACGTTGCTATGACGGTGACCATAGTAACCATTATACCTGCCAACTCTAGCATGTTAACCCTTAAACAGGCAACACTTATCCTATTAGCTTCATATCATGCTAATGTTAGCATTTAGTTCAAAGCAACTTCAAATCAAAACACATCTGTATGCATAAAAGTTAAAATACCAAAGATCAGATTATACATCTTGGTATACATCACAAATGATGCGGTCTCTCCTTTACGACTTAAAAAGAACAGCTACAAATAAAGTGTGTTGTCCATGTGTGTTTACAGGCAGATGTTGCTGTACTCTCAAGAGGAGAATGGAGACTGTGTGTCCAGTGAGGAGGATCTCTTTATTTTGTAAGTACATAATTCAGTTAGGCAGCCAGTGTGGAAGTTACTGACAAACCATTGTACTCAGAACAGACACAACTTAATTTGTTTCACGAGGATCCTGGGTAGAACAATTAGGAATAAGTAACCAAATCTTCTCCTGACCCTGTTTCCCCCTCAGTTACTGTGGGAATTAAATCACAAATCACCAGTGCAGATTGTGTTGATTTTTTATATGCTTTTCCCATGTTTTCCATCCCATTGTTCAGCGAAGAGACATGAAGTAAAAAACACATAAATGTAAGAGGAAAGCAAAAAAAGCAAGGGAATGAAGGCAACAGGAAAAAAATAACTTTATGAGCTATTTATATAATACTAAAAAATAATTGTTTGTATGTAAATTGTGGCTTAAGAGACACGGAACAAGTTCTCAGATTTCCATATTTCTTTGAAATCCTGTATTAGGTTTTTCCTGGAGCAGAACAACAGAATTTTTCAGACCCTCAGTGAAGTAGCAGGAAGCTCTGATCCCACTCTGACCCAGGAGAGTGTGAGGGCCATGGGTCTGGATCCCCACGGAGACAGGCTCTTCCTGCTCCACCTGCTGGAGATCTACGGCTACGACACCCTGCTGGTGTCAGAGCAGCTGTGCTGCAGTTGAGAGTCAACAGACAGCTGGCATCCCGCCTTTCATCACTACTGGTTTTAAAAGGGGATTGATTGAGCTTTGAGTCCTGCACTACCGGCTTCTTGGAGTCTTCGGTGTAGCGTGAGCATCCAGAAATTTCCCCCGTATAATGTTTTTTTTGTTGTATATTCCCTTGTGCTTCTTTTGTTCACAGTGTTTATGCTCCCTCACAACCAGATAGCAAGATCAACAGTTACAGTCTACTCTCATGTATTATAACCAAGAGTAATGTATTCAGTTCTACTTGATACGGCCTCCCGGAGAGAAACTAATCCCTAAGCTGGATTACTCATCCTTGACAGACTAAAAGTGATTCTCTGAATCAGATACAGCTGCACTATTCCAACACTGCGCCGTATTTGAATGCAAAAGATGGCAGGTCCGAGCTCAAGATGACAGTAATGTCAGTTAATACAAAAGTGGCTTGAATTGTACTCGAACTGAACATCAAGGTGAATGATGGAGCAAAATGAGACTTTTTCCAAGATGACGAATTGGAGATTTGCGGTGACCAAAATGTGTTTTGAGGATTAATGTATGAAAGTGTAAAAGAGAGGCAGCCTTCTTGTAAATAATCCTGCTTTCCTTTCTGTGCTGTATCAGCGTATGTGTGATATGCAGTGCACCTCTCTGCCTGTGTTGCTTTCCGTGTATCAAGTGCTGGATTTAAACATCTGATGTTTATGCCTCTATGTCCAAATCAGGGCCTCCTTTCTTGATATCCTACTAATGTCACAACAAGCAGGTCAAACCACCTTTTGTCCTCAAGAGCCTTTGTCTGCAAGCGTTGCTGTTTCAGCGGCAAACAACCAGTTGGCCTTTCAGTGTTAAGACCAATTTTATTAGCCAGAGAGCCAAGACCAAATCAGATTTTCTAATGATGTCCAACAAGAGGGGGTGGGGGGTGTCCACGTGGACATAGAGGCTGCTGGCTGTCAGCTGGGTCTGCAGTTCAGAAGAATAAGCTGTTACAAGATGAGCACTGTTTAGTCTTTGCTGCTTTTCTTAAATGTCCACTTGTGTTTTGCAGCTCTCGCGTCAAGACAAACAAAGGTTTTCAGTGAGAGAGTTCACAACTTTATGATTCCCTGAATCCAGAGACACTGAGCTGTTTTTTAAATGTAACTTAAATGTAAAGAATTGGTTCAGAAGATTCTATCGCTGTTAAGCCCTGTACATTTTGAAGCACACAATGAAAAGTTGCACATGTTGGTATCTTATGTTGCATATTGCTGGTGATCCATGAGGTTGTGCTTAAGTGACAAAAATCAAACATTAGACCACAATGTTCTTACCTTAAAACTGCATTAATTAGATTTTGGCCACTGAAGAGCAGAAAAATGGACAGTCACCCACATAGCTACCACATAGCTCATTTGTTGTTTTTAGTGGCTAACATGTTGCTATCAAGAGCCTAATACACAATTAGGAAACACAAAGAAAACATTAGCATGTATGCAGAATTATGTTCTTATTTTTTTGTCTGTTTTCTTTTGGCTCTTCTTTGGTCTTCACCAACTTTAATGATCTTCACTGCTAACTGTGTTTCCTGTGGGGCTGTATAGGTAGCATGCAGTCCATTAATCCCAACATTTTGCCTAAAACAGTCTGTTAATGCTGGAAATATGAATGATGAGAGTAGTTGGGCTCAATCATACAGTAAATTTTCCATAAAACTCAAACTAGCAAACAGGCTAAAAATGCTCCACGAACATTAAAAGTGCTATATGTGACATTTTAGCTTAGGTTACAGTGCAATTCATCTAACTCTCATGAATTTGTCAAAGTTTGTCTAAAGAAAGTGGTCAAATCTACTTCAATCTTAATCACACATCACAATATAAAGTTTATTGTTGATAACGTTACGGTCTGATAAGGTCTAAGCAGTTCCTGGTTTTTACAGTTTCATGTCTTTCAGTCAACAATCATGACAGTGACATACACTTAGTGACAGTGACATAGCACAATTATAACTAAATGTCAACACTGTACATAAAGTGCACACCACTAAACTGATCTCTATGTAGGAAATGTACAGTAAATGAAGTCAAAATGTTATGTATAGCAGCTTTAATGCTGATTTTCTTAAAAGTTGGCGATCAAAGTTGACCTCTTTCACTTTAGATGTAATTATTTTGAGTCTGTTAACATTAAATGACTAATTAATGCAGCTTTAGAACAACTTTTCTCTTTGAATTTTTTTTTATTTAAGCCTGCATATCATCATGGATCAGGTGTAGTTGAGCAATTCATGTAGAAAAGAAAGGTCAATGTTTCTGAGGATTTTTAATTTAGTGTAATTATCAGTGCATAATTAGCACATCAAAATAGATGCACTAAAAAAGAAACATTCCTTGGAAATAACATCACTGAATTCAAATCTTATTTTTGAAATTGCTGTTTCTTCTTTTGGATTGGAACATGCTGCACATTAAGCTAACTTGGTGCTTTGGTTGTTCTGTAGGTTTTTTGTTGAACACAAAATTGTGACGTATTCCTACAGAAGGAGGTTATTATGTATTGTTTGTTTTTTCTGATTCACACTGACTGTTTTTATCCATTTAGTTTCAAAAATGTATTTAGTTATGTTAGAGCTTGTTTGGTTTATAATCGTTTGAGTGTAAATACTCATATGCTGTAACATATCTGTGAAGAAATGGGATCACCTGAATGTGTTTTATAAGGCAATTATGATCCCGCAGAGCCTGTGTGTATCACTGAAACCCTCTTTGAATTGTGTTTAATTGTTCACTGTAAGAAAACAGATTTTCACACCACATCGCATGGCACCTTAGACAAGCTGTACAGAGCTGAAGCAACCATGTTTGTAGTTGAAGGGATAGTCCGACTCCTGTTAAAACACCTTCACTTTATTTATTTTACTGTAAACCATTTTAGAAATAAAGTGCAAAGCCACTTGTAAGGAAAACACAGTTGTCAGTCTGATTATGTATTAAGAACATTTAGATTCCTGATTTCACACAGATTTCTCAGATTTTTATAAAAGTTCAGAACAAATGTCTTCATCTATTGCTGTATGCTCATGTACATGCTTGTTCAACTGCTTTCTCATGGTGCATGATCTCCATCTGGGCCATTGGTGGCGATGCCATTGCAACCGAATGTGCCTGCTGGCATCCTGCCGGTCACAACAACTCTCAGGACAGTCAGCCAACTCTGTTTGATGTCCAGACTGTCACAGCAGAAAGTGTGGGTTCTTTTTGATTGGCTCAGACAGAAACATGGTTGACCCTGGAGCTCCAGAAGGGAATCCTCCACATCGCAGCCCAAAAGAGGTATAGAAAATAGGGGCTTCACATCCTGGAAAAATGAGGGAGTGGGTGAATGAAATACAGATGAAAAAAGTTTTGCCACGTTGAATTAAATAGAGTCTCTTTTTCCTTGTCATCTATGGAAACAGGTGACTTATGTTGTTAATCAGGCTCATTTAGTGTTTATTTTTGTAATACACATTTTCAGCCACAGGAGGGCAAAGTGCACTATCACTCCAAACACAGACAAGTTTGCCTTCAGTACCTCTTTTGGCCATCAGATGATACTGAAAGCAATATAAAGTTAAAATAGACCCTTTTGCAATATGAGAGAGACTTCTGCCAAAGACTAAGACTACTCAAAATTCAGGTGGTTAACATGATTTTTTTCCCCCAACATGTCCATAGATGAGAAAAACTGAAGAACTTGAAGACTGTCCTGGCAAAACTTTGTTTTTCCATTTGTTGTGATGTAAACACAGGACAGAAAATGCTTCAGATGAGGGTTAGAAAATGGATCATGAGATTTTTTTAACTTGTCTTTCAGGGTTTCTATATATAGATGAAGCTGGGCACATAGGGAAGTGATGTTAAAACTGAACAAAGGCTAAAGGCTTTTTGCTGAAGGCACAGATTTAACAGAACTTTTAGAAGGTGATGGATCAAAAGGAATAAGTAATTAAAATAATATGCTGTTGTTGAATAGATTTGCAAAATTTGGATTTGTATCACATTTCGTTTATAAAAGAAGCAGATGTAATACTTCGTGCCCTTTAGCTGTCTGAAAATCTTTTTACAATCTGTTTGTGCAGCTGACTGGTTGCACAACAGCTTTTCACAATTTTAGCAGTGTTTCCCTTTTTTCCTTTGAGACTGCACAATTACAGACGCTGACTGATAAGTTGCACGTTTTCTCTGGGAGTGACTGGTGACTTTTCTGGTGACATATCACATGTATGTCCCTGAGAGACGGTCACGCCCAAATAACAGTGAAATACACAGATGAGTACATTACATGCTAGTGTTACTTAAACTTTGGGGAAAAAATCTCTTAGATATTAAATCCAAAAATACAGTTATATCACACTGCTGCAGTAACATTTTTGTCCATCGCAGAGATGCCTACCTGTGGGGCAGAGTACAGATAGAGGGCCAGAGGTTCAGTCCTGGAGATAACAGACCACACCTGTTGCCAGGTCTTGGGGTTGTCACCATACAGCAGGAAACCACTCATCACATTGTCACTGGACACTGGAGCTGGGTCCGACTAGGAGCACACACAAACACACACAGGCACACACTGCTGTTAAAAACATATATCCATGTTGTATTTTATGCTCCCAAAAGACAGATTTACATTTTCTGTAAAGAAGATATCATACTAGAATCCTTAATACCAGTTTTAAAAAGCCTTATTGTTTTATCCTTTTTGCATCTTGCACATCTTTCTCTTGATGAATTTGAACCATTTAGAGTAGTTAAAATTAGACAGAAAATATGCAGGTTTCTGCTCAAGTCCCTATAACAGTAATGACTCCCATGCTTATCTATCTTTGATTTGAAAGCTAAACACTGGTCATAACCTCCAGACAACAAAGGACTCACCTCCAGCATTCGTCTCTTCTTCCCCTCCCCCCTGTCCCCTCTCTGACCCGTCAGGATGGAGTAGCAGGCTTTACACACTTTGTTCAGCTTGTTTCCGTCGTACTCTAAAGCCACTTTATTGTCTGAACACTTCCAGCACACCACCTGGGGAGCAGAGGAACCATCACTGCTACAGTGTCCTAAGATGAGGTTTTTGTCTGTTTGATTGAGTTCAGCATGAAGCCTCACTCACACAGCCACAGGCTCTGCAGTGATGTCTTCTCCTGGTGAGCGCGTTGAAAGGTTCCTGACATTTCATGCACACAGTCACTTCATTGTCTCTGATCCAGCGGGGAGCTCGACGGCCAAGTTCTTCTGTCTGGAAAAATAAATGCACTTCAGCTGGGATGTTTTACAAGTTTAGTAGCATAGTGTATAGTATTATAAATATAGTTTTATAAGTATATAAATGGGTTATAAATACAAAAAAACCTCCCTGAACTATCGGACTTACTGGTTCTCCTACATTTAGCTCTTTAGAAGCCAACTTGAATGTTTCATGTTTCTTCTGGAACACACCAATGGCTTCCTGAATTACCTGGAGATGAAATTTCCTTTAGAAAACACAACTGACACTATATTGTCCTGATCCATGTAACACTGAATGTGTTGCACTTAACATTAAAACATTAAAACAAATTACACCTTTACCTTTATCCACTCGTCTCTGTCCTGTTCAGAACTTTTAAAAAAAGAAATTCACAATTAATGAAATTGCTATTAATTTACTTAAGTTAAAGTAAGAAATAAGAAACAAATTTCAGACAATATGTTGAAGGATTTAAAAATATTTCATAAACATCTACATCAAATTCATTTACTTCTCAAGAAGAAAACCTTCCACAAGGCTGCAAAATCCTCTGAATGTTATTTGACATAACAAATCTACAGGCATTATTTACAAGTAAAGAACAAGAAAGAACACGTCAACTAACCAACAAGGAGAAAAAGAATGATAATTTAATGCAGCCCAAAGTCTATGATATCACTTTTACTACACACACCTGGCTTGCAGCTCAAGGGTCCTCTCCTTTCCAGAGACCTGGAAGGTGTAGGGGTGGTCTTCATTGGTGGTCTGCTGCACCTGCATGCCATCCACTCCGATCCTGCAGCGCACAGTAAAGCGCTGCCCAACTAGGCTGAACTTAGGAGTGCAGCACAGCAGAAAGTTGTTGAACTGCAAACAAAAAGTAAATGATTCCCTTTATGAACTGTAATGCATATTAGATTCATGGCTAGAACACAACGCAGCGTTCAGTTACATCCTATGATGTAACTGAACAACCCTATGATTCACTCTATGGTAGAAGTGTTAAACAAAAGGGCATTTGAATTTATTTTTTCCAAGCAGATCATGGATGATTGTTGCAACAAAACTGCCCAAAGATGAAGAGTTTCTGCATCTGTTTCTGTATATATGTCACTGCTCTAACCAGGAATAGGTGCCTCTCCATGGCAGATGTGTTCCTGGCAGCAAGCTTGAGCAGACGACCCTCCCTGAGGAACTCGTTGGTTGGGTTAACTACTTCCTGCTCTCCAACCATCTCATAGATCTCCAGCAGCCGCTTCAGGCTCTCCTATAGAAAGACAGAAAGACGGACAATTCTGGCTTGTTAACCATATTCACTTCCACTTAGTTTTAGTCGGAATGTGATTACAGTGACATACAGTAGATGAGTGACTTTGACTACACAGCTGTAGCATTCCTAATTATAAAAAATCATAGATAGAACAACAGAGGATGGATGAAAACCTCAAGATCAGGTTCAGTTTAGACAGTATAATGCAATTATTGTGTTGTGTAAGTAGTGAAGGCCCACTTGGAACAATGGTAAATGATGTGGTATGTAATGATAACGCACAGCTCTATGGATAGCACTGTTTGAGTGGGTGGCTGCCATGGAAATCGTCTGCAAGGACTCTGCAGAGGGAGACAAAAGGAAGATTCATTCTGCTCATTAAAGACATAACGATCTTTCTGAGACTGACAGGCACTTTATGACAGAGCCAGCTGCTGTAAAAATCTGACACCAGCACACTCGGAGTGAGGGTATTGGTAGACTGATCGTTAAAGCCAGTAGCAGCACATGATGACTGAGATAAAGACAAAAGGTGCAGCATGCGCTTACTCTGAGCGAGCTCATAATCTGGGTTATCCTCAGGCAGTTTCTTCAGGTAATCTCTGAGCAGCATCTCATATCGTGGGACCCTTTGGACCGGCTCCAGCATGTGGTGCTGCAGGGTCAGGCTGCCACAAGCCTCCTGACGCTAGAAACAGGACATCCTGCTCAGACCCCCCATGTTTATTTGCATAGGAACAAGAACAGTAATGTACCCTGCTCAGGGCGCCTTACCTGTATGTCCTGAATGATATTCCTGAAGGGAGAGGAGCGTTCGGTCCAGGTCCTCACCAGCTCCATGGCCTGGTCAAAGTTCTTGACATAGTCAGCGTACATCCTTAGGAAGGGTGCATGCTGCAGGAGAACTTTACCCAGACCCGGACTCTCATTCCTAGATTGCAGTGGAGGAGGGGTGTTTAAAGGTGCAACTGTCTTACAGTACAAGGCATCATGTCTATAGACAGTGTTAAATTTGTTTCTTTTCTTAACTCTATATTCCACCACAAAAATAAAGCAATGACTTTGATGGTTAAACTGAAGCTTAATGTTGTTTACTTCAAAGGGCACAAAAACCAAGTCAGAGGTTGTGGCCCCTTTTTACATTTAGTTGCTTATTTTTCTCAGAGGAAAGAAAACAATTGCAGAAAAAAAAATAAACCTAAAGTCATCGTATTTAGATTTTTGGTAGAAAGTTCTGTTGTTTAACACACAAAGATAAAACTCCACTACCCAACATGGATGAGACTGTATGCATTTTCATGTTTACAGCAAAGTAGTTTCCTCTCCAAAAAAGTTAAGTAGTTAGGTGTCATACAGCAGGTTGATTTTTCACAACAACAACTTAATGTGACTAAAAAAAATGGACCTCAGTGTTCTATGTTTTGATAATAAACACCCACCAGTGGCTGATGCAGTTTTCCAGGTCAGGCAGCAGAAACTGGTTGTGGAAGGAGTAGATGGAGGAAATGTTGGAGAAGATATTTTTGATCACCTCAGGAGGAAATGAGCCTCGACCTGCCTCTTCTGTCAGGCGTGAGCAGAACACCTGTGGTGTACAGAGGCAGGACGTATTCAAATGACATTTAAAGTAATTGATCTTTTACACCAGATGTTTTCTGTCCCTCGTGATCGATACATATCATATTCTGCAGGAACTAGTTCATTTGCACAAAGAAAAAAGCTGAAGCACCATGTGCCTTATATCACAACTATGCTAACCTAAATAAACATGAAGTATATTCATGCATGTGAGGATCGAGTGCGTTGTGTTTTCACCACAAAGATCCGCAAAGAGATGAGCACACTGACCTGGTCCAGCAGGTGGAGACGAGCCACGTAAGCCCTCTCCGTCTGCAGGAGTTCATTGGCTATCTTGTACAACTTCTGCTCTGTGTGTTCATCATCTTTTGCATCACTTCCTCCTCTCTCCTTCCTCTTCTCCTCATCCTTCTGTTCACCTTCAGACTCCATGCAAATCCTGCCCTCTTCTGCAGTTGTCCCATTCCACTGGCAGGAAGACTTGGAGCCATGTTCATTGTTTATTTCTGTCACATTTGCTGTTGTGCAGTCTTGCACCATGCCATTCAGTTGTTTTGGGGAATGCTCTTTGCAGTTGCTTGATAGATTTGCTTCACTTGAGGAATGAGTGAGTCTATGTTGCACTGGTGCAATGATGGTGATGGCTGTCCCGTTGCAGCTGGGTGATTGCAGCAGTGCGAGTGGAGAGCGTTCAACCTTTTCAGTGGGAATCCTGCAGAAATAAAGTGTATCAAAATTAGAAAAAATTCTTGGATTCTGTGTAGTGCTATATATGCTATGAGAAAGAATTTAGGTCATAAGGGTGCAGAAATAAACCAAATTAGCGATCCAACCTGCTCTCATCCAAGTAAACAACCAAATCTGGCACACTCAAAGATTTTCCTGTTCTCTTCTCCTTTCCTTCAATCTTGCCACTTGGGATTCTGTGCAGTCCTAGCCAGGATTTGGAGTTCCTGGCTGGGCTGTAGCTTCCCATCTTCCCTTGCACAGGGCTGGGGGTTCGCAGTTTTCTTGCGAGGGGGCTCTGGTGCCTTGGGGATAATTTAGCAGGGCTGTGCCCTCCTTCCCTCAGCGGGCTACAGCTTTGAATGCCTCTTTTGCCCGGACTTGGAGAGCTGCAAACTGGACTGCTTGAGAGTTTTGGAATCCCTTGAGTATGTCTGGCAGGGCTCAGATGTGCACCAGACACTCTGTTCAAAAAACTGCTCCCTCCTTCTCTCACAGGACTAGCAGAGCCATGATGAGCTGCTGGGCTAACACAGGAAACTCCATAACCTCTGTTAGGACTCTGGTTTTGTTCATTGCCATTAACTCTTTCAAGCGGTACTTTTCCCGCAGTGGGGCTGTGGGCTTGAGCTTGTCCTATCCTTAGAGGACTTTGTAGGTGAGCTGGTTTAGGAGGCACTGCAGAGACAAAAACAGCGGGTTTGGCTAATTCTGATTAAAGCACAATGTCTTGAAGATACAGTAAAATGCACAAAATTTTGAATTAGGTTATGTTGTGATTTAAAAGAACAAGGAAGCATTTACTGACATGCACTAGTTTCAGTAATAGACTCTCATGGGTTTTGTTTATTTTTTGTACATATGATACAGGACCTCCGCCTACCTTGTGGTTTAAAAGGTGAACCTTTAGCCGGGCTTCTGTCAGTGTCTTCCTCTGCAGCAAGGTTAGAGTTCGATCCACAGACACTGTCACAAGCAGGGTCACAGCTGTACGAGCCACACAGCCCACTGCTCACCACTACAAAGAGACAGCGACTATCACTAATACAGCCACTGGAAGATATGCATATTTTCAGAATTATTCATGGTTTTTACACAATAAAATGTATTTGGTTGCAGCTTTACAAGACATATTAATACTCAATCAATGTCTTGCAAAATCCCTGCATTATTTTTTTTTCTAAAAATTTCACAACTTCATTACTGCAGTGAAAAATATACTGGTTTTGACCTTTGAACTGGACTTCGATCATGCCTTTGTTGGACTGGACCCACTGTTGAGTCAGTTGTATTGAGAACCAATTTTGTTAAGTCCAGAGAAATTTAAAGGCAACATTTCTAAAACTTAAAACATATTGAGGGTATGATTCATAGCTATTCAACCTGAGCCTTCAACTGTTGAAGATAAATGGAATAACAGACCTTGATGTAGTTTGACTGATCGCTTTGTTGTGTGCTTAAGTGTCTCTTCTAAACTTGCACAAATTTTGTGGTCTTGTATCTTGTACCACTTCCACACTGCACGTTGTTCCTGCACCTGTTTGCAAATGTGCTGTCCTACTGTCTGTACACCATGCTATCATATGGGAGATTGAAGTTTATATTGCTTTTGGACTAATAAAGTTTTCAGTTTGTACCAGACCTCAGAACCAATTAATTTACCATTTTTTTATCATTAGAAAAGTATCAGAATGAAACAAAATGTATCCCCCACTTCCTCTTCATGTATGTACACACAAACTGTGGCAGTGAGCCATCCACTGCAAAGATTTGTAACAAAATACCGCATGCTGAATCTTCAACTAAGGCTAAGTTAGATGTTGTGTAATGTAAAGACTCCTCCAGGAGAAGATAACTTTGTTTCCAGAAGTCCAACAGATCTTGGTTTTATCTACTAGAGTCCCCATAAGACAATCTATGCAAAGTAAATACATTAAAGTATTCACATCCTCTTTAATTACTTTTTGAAATCTGTGCACCGACATCTTGTACTTCACAACAACTTGCTAATGTCCAACTGTGTAACTGTTTTGTTTTCTTACCTGCTGGTAATATCCCCAGTTATGCAAGCTGATCCGTAACTTGTATAACAAAGAAAAGCTCTCTCGTTTACTCCTGGATCTACTGAAACAGATTTGTAAATCACGTGGAGATGGCTAAAGCTGACTTTCCCAACTGTGTAAGACTTCTGCTTTCTCACTTCTCTCTTTCCTCCATTGTCTCTAACCTCTGCTAATCATGTCAATCAGTATATCAGCATTAAAGAAGCAACATTTTACAGCTGTAAACAAATGAAGGACTTTGACTCCCACACAATCTTGTAGTCTTTAAACTGTATTGACACTTAGTTGAAACACAAACACTTGGAGAAAATTATATGGAGAGGAATAAAAGTTAATACTGAGGCTAAAGGTGAAAACTCTCTCGGGTATTTAAAATGAAGATATCCAGGTAGTCAGATAATTGAGATATGTTAATTTGCACAGAAATAGTTCAATAACGTGCTTAGTTTTTTCTTCTCACCCTCTCAGCTACTCAAAAGAAACTGCTCCAAAAAAATATTCCATCACATAATCCTCCATAAAACTGAGATGTCTCGTTTTCTTTTTTGCACAAGTCAAATTTCATTGGCCCCATGTAGAGTAATTTACTACTACCAATACAGAGTCTTTTTCAATACTCATAATCACTTACATTATCTAATGCATTAAAGTGACAGTAATTGCTACAATATCTGACATACCTTACTTCACATGAGTGATTTGATGCAAACATTGGAGGTTTGAAATTATTAAATGAACGCACTTAAATTGTTAATATGATAAGAATGACAGATTAACAGGAAGAATGCAACTCCTGATTGATTAGACTCAATCTTCTGGAGGTCTGATTAGCTGAAGAAACACTGAGTCCACTCTAATATTTTCAGTTTTTAGCTTCGGTTATTCCACAAATTAAATAAACTATAAATAAACTATTTATCCATTTATATTATACAGAATTTAATTAATGGGCTTTGGAATACAAGCCTTGGATGGAGCCATGTTTTCCCATTTCCAATCTTTAGCTAAGCTGTTCAGTTAAAGTTTTATAGTTAACAAGGACAGATAGGAGAGTGACATCATGTTAAATTTAAACATCTCTTGCATTAGTCAATGCATTAGTCAATGCATAACTTTGTCAATTGACTCCAAATTTGCGTCTTTAAGTCTGCTTTTTTTCCCTACAAGCCTGATATCTAGCTAAAGAAATGATTTCCATTATGCAGGTCAGAGAGATGGGTGGCACAGCTGAATCCTACATCTGACAGTACCATGGGAGCAAACATTCTTCTCTCATCTAAAAAGATAGCTCTGCCTCAATGTCAGTGGGGGAACAGAGTGGCTTTGTGTGTCTGTGCGTCTGTGTGCGTGTTGGGGTTGGGGGGGTGGGGGGGTTGACCAATGCTGGTCTCAAGACACAAAAAAGGCAAAGTCCAGGCTGAATCAGGGGGAAAAGATTTCACTGCAGTAATCCAACAAACTAAGAGGCTAACAGGCACCAACTGTGCTTATATCATTTTGAAAATAGCCTACAGGCACACAAAGGCGGCGTGGTCCCCTCTGAGTCACCTGGTCACCTCGTACAAGGAGGGCTGAGCCGGAACCTCCACTGCTTCTTTTTAAAAAAAAACTGTATTTCCCTTAGCCTTATTGGGTGTTTAAGACTGAAGGGTCATTGTAATCATTATGAATGAGGTATGTTAATTTCTGCCTTAACAATGTAAAAACAACTTTCATACATGATGGAAAATATTCAGATATTTTTTTATTTTACATTGTCTTGAAACAATTACTACTCATTATCATTCTTTTTTACATTTTCTTGACACGAAATCTAAAACCCCTTGTCTGTCTTTATGATGAATAAAGCATTAGCAGCGGGGACAAACACTTCACAATGTTGTTATTGCTCTTCACTCTTTCAATGTATTCTAACAGGTAAAACAACTAGCTTGCAGACTACAAATGCAGTTTTGCATTTGCTATGTTGCATAAATGAATGTAGATCATACAGTCAATACAAGTAGCAATTCTCATTTTTTTTGTTAAGTTCATTTTTCTTTTAATTTATACTTCAGCATATTATTTATTCATATATTAATATACACCAAACAAAAAGTAGAAAGAAACCAGCTTGCACAGAGTGAACATTAGATCCATGAGAGCTAAAAGCAGGATTTAACTATCACAAAGATGTTAAGGGTTACAAAGGGTTACTTTGCCCTTAAAGTCAAAGTATTTACTGCTTTAAAAGCCTGAAAATGTCTTACAGTTTCTTAATGTGGACTAAAAATTTACGCTAAACGAAAGCTACCTCACCTGTATGTGAGGCGTGGCAGTCCATCACTGCACCTTTGACCTTCCGTCTGACTGCCACCCGTCTGAACTCCTCCGCCTCACGGCCGCAGTTCAACGTCAAACTATTCCTCTTCTTCAAGTCAAACATTGTTAAGTTGTCTAGACTCAGACTTCTACCTGTTGTTTCTCAAGGAGAAGGTAAATTGAAGCGGAATGAGAGTAGAAAGGCGAAGTTCAAGACACTCAAATAAAACTCTGACTTTCACTAAAATCTGTCCGGCTGTTTGAAAAGCCCCGCCTCTCATTTAAACGCACGTGCAGCCGCGATCGAGCCCACTGTGCGCAGTGACCAATCAGAGCAACGGCATCTGTCTGCGGCCCACAAGACTGCAGGCCACGCCCCCTATGTGCCACGCCCCTCTCCCGTAGCTGAGTCCTTTCAATCTGCCAGTGTAGAAGTTAGAGGAATATGGAAAATTAGTGATACTTCGACTATACCTAGACTGTTTATACGTCAGCATAATTTAAACCCGATTAAGAACAACGTTATCCCTTCATTAAGCTTTTTTTTAAAAAATCAAATAAAAAAAATTTAGACTGCTCATGTCTCTCTGACTTTGGTTAAACGTGTTAAAATGTCTGTTCTTATGTTTTAAAAAGTCACAAGTCATTAAGTGTCCACACTGGAAATTTTAAAAAAGTTAAACAGAAGTTGCTTGGAAATTTTTTGTCTTACTTAAATTGTGTAGTTATGCGTGATTTTTTTTTTTTAATAAAAAGATGAAAATAGTGAGATGTAAATAAAAAGATGAAAAGAAATCTGAAATAGGTATACTTTGCCATGATAAAAAAAAAAAAAATCGAAAAAAAATCTTCACAGTTCTTCACTACTGACTGAGTGTCCCAGTGTCCACAGTCATGAAGAACTGGATTGAAAATAGTCTCCACACAGGCTGGACTGGAGTACAGCATTTTATACAGTTACCCTCTACAGGCTGAACCACAGATGCAATATAATGATAATAGATTGGTAGATACAGGTGTTTCTCAGAAAGTGACTTGATCTGAGTGATCTCCCTTTCGTTTTCCTTTATACCAATTAGCACAGTAACATTACATAACCGTGAGCATTGAGAAGTATAATCCTTTATTCATTGTGCAGAGTTCAATAGTACTTATAGTAGTGGTAAATTAAACGTGTTCAACATAAATAAACAGGTCCCACCGAGATTTGAACTCGGATCGCTGGATTCAGAGTCCAGAGTGCTAACCATTACACCATGGAACCACAGTTCATGGAGGAAAAGGCAACAATTTCTGGAAAAAATGAACAATACTCGACATTAAAAAAAAGGACATAAAATTGAACTCTTCTGAAAATTTAAGATCGTGTTAATGCAGAGTTATTACACTATAATGTTGTTTTTCTTCTTTCACTCAACCCCCTTACATGTGGAGAAATGCTGACTGTTGCTTTCCATAATTATCCTGCAGTAAACAGCTGCAGTTAAAGCGTGGTCTGAACCCACGCCTCCAGAGAACACTGGGACCTGAGCTCCAGCAGCCATCCTGAATAAAAGCCTGTTTTTTTCATCACTATTTACACGAGTATCAGCTAAATGTACATTGAAAAGGCCATCATGACGTATAGAGGTTGATTACTGTGAGGGTTATTGGATGGTATCTCGGCCGTGTGATACTGCAATTGATTATCAGTCCTGTATACCCTAATTAATAATTCAACAACATGTAAACCTATTTTACAACTCACACTAAGAGTTTCTGTTAAAGAAAATTTCTCCACATCAAAACTAGGTCCCACCGAGATTTGAACTCGGATCGCTGGATTCAGAGTCCAGAGTGCTGACCATTACACCATGGAACCACATTTTCACTTCAAAAAATCAAAAATTTTCGTCGGAATCAATCAAATCATCTTGGTTTTCTGTGTTGTTTTGTCTATAACTGCTACCTTGACATCCTGACCAGGTCCTTGTTGAAAAAAGAGATTACTGATCTCGATCAGGTGAGCCAATGGCTTCTTGATGCAATGGGTTAAGTAAAATATAAATTTTAATTTGAATCTGGATTCCAACCCAATCCTCTGAGACACACTGTGACCCTGCCCCTCTGGACTGCATATGTCCTAGATTCAGTAAACGTTTTTATATTGTAACACAGTATATTAAATATATATATGATATGGTGCATTCTACTGCTCCAATGCAAAAGGCCACATCAGTATGTGAAGCTTTAACACAGAGTTGATAACACTAACTTGGTGTTTTTTTGACACTTCTTTCACTAGAAGAATTAACCACCAGATGGCAGTGACGTATTGAAAATTATAACATACTTTTTGTCGACCACATTTAACTTTATTTTACTTTTTAATTTGTTGTATATCAATTCAATCCACAGGAACATTTTCTGTCGATTTAATTGAGTTTTCTGGCCTTTTTTTCCAAAATTTTTGTTTTATCTTTCTTGAATAGTAGCCTCGTACATCAGTTTATTCATGTGACATATTTAAAAAAAACTGACTGTGACATTAAGCCACTAATAAAAAAAACAACAACTACCGTTTAACTGGTGAAATGTCAACAAAAGGGCGCTAAAGCTGCACTCCATTGTTGGTATTTTAAATTTTACAGTAATAGTTTAAAAAGGTTTTACTTTTCATCTCTGCGTAAGATGTGGCCTCTTTTAGCTTTTTTGTTTTAGTTACAGTTGTTTTGTATAGTTATGTTTCAGGACTGTGTAATCTGCTGGTTTGTTTTGAAACCCCTCTGCCTCCTAGTGGCTAAAAAGCCATTGTTGTGGGTCTCATTTTTATTTTTCTGTTTGACCCACATGTTTATACATTTATAGATTTTAGAATTACTAGTGTATCATAAAGCCGACTAGAAATAAAAAATTGCTGTCATTTCTGACACAAATGATCTGTTGTATGAACTTTTTAACATTGTTGCCACAGGAAGGAGGTTGGGGTGTCGGTCGCAGAGAGGGAGAGAGAGAGAGAGAGAGAAAGAGAGAGAGGGAGGGAGAGAGAGAGAGAGAGAGAGAGAGAGAGAGAGAGGTAGGCTGTCACTGGCCGGTGCTGTGCGTGCAGCAGCGGCAGCAGCTCGGCTCAGGCAGCAGACAGACGGCGTCCCCATCTATCTCTCCTCCGTTCATTTCCATCCTCCCTCTTCTGCTTTTTCTCTTCTCTTTTTTCTTTTGCTCGCCCCTCTCTCTTCTGCAGCCGTCTGGGCGAAATGTCCGCCAGACCAGGATTTTACCGACAGGAGCTGAATAAGACTGTGTGGGAGGTTCCCGAGCGGTACCAGAACCTGACGCCGGTGGGCTCCGGAGCCTATGGCTCGGTGTGGTGAGTGTTTGTGTGTGTGTGTGTGTGTGTGTGTGTGTGTGTGTGTGTGCATGTACAGGGCGGATGGAGAGGCGAGGCTGCACAGCCACAACAGTTATCGTATCTTGAACATGATGCATCAGCGTAGAGATGCGTTCATGTCGGCTATGTGAGGAGGAAGCAGCTTGTGGAAACGAGTGGTTTTAGGTTTTTTTTTTTGTTATTGTTGCCATTATTGACACATTTTTCTCATCCCTTCACATTTGCAGCTTCGGGCTCAATATTATTAGGTATAAACGTAAATAATAGTATTTTTTTATTTTATTTTGCTATAAGCAGATTTAAAGATTTCTTAACGCTGCTGTGAGAAATCCTCAGCAGGTCTGCAAGACTTGTTTTGATCCCACAGCTCACTGTCTGCCGCTCCTGTATGTGTGGAAGGGAATTAAAGAATGAGACAGCACCAGCACAGGAATTTCCCATATACCCCCACCCCCATCCACCCTATACGAACACACACAGACACACAAAGCTTGTGTACTTTGATATTAGGAACTACTCTGCATTGGCCATAGTAAGGGAACCTTTATTATGATCACATTTGGGTCTCATTGTTCTGTATGGTTCACAAGTCTGATACATTGAAGCCTGTGGGTGCATGCATTATTTAGCATATTCATGGCATACACCTGCACAACCACCCTCACGCCTTTAAGTCCCTCAGTCTGGATGCAGACATCTCTAATCTTGCATGCAACTGCTCAGCTGATGGGATCCCATTGCCATGGCGATGGTGATAACCACCACAGACAGTCAATATTAATTAAATTGTAATAGGAGGATGGTTACCTTTAGAAATGTGGATAAAATGGATTGTGTGACTGATTCCTATGGGATCATCCTATTTTCAAGACATGAATAAGAAGCTGATTTTTTTCCTACACAACAGAGGATGTCGACAGCTCCATGGTGGCATTAGGAAGTAACTACTATTATAAAATAGTCTTAAAATCCATCGAAGATATATTAACTGATGATTGCATTTAGATGGAACACTGAACTATGGAAAAAAAACATTTATAAACTATTTTAACCAGCTTTTGTAAATGTGAATCTGTCTGCAATTAAATTATTTTAAAGTTAAAATGTGGTTAAAAGGTCATCAGGTCTCCAGCACAGTAACTTCCAGGCCAGTGACATAGTGACATAGTTCTGATTGAATGTAGGCCTACATGAGCTGAATTTTTGTCACCAGAGACCAAAAAATGAGTGTTTTTAGGGAGTCAACAGGATATTTTCGAGTTGTGTCTGTTTTTGGAGACCTAGGTACATCTTATTTTCCCTCATTTTAATTTTGCTAATCCTAACCAAGAAATGTAAGGTTTTAATCTAAAAATGTAAAGATTCATACAGTTTTATCATACCTGTGATTTGCTTGAAGGTCTAATGCCACTTAAATTCTGTTTATTAGGTTGAAAGTTGAGTGTTGCCTACTGACAAAACTCAAACATTTGACCCTTGAGTCCTTACAGACTACTGTGAAAGCAAAAAATAATAATTTTGTGGGATAAATCGTGCAAGTCTGAGTCCAAATCTTCTGATGCTTTTGGAAGCAGAAGAATTAGTGTCTGTAGATCCAAACTTCTCCAGATGGATCACCCTGTGCTGCTATTAGCTGTTAAGTTTTGATTAATCATTTTTTGTTTGGGCTTTCTCTGTGTAGACAAAGAAGCACAGTATCCCTCTTAGTTTGGGCTCCCAGGCTGAATGTACTGCATCTGATTCTCCCTTAGCCAAACCATTTTTGTCCCAGAAGTTTGGGAAAGTGGCTTTTGTGCATGTTTCTAGAATATAATCATGGCATCGTTCTGGACATGACGCTCATATGCCGACCTGTTTAGTCACACCCACCATAGCAACTGCCTGCATCCTCAGATAGGAGGCTTTCTCTCAACAGCTGACTTCCTGTCAAGTCAAACATTAATTAAGCTACTGTATGAACATGCAGGAGATGGGATGTGCTTCTCTGTTGGAGCTCCACTTTAAGAGTCAGGCTCCCACAGGAGTATTTTGTGCATAAACATCTTGCCAGTATCGCTGCTTTAAAGCTCTGCTCAAAATAGCATCAGAGTAAAAATACAGCTTGATCATGACTCTGATTTTAGCTGTTTCATTCGCCCTCAGGATTATATGCACATGGACACTATTTTCTTTGCCTCTAAACTGCCTCAGTTAAGGTTTGATTCCTATTTTTTATAAACAAATGCTTTATGAGCAATATTATCGGAGCACCAACTCTAAACAATCTCTGTGTGAAGCTTGTCTTTGTTGTCAGAAAATGCCTGAAGCTCCTGGCAATGTGCTATAATCTCCAAAGGTTTAGTTTAGTTTTGACATGAAAAAACACAAGTGCTGGATATAGAGCTATAGTATTTCCCACTGTTTATCCATATTTTTTGTTACCCTTTTCAGTCATTTATTTATGTTTAGTTATATATTTCAATAGTTGATCATTTTCTTTGTGCTAATAATTATTATGTCTATTTCTAACTTTTAACTACCTGTTACAACTTCTCTGCTCTCTTCATTACCTCCCTCTCTCTTTCTTTCTTTCACTCTTTCTAAGCATGGTGTCCCGGGGTTTCAGGTGACACAATATGTGGATATGTTTTTGTCCAAATCAAAATGTAGTTTTTGCTGTGGTTTTTCACGATTATTTCAGCCACTCCACATTTTTTTCTGCATACTACCTGAGCTACAGTTACCCATGGCTGGGAATTGCTGCTCTAAATCTAAGAGTCCTGAAGCCATTTCCCACCACACAGGAAGTGATAAGATGTATTCCTCTGTTTATCTGGAATTACCAGAAGAATTTGAAGTGGTTGTTTACAAAGATGGAGGGATTAGCTTGCATTTTTTTCTCCTCCTACTTTATGCACTGAGCACTGTGGGCTGACTATATAAGTTTGGATGAAAGTATTGGTGAAATGCCTGTTTTTTTTTTTTTTTAACAAACCTCTTTCTTAGATTATACTCTGGCACAAAGGACATTCCTCCACACACCACCCAGCATTGCCCTGCATTGTTAGCGTTGATCTCCAACCATTGTCAGTGGCTTTCTCATGGCTGAACTTGATCAGCAGTCAGCTGGGGGATGGGGGTTCAGATATATATGTGTGTGTGTGTGTGTGTGTGTGTGTGTGCTGTGGGGTTAGGATAGTCCCGCAGCCTACCTTTTGAGATGAGTAAAACAGCTCTCATCATTTATCTCAAACAGTTGCTTGTTCTCTCTGTAAAGCCTCCTGAGGTTGCATACCTGAGGTCAAGCATCCAACAAGATCATATAATCCATTAAAGCTAAAGCTGAAGGACTTATACTCTTATCACCCATGGGAGGAGTAGAACGGGCCGACACAGAAATAGAACTTAGAAAGAGAATATTACAGTAGCTGCGAGAGATTTTAGAGCTGTGCAGCACAGACACAAGAGAGCAAAGCATCATAAATACAAAGATGATTTAATAATTCAACACTTTGTGCTTCTCGAATTTTGAGACATGAGACAAAAAGTTTGGAGTGCTGAGCACTGTCATATCCCTAATCTCATCCAGACTCATTGTCTTCTTATCAAAAAAATCCCACTGAATAATCTCCTCCCTGCTTCTTCTTCCTCTTCTTGAGACAAACTGAGACTGAACATCAAGAGAGAATTTGCACTAAACTGATCAAGGCTGCTTTCATCTCATGTCAGCATATGCAACATCTGTTCGGTAAACCAGAACGTTGGCGTGAAGCCTCACATTAGGATAACTATGAATAAAACATGGCTGCCTCATTTTCACCTGTCAAAATTGTTATGCGTTCGCTTGTCGGATGGTTGATTGGACATACGATGGACAGAGCAAGAAACGAGATCGGGGTCCTGATTTGTTGCTCATTTTGTTTGGGTCGATGGTGGTTATCATATGACTGCAGTGCAGACAGGAGTGCATGCAGCTGTAATGATAGTGTATGTGTGTGTGTGTGTATATCCGGCGGTATATATAGGTACAATAAATGAGAAATTGATACCTCTATCACGTCTGTCAGTTCAGTATGAAATTACAGCCGACTGCCAGTTAGCATAGTTTAGCATAATTACTGGACACAGGGGAAAGGCAGCTAGCATAGCTTCGTAGGAAGACTGTGAGGAAGTCACTGTGCTTGGCCAAGAAACAGTACCTCATGCAACTTTGTAAACCACAAATTTTAATTTTTTATATGAATTAAAACAAATCAGATACACACTAATCTGCAAGAGAAGAGCAGATAGGCAGATTTTTCTACTTTTGGACAGATCTATGTTAGCTGGCCATTTACAGGCTTAACATATGCTCTCTGTAGCTTCATATTCAGCTTACAAATGTAAGAGCTGTATTTTATTGTCTAACTCGTTGTAAGAAATCCATACAGGACAATTACGTAAAATTTAAAATGATTTCTTAAAATGAAAAAATCTTGATGGGGATGATAGTCTGTAGAGCAATTTATAATTCAAACAATAAAAATCACTGCCCCCTCATTTCAAATGCATGCAAATTTTCAAGGCTTTTCTTTCGAAATCACATTTAACAAACCATAACGATCAAAGAAAGTACTTAAAACATTTTTCCTGTGAAGATAAACAGTGTACCGAATCTTCTTCATTGGATCCTAGCTGCCCCTTTTACCCTCTTCCCTTATGAAACTGGAGGCACATTAAAGCCTCGGATATAAAAAAAAAAGAACTGAGACAGAAGAAGAGAGGAGAAATCGATGCTGGACTGTGTGTGCTGACAGCAGTGCAGTTAGATCCATGTATGGAAGATGGCAGGGAGGAAGGTATGTGTGAGGCGATGAGGCCTGGTTCATGTCAGAGACAGAGGAGACTGGCTGCTGTCCTGGCTGAAGCCCGGTGGGGACATCCGGACTGGCAGCAGGTGATTACAAGACAGAGAGTCAACATGGATGCACTCAACCATGTGTAGTTTACTCATGCATGTGAGCATTACAGCTCACCACGAGATGATACAGTGATATTTACAGTGAATTCCATGCTGTGGACAAAACAGGAGACACGCATCGTTTGGTGTGCACTTCTGCTCTGTCTCAAAATGATCATATACCATATACCGAACCTGCTGTGAGCTGAACTTTCAGAGCTTTTAAGGAAAAAGGAGAGGGCAGAAATTGAAGGTTGCACAGCCCCCCCTCCATGGACAGTTTGAGTTGATTTTAAAATAAATGCCCCAGTGAAATACAATCAGACCAGAAACTCTTCTAACGAAATGGTTGCAGAATTTTAAGGGTTTGTTTTTGAAGGAAAATTTGAAATTTGAGGGAAATATGTTTATTATTGATTTGTTATTGATTTAATTTATTTGCTGTCTTGCTGTGAGTTGATTTGTGGGATTTATATCACCTGTGTGCTTCCGTTCATCTGCCAGCACCTTCAGAGCTCACTGATCAATAACTTATACCTTGTTTGTTTATTCTTTACTAAAACAGAAGTGTAAAAACGACAAAAAAGGGTTTTACAAGGTTCAAGTACTTTGACTGAACATCATTCTGGGAGAAATCACTAAAGAGTCAGTTATCATTAGGTAGAACAAAGTGCTAGAAAAGTTTCGAGTGAGCAGATGTGTTTTACAGT
>JAQNCA010000018.1:5066539-5081845 GCA_029783725.1 Acanthurus tractus
GTTGCAACTGACCAACAGAACAGTAATGTCACCAGCTCGGCCGATGAAGAAATAGTCACACAATTTTAGACAAAAGAGCAGGACAAATTTGCAGAAATTATTCATGTATATCTAACATCTAGCTAAACTGAAAGTTCAGAAATATTGTCAACAAAATGAACCAAAAATGTGCAAAGTAGAAGACTCATCTTGCTGCACAGTGGCCCCGCTCATATTTATAAACTCTTATTACAGGTGATAAAGATTATGAATCCTGACGCATTTAAGCAGCAGTAAAATGTTACTACTCTGGGAGGTTCTTACTTTATAAATTATACTGAAAAAAGAGAAAATATACATTATATGATTTTACTCCCAATAAAAGTGTCTCAAAAGTAGTGTTTTATTAATGTTTGTTGACAAGGATTTCAGTGACAAGCAGACAGGATCCAGCAGTCTTTCTTCTAGGCGAGTTCTCAGCTAGCAAAGAAAACACATCTCTGTCAGCAATATGTATAGAAAAACAGGGTGTGAAGACCTGGTATCTACTCTCCAGGAGGCCATTGATGGGTTCACTCCTGTGGGAGCAGCTCCTCAGATGCAGCAGCAAATCCTAATGATGGCTGCTCCCACAGTGCATTATGGACCGTGCCTAAACAACCTCAGGCATCCAGGTCACCTGTGCAGTCAGGAAAATGCTTATCGACAGGGACAGGTAAGCTAATTGCTAATTATAGTTTAGGCACAGGAATCATTAGAAGTCTATCAATAACCTGTATTAATACAGATATTTGCCAATGATGGATTTATGCTGAGAAAGTGCAAAAAAAATACCTCATCCGCATCTCTGCACATGTCCAATGGTAGAATTATTCAACATTACTTTGAGACTCTGCTTACTAATAAACACATCCACTGGTGAACACTGGAGCTGAGACTTTTAATCGATTAGCCGCTGAGCAGAAAAATAATTGTTTAATCCTTCAAAATTTATTGTAGGTTCTAGCTTTTTAAATGCTTTTATTTTGTGTGTTTGAGTTTATTTTAAGGTGAATATCTTGACATTTGGACAGTTTATTATACGTTGGTTGTACAGCTTCCTCATTAATGTACAAGTGACTTGGCGAAGTTTGGCATGCTAAAGTATGACACTTGATGGACTTTTTCCTGTGTTGCTCATTATGATTTTCACTAGACAGTTCGATAAATATCCAGTATGTGTTTTCATATGTTTATATAATATAATGTTGGTTTATCATGTGTATTATGGCTGGTTAAACCTTCTCTCTCTCTCTCTCTCTCTCTCCATAGTACCACCCACAACAAGGGCCTGAGTATGGCTTTCCAGCAGCAGCAGCTAGTCACCCTGCCATTCCTCTGGTGAAAGTAGGACCCTTGTTTTTTTCACACACACTCTGAACATCTCAACTGCTTGGTCACTGTCACATCAGGCTCAGTAGCATTGTTGTAGTAGAACAATACAAATGCAGGAGCAGCACAGCTGACTTTGTCCCACAGATCCAATTCAAAACTCCACAAGAAAAATCGCACATTTTACAAAAAGCTGTTGGCTCTCAAAGCTTAGTTTTAATTTTTAGTGATGATGTAAAATATTGATGTAGAGTTGTGAGTGTCAGGGTTTCAGACATTCCTGAAATTGAATCAGTGTAGCAGCAAATTTGCCATTTTAATAATTCAGATATAAAACCTGCACCTAACAGGCTGCTATTATTTTTCTTAAGAAGTAAGATCACTTTTCATAGCAGGACAGAGTTGGAGCTTGAATTCAGTTTTACTTGAATGGACTAACAAAACATTGTATGAATGCAGTAATTAGCCTCTGGTCCAGCTACATTCACTCTGTTAACCTAAAGTCCTCATGACAACACACTAATGACCTCTGTAACCCTCAGCAGAAACATTTAGAGATGTAAGTCCGCGAGTCACTGATTCTTCAGGCATGTATTTATCTCAAATGCATCACAGCAGCTTTGCTACTTCTAATTAATTATTTGAGGGGAAGTCCTGACACCTGGTGGAAGGATGACACAATTGCACCTGTGTGTGCTTATGTTTTACAGAATGGAAATCCACCGATGTTAAGGCTAATTAATGGCATCAACCAACCCCTGCATTCAGTTGGGACACTGTAGGCAATGCACACACATAAATGCAAACAAACAACACAAAGAGGTTATTTAGCTCCTTTTTCAGTGTCACACACAGTCTTTGTTCTATCTCACGTCTGTCTCTTTCTGTGTAGGAATGGAGAGATACTGTATGCACTTCCAGGAGGCCACTATCCTCCTCCTGTCTCTGCTGCACTTCTGCCATCTAACCCCACCAAGTCAAAGTAAGTTTGCTTTTGACAGTTTGTCTTAAAATGAACATTTCTCTCATTTGTGATTGGTTTATAGTCTGTGACCATCGACCTCATAAACAGGCCCTATAATAGTGCGATCACAGCCTTCTTATGTGCTTAACTTTTTCCTGAGTGTTAGTGTGAGCTCTCACTCCATGTTTTTGTTCTGTAGAAAAAGACCATGCAGGGACCAGCAGGGTGACAACGTGCCATACGTTAAGGAGCCATCAAATGCCTTCATGCTCATGAGGGAGCAGAGGTTGAGTGTGGACGCTGAGATCAGGAACAGAGGGAGTGCTGCTGTCAATGCATTTCTGGGACAGAGGGTAAGTTCTTTTTGCTTGAGACACTCAGTTTGATTTGAAAAAAAGAAAGAGTTTGTAGTTGAGTTGTAAGAAGTCCTCTAGCTCTAAAGGTGCTTTCACACCTGAAAGTCCAGACCAAGGTCTGAACCAAGCTTCACGTTTTTGTTACACTGTATACATTTGGTCCAGTCAGTTTCAATTTCCACACCAAAATTATGCAAAGGGATTAATGGACTTTACATGTCAAAGCTACATTGTGTCGTCATCAAGGATGTGAGTTGCGTGTCTCTATACTTAACGTTGATTGATTTGTTAGCAGGCGTCTGACGTTAGCATGTTGAAAATGCCTTGTTTTGTTGCTTGATTGTAGCTTTAAGAGCTCTATCTAATTGGCCCTTAATAAAGTCCTCTGACCAGATGTTAATAAGGCATTTAGTCTCCACTTCCCCCCATTTAGTTCCTCAGCTCATTTTTTGTTTTGGTCACAGTTACTCTTTTTTCCAGGTAGCCTGCTGTAACTTCCCGTCATTGGTACTAAGGTCCGGAGGTCTGAACTTTGGCTTTCACACTGGACATGAACCAAACCATGGCTCAGTTTGGTCAAGACCACCTCTATTGGTTGGACCAAAAAGAAGAAGAGTTGTAGATGCAAAGTTCCTACCTCTCAACACTGAAGGTAAGACAATATTTCTGTTGATCACTGCTTGTTTTCTTGTTTGTGAAAACTGGATGAAATAATGCCGTTTGAATCAATACAAGTATTAAAGTATTTAATAATGTTAGTTTTAGGTAGCAGTATCTTGTTTTCAAAGACTTTTTCAGAATTTTGTCATTGTTTGTGTTGCAGCATCACCACCTACACACGAAGAGGAGCCTCCAGAGGCTAAGAGACTCTGTGACACACCACCTCAAACACTAACCCAGGAGCCCTTGTCAACAAGTGGGGTAGGGACACACCTTATACACAGAAATCTGTGACAGAGTCACGTCAGATGGCAAAGGTGTTGCAGTCAAACACATGGCCTGAAATGACTGGGCAACTGTTTCAGCTCATCCAGATGTGTATGAGCCTGTGTTTGAGCTGCCAGATGTGAGCGAGTTCAGCCTTTCCTCCTTGCTGGACAACCTATGAACAGCTGATCTCTGGCCTCCTGCAACCCAACAACACACACCAACAAAAAGACCAGCAGAGAACCCCAAACCTCATTCAATCCAACCAACCTGCACATGAATAATATGCTTCATGGGAGTCGGCCAGTCCAGCCTCTTTCCTACTAATAAACTGTAAAAGCAGTGAACATGACCAAGCAGTCTTTTTATTCCCTCAGTTGTTTATCTTCTTAATTCCTCCAAGGTATTTTATGCTTTTGTACACCCTCATTTCTGTTTACAAATTTTTTTAAATTATTGTTTAATTTTTATTTTATTTCATGTATTTAATTGTTTTAAGGCTTATAAAGCTCATGATTACTTCAATGACAATAAAGGCAGTGTCGAGCTATTAGCATGTAAAGGCATCAATACATATTCAGGCACTGGCCACCTGAGGTCACGCACAGTTTTAATGTTAACGTTAAGGAGCAAGAACTCACAGAAAAACCTGATTAGTTCATTCATGATTTACCCACTAACTATTCCATCGTTATGATTGAGTGGAATCATAATAAAAGTCAAATCCATTTTCAGCCATAGGAAACAGCCGCACATCACAACATTGGCATGTACAACTTAATTTTCTAAAGACGAGGGGGAAACAAACAACAGCATTTAGCTTCTTTCTGCCTTTATGTCTACATAATGAGTTTTTAAATTGTAGCTTCGGTGAATTGAATAGTGATTAGGAAGAAAATAGCTTTTAACAAATGTAATCTGCCTTAGCTTTGGCAATCACTGACTAAATTGTTATATGAACGTCCAATGCGATGTTTACATAGGTGGTTTACCTCTAGTTCTACCTTTAGTTCGGAGCGAGCCTTGCTACTTCCCGCCACTAGAGGTCACTGTCCCGCCACAGTGGGGAGATGCAGAGGCACGCAGCAGCCCGGTCAGAGGCGCATAGTGTCGGGAACTCCAGCAGCTCCGCTCCGTATATTTCCTCTGACCCTCCGTTTTCAGGATTCATTCATCTCAGCCAGAGCTGCTGCTCGGTCAGTCCGGGCGGGATCTGTCCATCCATCCACCCGTGTCCCCATCCAGCTCCATATATCTCTCCTTCCTCCCAGCGGTGCGTCCACATCCGCGTCTGGGAAGGTCAGACACATCATTTTTGACCAGCGGACCTGACAACTTTTTTCTAAAATTCCTCTCTCCTGATCAGCGTTGCACCACCGGAAGACTGTTGCATTCAGCCGTCGCAGGTGAGTCTCGCAGCCGGTGTTTTCATGTGAGGTGCGTCCCCTTCGGAGACAGCAAAGCGACACTGAGGTGTGGAAATGTTAGAGCAAACCTGAGCTCAGGCGGAGGTTTAATATTTCACTAATAGAAAGAAACCTTGAAAGAAGGTCATGTACAGACCGTCTGTTTCCCCTGAGATGGAGCTCTGTGGTAGGTTATGTATGGGATATAGTGATTTTAAATGGACATTTTCATGCTTGTTGCCTAATTGTGTCATATTCTAGAGTACCTGAGAAATTTCTTGTGTAAGATGCACAAACATTTTGAAAGTTGGGCAAATCTTCACAGTTAGTTTTTTTTTAAGATAGGTAAATAGGGACAAATTTAAGATTAAATAAATCTGTGTTCTGTATCTCCATTCTTTAAAAATATGCTGTTTGATCTTACTTTGCTGCATGATCCCCCTCCATCTTCCCCTGCTGGGTTTGAGGACGTAATTTACATTCATGAGGAGCTCCAAGTGTTGCATAATAGCTCACATCTCAATGGGATTTAGGGTCAGTCAGCACATCCTATAGGGACGCCTGCCAAACTGGGTTTCACTGGGACTCCCAAGGGGTCCTACAGAAGGATGTGGTGGAACAGCAGTAAAAATGAAGCTGGGTTTAATATGACTGT
The DNA here is from genome assembly GCA_029783725.1 of Acanthurus tractus. NCBI lineage: Eukaryota > Metazoa > Chordata > Actinopteri > Acanthuriformes > Acanthuridae > Acanthurus > Acanthurus tractus. The sequence continues at coordinate 5,072,198 of JAQNCA010000018.1, forward strand.
TGTTTCTTTAACTCACTATCAGCACTGAGAAGGACTGGAGGCTAGAAAAGATTACAGAAACTTGAGCGTTTCCTGAAACAAGTGACAGAAAACTCTCAGCAGACATACACAGACCAAGAGAAAGTTCATGTAGTTTCTGGGTTTCCATGAATTACAGTCGTGGAATGTAACTCAGTACATTTTACTTGAGTACTGTACTTCTTTGTAGTCAACAGAAACGATTCAACAGTGACGTAGTAAAATTCTTCACAGCTGCATTAAAATGCAGTTATGATGGTACCATGTGGTGTTTTAAGCTCTCTGACTGCAGAGAAAGACAAAATCTTGTCAGATGAGAATGCTTGTGATAAAAAGATCAATCAGGGCCAAACTGGTACAAAGTCTGTCAATATAAGGGCTGTCTGGCAAACGTGTCACCTCTGCAACCTCTGTATCCAGGCTAAAGAGGAATGCAAAGTATCTTTTTTTAATGGTAAATTAAGAAAGTGTGGAATCAGGATTTAAATATTTTATCAGAGACTTAATCCATAATTAACTTATTTCTATTTATACTTTTCTGTGACTGAAATATAATTTGGTCTACAAGTAGGGCATCTTAGTGATCTTGACTCCACTGGTTTCACTGGTTTTCCTTCAGACGCAGTGCACCAGCTCACTGTACATATTTTGATGACAGGCCTGTGGTTTGCAGTCTTTCTATAGCCTGTGGTGCAGCAGGTCTCCTCCCATGGTTTGGAGCGCAGAGGTCTGTAATCTCCCTGAACCACAGCACCACCACCCAGATTCATTTCTCAGGGTAAAAAATGACACAAAACCCAGCTGGACACACAGTGGAAAAAAAATATACACGTGCCCAGTTTGACAGTTTGGATGGGATCCCTGCAGAGCAAAGATCCATGGTTTAAAAAAAGCTACACTGCGGATACTGGACAGAGGGCAACAGGTTGATTATTGGTCCATGATCTGCATGATCTGGAACCATCGATCTGAAAGATAATTTTTGGTTCTTTCCCTCCAGAGACAGACAACTGTTTTGTTCATAGAAATACTACAGATATGTAGAAATTAAATTTGTCCACTATAATGAAAATAAGTCTGAAGACAAAAATTTAAAACAGAAACAGACTGAATCCCTTTTGTTTTTACATTACATGGCTTTTTTGGTTCAACCTGAAAAGCAAAACAAGAAAATTTACTTTGCCTGTCATATAACAAGTAATTTATTACTATGAAACTTGTTTTCAGTTGGCACTGTTATATTAGTTTGTTTAGTAATATTTACATAGAGTGTTTTTGTGCTTCTGTTTTAGCACTGAAAAAAGTCACCCGAGTCCTCAGTTCCTCTCAGCTCTACAGAGCATTTTAGCATCTTTCAGCTAATTTTTTGTCAAAAATGAAACTTTTTATTGAGTGTCACTCTCATCAGTCTGGTTTTCAGCTACAGCAGGCAGTTGATTTCATCCAAAAAGATGAAAAAAAACCTCAAAACAAACCTCAAGTTATAGACTAACTGCCCAGATAAAAAATACAAAATTAGCATAGCGAAAGCGTAATGGAATATGTAACAGCTACGGAGATGGATATTTCTCAAGAAATGATGTAAAGTCACAGATCTAGAGTCACTTAAGAGCATCAGTTTGTCAGCTTGTTTGTGGTTTTTCAGTACAAGTGACCTGTTGCAACAAGAAAAAAACATGTACATACATGCTTTGGAGTTGTTGGTAGGCGCCGTTTCCACTATGCTATGCTAACAGTTTCTCCCCGATTCATGCTAAGATCAGTTAAACCCATGATGGAGTCGCTTTACTGGACGCAGTTGAGATAAAGATGATAATGATCATCTTGCCATGTAAAGGTGGCAAACAAGCACGTCTCGGTTTCCAAGACTCTTTGCCTTACGTGACCTGCCATTGGTGCACCATCTTTATCATAGCAAAATATGTATGTGTGTGTTGTAGCACTGTGGTTGGCACTTTATAATGTTAGAAGTGGAATTGCTCTCAATCTTCCAAATGTGTTGAGTTTAGCAACCATTGAAACTGTTTATCCTGTGACTTCATTGCATGGCCGAGGTGTGTGCATTAGAGGGAGAGTCAGGACAGTGGGTGGAGTGGGTGGAGTGGAGGGAGGCCATAAATGGCAAAATTTGAAAAAGAATGACTGTGTTGGTAGGGAGACACTGCTGTGTGTTCCTCTTTCTCCTCTCTGGCTGGTGTTTCCCTGCTGCTGCGTGGGCGAGTGAGGGAGCACTGCAGTGGTGTGTCTCTGGGAACAGCAGCATGTGCAAGATATAAAACATGTGGGGAGCAACAACACAAAAGTATGAAACAAGGTAGACAGACGAATGAACAAAGTCAGTTCTAAAAAAAAAAAAGAGGACCAATTCTATAAGAACATCCTCTCCAACACTTGTTCTTTTGCTCTTATAGGATGATGCAACCTCAAACTGCATCTTTCTCTCATATTGCTCTTGTATTGCCCTTGTGGCTGTCTGTTGCAAAATCACTGTTCATAAACCAACTGATTTTAAAGATAAATGTTAAAAAATTCAGGCATATGCACCTATTTTGCCCTCTATAAGCACGTTTGCAGTGACTGTAATGGTGATAGACTTTGCAAACAGTTTTGTAGGTGTTTATATCACTAAACTTATGAAGTTATAGTTTAATCAAGATGTATGAATGCCACTGAGCGTGCCTTGGCAGATCTTATAAAATACAGAAGCCACTTAAAAGCAGTTTAGAAAACTTTACAGGCTTCATTTCATCAGCAGCAACTCAACAAAACCTTTTTCCATAATTTGAGAAGACGTGACCGTGATTCAGGCACCTGCAGCTACATGTTGTCCACAGATATAGGATGGATTTTTAATAGGACTTGGTCAACAAAATAAGCTTTTTTTTTTTCTTGCTAAGAGTTTGTCAGTGACACTAGAGGATGGATGCCACCTTCATGTCTAAATGCTAAATATTAAGCTACAGCCAAGGGCCAGTTCGCTTAGATTAGCATAGAGACTGTGAACAAGGACAAACAGCATTAGCATTAGGATTAGTTAAGAAGTCACACAGCCTTAGGAGAAAGCTGTCCTCTAGTCTGAATGTTGGCTGAGTATAATTCTTCAGCTCTTAACTTTTGTATGATAAAAAAACAAAACAATACTTGTAACATGGTACATTTTATGCTAGGCTGTTTCTTAGCTTCAGAGGTGGTGGTAGGTAGATTTTGTTGCATTAGCCAAGCTAGCGGTCCTCCAAATTGATCGATAAAACGCATACAGCTGTCTCCAAAGTGAAGAATTTTTTGGGGCGACAGAGAGTTTGTCTTCAAATTTAATCATGTGAATTTCAGGCATTTTTTGAAATAAGTGATTCTCTTGGGAAAACATTCTCCCCATGTCTGAAGCATAGTTGTCACTCTAACCTTCCTACTGCCAAAATGACAAAGAATTTAAAAATTACAGCTAACCAAGCTCTCGCTGTGGCTATACACGGCATGGTTAATTTGATTCATATCAGGCAGTAAAAACACTTTATCACTGTCTCATAAATGCTCAACATTACTATAATGTTACACACTGTTTTGACTGTGCTGTCTACTTGGTGGAATTGTGAAGTCCATATTCAAAATAATAAAAAAAAGGGAAACATTTAAATACGATGATGGATGTCATGATTTCCCTTGCTGAGAGAGACAGAGATGGATGACTGACCTCCACTTGAGCCACACCAAGCGGCACACAGTCACACCATATATGGATATGTGTGCGTTGGTACAGAAGGGAAAAGGTTAGCCTTTACTTTGAATTGTGTAAGAGTGTGTGTGTGTGTGCGTGTGTGTGCGGCAGGGGATGTGGAAGCAAAGCACTGGAAGTTTGCCACCTCATAACTTTAACCGATGTGAAGCTGGCTAGCAGGTTTCTGGCACTGACACACACATACACATTTTTCTGCTTTTATTTATCCAGATACGATGTACGGAACGTCTGTTTTTAGTTTTCTCCCATTTCTCTTGCTATATCTCATTTCAGCCATTAAACAAGGAGACGAGTGAAGACATTTTTCTTGTGCGGTTAAATTTAAATAACAGCCACTGATGATAGATCTTATATACATGACTGACAGACTTCAGCAGGTTATGTTGGTTCTCATAAATACTGAAAAATATGGTTTTCTGTAACCTTTGATCACTTAAGTGTTTCATAATTGTGACTCCGTAAAATGTAAGAATTGCTGTAAGCTATTAAAAGCCAAATATTGTGTTGTGCCGCTTTATTATGTAAGATTTTTTTGTTTGGCTGTGTTGCTATTTGACAAGAGCATTACAAAGATGTATTTATAATCACTCCATGGTATAAAAAACATTAAATGCTTCCAATGATCAGACAGTTTGAGCCAGTGGAAATTTATATTCTCAACTTTATGGCAGAACTTCAGTATATCTTTTAAAAACACATTAGCCTGAAAATGTCATATTCTCAAAACAGGTAAATAAGATTCACCCAGACTTCCCAGATTTTCCATTTTATCTGTGTTGGCTTTTTTTTTTTTTACAGTCCAAAAAACTCTCCCAGACCCACAGAAGATTATGTGACTCTGTTTTGAGTTAGAGTAGCACTGATCTTACATTCTGATGGAAGGAGATTCTGGCAGGTGCTCAGTGCTGTTTCAATTTAAAGTGCTGCTCTTTACGCTGGAGACCATAACATGCAAACTGACAGACAGAAGCAGTGATGAGCTATTACCAAGGTTTATTTCCCAGTGACAGCTTTTCATCTCCTCTATCTCATTATCATTATGTACCAGAAGGTTGACTGTACGCTTTAAGGCCTGGTCATAGCAGAAAGTGGCAAGGTGACTCTCGCCTGCACGTCGTCCCAAAGTATGTGATTCTAAAGATGAGCTTGACAAAGTCGGAAGAGCTAGTAGCCCAGCTGGTGATCTGATCTTGAAAAAGCTAGTCGGCACTTGACTCCACGTAAAGCCACATATTGTTTTTAATAATCTGTTTTTGTATGAATAATAAATTCCTAACGCAGAGACTTGTGTCGTGCCTATTAGTGGTGGCACCCTGAAGTGAATTAGTTTAACACATACCACTTGTAAAACCAGCTGTGACTCCTCACTGTGTTTTTTTTTGTACATATTAAACAAGGAGATTTAACATGTTGAATCTCTGTAAATATGATGGACTTAAAGGGGTTCAATGTATGGCAGTGTTTCTTAAATTTGACATATTGACACAATGAAGTAACCAAAGTGGTTGTTAGCTACACTCGTGTTCATAGGTTGTAATAGGATGGGTCCAGTTAAGCATTTACCAAAAAAACACAAACACATTCAATGATAACACACTTTTCACCATGTTCATGCAAAACACTTGTTACTAGCTTCTATTTTCCAGGCAAAAGTTTTATAATGTCAATGGCAGAGACCCAAGGCAACAAAATACAGCCCAGTGTTTATTTTGACTTCTTTCCCAAAATTCAACAATGACAATAGACACTTTAACCTGCGGTTTTCATTGTGTTTCAGCTGCATTAAGAGTCAGGTCGCCAAGTTGATGATGTGTCTCTGCTGTTGTATTCTGGTCAGGATTTTCTGTAGAGAGACTGCAGCTCCTGAGGAAAATCTTGAGTTCTCTCCTGCAGTTTCACAACTGCTGCAGTAGTTCACATTTATGACCTTCAACTTGTGAACACACTTTTCTATCAGAGTGCTGCCACCACTGCATAAATTCAACAAACCTCAGCCTTGTGTGTCTGTTGTATTATCTCAGCATTGCTGCTTCCTAATAATCCGAACCTTTAAATCATACAATAAGTTTCAGGAATGTTTTCTTGTTGTCTGTTTTTGGTTAAAAGTTTAAAGAGCACCCTGGAGAAAAAAACAGAGCATGTTTGGAGCAGAAGTTTAGAATCAATTATCCAGTAAAATAACTTTAACATGTGCATTTTTCTCACTAAGCAAACCTGCACTTGTTTTTTTTTTGCGAGCTGCAGTTGTATTTTGCTTTGAAAATAGATGACTTGAGAGCTGGGCCTGCTTTGTTCTACGCTCCCCCGCTTTCTCCGTCCTCTGCTTTTTTACTCTCTTGCACATCTCTTAAACACCTGCTTGAAAAATCCCACTGCGGAAGTCAACAACCCCCCAAAACACAGACAGACAATGCTTTCTCTATGCTACGCACTGCTTACTTGAGCATTTAAAAATGAATCATTATTTATATAAGATCTTTCTGTCTTCTCTTCTGTGGACGAGCAGTCAGTTGGTCTCCTACAGATGATTAAATCTCTGGAGCCAGCAGACGACATCTGCAGTGTTTCATTTGACAAAATATGCAATGTTTTTCAAAGCACTGCACAATTGTCCATGACTAACACGGTGTGGGTGCTTTCATTAAAGTAAAATAAGTGGATATTTTGTCTGTGCTTTTTACACACCATGCTGATACTTTTTTTTTTCAAAGGGCAGGTTCTTTTGTTCCACGTTGCTGTGAAAAGTCTCAAAAAACAGAAAACAAAAACAGAGAGAAAGATATAAATATATGCTTCATTTCGCAACAAGTGCTGAAATGTCAAAGTACTGCAATTTTGGCCTCCATGTCTGTATGACTTTCACAGGATAGGAGAACAGCACTTTTGCTAAATAACTACAAAATCAAGGCACATTTCCTGCAAAACCTTATTGCTAGAAGCCAGGGTTGCTCTCTCCTAACATACCTGACTATGAGCCTTTTTAATTTCAGTTATTCATGGTGCTGGCTGATGCTAATGAAGTACTGCAGCTGAGAAATCACTGTGTGACTCAGAAATGATGGTGGAAGAAACATTGTTTATGTTACCTTCATACAAATTGCCTGCAAAAAGAAAACTAAGGCTTTCAAACTAATATGCAAATAAAACAGTAAAGTCATTAGTAATGACCGATCCTCATACTAAAGCATTAAAAACTGCATTGTAACATAAAGATGTCCTCCATATTTCCTCAGCCTCTGTTTCCTCCTGTGTGGACGAGAGGATGGATGACTGACCGTGGTGCTCACTGATTGGTTCGCTAATCTTTGCCGCAGCTGCTGTCATGGCCAAAAGCCCGGAGGTGAAGCTGGCCGTCTTTGGCAGAGCGGGGGTGGGCAAGTCAGGTAAATGTCTATGTGTGTATTTGTGTTTGTATTTATCAGAGGCAGGTTCCTACAGAGTTCTCTCTAAATCAGATGCTGGTTAAAGTATTAATAAAGTATGTAAGTATTATAAATTATAATTAAATTCAGTTATCATAAAGAACAGTAGGGATGATGTTCCTTTGTGTCAGCATTGCTCTGATCCCCTTAAAACAAAGCCAATAGGATTTTTCCAATCTTTGTTTGGAATATGTAGAAAAACAGAATTATTTTACACACACGTGTTGTGCAATGAGATAATCTGCATAAATTAATACCACTATTATGATTTTTTTGGCCCAAATATAATGGCCAGGAGTAAGAAGCTAACATCACTACAGTCACGTGACTTCACTGTGACCCTCACTCAGCATTGTACAACAGTGAACTACACACCCATAATAAACAGATATGGCAACAAGGTGTAAAGTTTAAGTTGTGTATAGAGTGTGTGTATAAACACAGAAAAGCTACAAAGGGAGACTAGCAAGTAGATTCAGTACTGTGTTTAGCATGATGACGTTAATTCCCTAACAACCTCTGTAGTCGCAATTATCTTCTTGTTAACAGCTGTGTTATTTTAAGACCCATAAAAACTTCAAATGGTACAAGTGGGGTATTTATTTATGTACTTTATGTTGTAGAACAAAGTGTTATAATAAAAACTGCCCCTATTTCAGGCATCTAACCAGAAGTCTATTCAAAATAAACACTGATTTTATGAGGGAGGAGCTGAAATTTCGACAATGCCAACTCATTGCTGGGTTTTAGGGTCGTTCTTGCAGCTCTCTGTAAGTAAATTATCTTTGACTGGAAACAGGTTGATTTCAGTTTCTTTCAATTTATTTCAAGGCCACACTGAAGGGGTTCAACCTAGCTGCTGCATTTCTGTAGTCTTCAAGGAGTGTGTTGCACCTCTTTCTGCCTTATGTATGTGCATCACCACAGCCTCCGCATTCAAATGCTTTCCTCCATCATCCTGCCAGTATTTTTATACTCACAGTAATTTCTCCTCACATTCGGTTTGTTTGCGTAGTCAACATTACAGTAGGAGGTTATTTTGGCGCTGGATTAAATACCTTTACTCCCACAGATAGCTCAGTTGAGTCATTATCATTTGGTTTCAGCATTCCACTATGAGCTGAGGCAGCTCGGCCTCAGCTGGCGCCCTTGTATGTTTTTCACCAGTAGCTAACACAATAATACTAACCATATGTTTCCTGTCGTCTGTAAATCAAGATAGATTGCTTCTGCACAGCAATCAGCTGTTGGAAAACATGCTTTGGGATCTCTTGCATGCCGAAGGAGGCCATTAAAATGCCTCAGGAGGTCGGCTTGAGTAATGTACTGAAAAGTATAATGACCGAGGAGTTCATAACCCTCAACCGAAAGAAGTGTGGTTGTAAAACATGGCAATGAGGCTGATGCTGTCTGACATGCCTTGAATCTGAACTGAGAAGCCCCTTGTAAGCTCTGATCTTCTCCTTACTCACTGAAGTTCATCTCTCAAGAACTTTGCAACCATCTTGATGAGTTGTCATCTGCCCTGATCCTTCACCACCACCTGATCCTTATTTTGCCCCGAGTTTTTACTGATACATTCCAATTTGTGGCTGGTAACCTGCTAGAAATGGTTGATAAGGCTAATGTTCAGGCTTCAGGTATAACTGTCTATTACTCTTCATTTTCTTAAAAAAAAAAGTAGCAACTTTAACATATCATTATTAAATTTAAACACCAGCATGAACATGTCACCTGCTGCTTCTTTCCCAGCAGTGAATACAACACTCACAACAATCCCAATTATTATCAAAGAAACCCCAAAGCAAAGTTGAGAGTGAAGTACATTGTATTTTACACTGTAGCCCCATCTGTAACCTCAGTACTCCACATGTGGTCGATTGAATCACTTAGCACTCCTGATGCAAACCTCAAGGGAAATCTCCAGGGAACTGCTCTAATCCAATCTTATCTCTTTTTATCCTGTAGCAGGGAACATCTTTAAAGGTATTTTTGTGATTTCATTATTTCAGTAGGTTTCACTGAGGTCAGACCAACATTAAAATTTCCACTGATTAACTCGCCACAGCTAGCTCAGCCATCTTGATGTAATTCAAGTAAAGAATAACGTGTAGCTGCATGGTACCTACAAATAAGGGATTTACACACTGGTTTTAGTGCAGGCAAACATTTCATCATCCCTGGCAGACTGTAGACATCTGTGGGATCATGAAAATACATTTAAAGACGTAATCTGCTAAAAGTCTACAGCCATGCTAGCAACTCTGTGAGGCTGTATTGTGATACAGTGAGCTAAATGCTAATGTAAGCGCCTATTATGATGTTTATCATGTTTGCAATCTTAGTTTAGTGTGCTAGCATGCTAATATTTGCTAATCAGCACAAAACACAGAGTGCAGTTGAGGCTGGTAGTGGGTAGTCTTTTATAGGTAGGTAGGTATTATAGCATAAATAAAGTATTAAAATAATTAA
>JAQNCA010000018.1:5085470-5109282 GCA_029783725.1 Acanthurus tractus
GGCTCACACATTTTGCTGTTCTTTTATATATTCATTTTTTTGACTGAGTCTTCTATTTTAGACTCAAACAGTCATGGTGACTCCCTTTTCAACTTTCAGCTATAATTTAAGAAAGTGCCTACTAAAGATCCCTAATAAGAACTCAAAGGTAATATGAGTGACTTCCTGATTTTAATCAAACAACATGAATTAAAGCTGACAGTTTATTGCTGTGAAAACAATGGCTCACATACACATTTGCATACAGTGCATGGTGTGCTTTAAAAGATTGCCAGATGTTCTTTTGGGAAATTAACTTTAAGGGGTGCGAAGTGCCGGCTCATAAAAAATCTTGTGTCGTCGCTGCTCAAACATTCCACCTCCCTACTTCCTCTCAGCTCGTCTGACGGCCAGAAAGCAGAACAATAACAAAGATGTGGGCCAACATGTGTCTGCTTCAGAAATACTACTGTTTACCACCTTCAACGCCAGGGAAGGGACCATGAATCAGTCTGAAGTACCTGTAGGTCTGAACCCTGATGTAAACAGTCGTTCAGAGGGCAGACAGGCGAAACCAAATCACAAAAACAAACTCTGGAGAGACAGACAGACAGAGAGACAGCTACGCTGCTGGACTGAGAAGTGAGGCCTTTTTTAGAGTCCTAGGTGTAGACAATTCCTGGGGTTTTTCTGCTCTCCACTGCTTACTAATCAGCATTTGTCACCAAACTGTCAGCTGATGTTTGCCTGACAGTAAAACAGAAATATTTCTCAGTTAACCAAACTAAATTAAAATTCACATGCTTTCATAATATAGGCACTAACAGATAATGTGCCTTTTTTCCTGTTTATTACATAAAATGTTCTAGTCTGATACATTTTGAATCCTTTAGAAAAACACTTTTCTTTCATTTAACCTCTGCACTCTTAACTTCAATTCCTCCTGGTGTTACATGTATTAGAAAAAAAAACCTGTGGTAGTATTTTGTGTTAAGACAGAAGCGTGCAAGGTATTTTAACAAGTTTTTTTGTTTTGCTTTGTTTTTCTTACGAAAGCTTTATTTATCACTTGCGGTCTACATAGACAAAAAAGCTGTAAAAAAGTAGGACATTGAAGTTAACTACGTGGTGCATTTCCTTACACATACCATGCTCTGTGCAGGCTTATGTAAACAGTACACATCTGATCTGCTAGTCTAGACTTACGGTAGAGAAAAACCACTCTGTAAGGCAAATAGTAAATAATATGTTAGTGTTTTCCCTTGAGAGCAGGGAAACTTTCCCCCATAAAAGGTGCCCCAAAAACAGCAATGTGTGTACATGGGTACATTTGTGTAAAGGTCTAAAAAATTCCTCCCCAAACATCATAGCTGGAGGGAGGACACATCATTAACATCCAGTACTAATGTTGAGGTACATTCTGGCAAGCCTTCAAATAGTGTCTATGATGAAATATTCCAATTTTGTAAAATTCTATTGTATTATTGAACTATTAATCCTTCTAAACTAATGCGGTCTATACAACAGCAAAGTACAAGATCGCAGCATGTCTCTAAATGATTTTGACAATATTACATTGTGAGCTCATGATAACGACGTTGAAATGGGCTTCCAGCTGAAAGATGGCACAGCCAACCTTTTATACTCAAATCACTGTTTCAGTGATCATGCTGCTTCCAAAATCAACTTCCTGCGATGCCTCCAGGAGGAAATAAATGTCCTGGAAAGTAATTAAATAACATCAATCAGACTTTCTATGCATAGCTCCTCGCTCTACATCACCAAGTGAAAAAACAGGATGCAGAGGCACGGGGATTGTCGCTCATGCTGATGCTCGGGTTTCCAGGCACATCTTTGGCCTTTGACTGCTTAGAGAGGCCACAGCTGTGAAGTTGGCTGGCTGTTTGACTCGTCTGATTACATTCTGCATGTGGGACCCAGTGAGCAGCCACAAGGTATGACTCATCGAGTGCATTATGCTGTGGCACAAGTGCTTTAATCAGCGCGTAAAAGGCAGATTTAGCCTTTTAGATAAGAGATATGAAAAGGACTCCGAGTGGCTTTCACAGAAACTGGAATGATGTAACTGTTAAAATGAGGTGTGTCTACTGTATAGAAAGTTGAATACATTTTATGTACTTAAGTGTGTTATGCAACACTTTAAGGTGTTAATTTTATAAGTTGTGCTTGTTTGTTTAGTCTCAAATTTAATGGCTTCCAGCTGCCATGTGGGTAAAAAGTCAGAAAACCTTTTGATTCAATTCAAGTCAATTCACCTTTATTTGCCATGGTACATTAACATACACCACCGTGGTCTTGACGACAGTACAACAAGGGCCAGGTGCATATTTTCAGGTGCAGGTTCATTTCTGCCTCTGTGGGGAAGCTTTGGATGTGTGTTTTCTTTGTGGCAAATAGAGAAAAAAAAATCCTTTCAAGATGAGATGTGAAAGAAATTGGTTGAGATTAGCAAAAACCAGAAACCTGCTGAAGCAAAACACAGAATGTGTAAATTATACATTCTTCACACAAGGGCTCAGAGCTGAGTCCTTGCTGTAAGAAAGGGCATTTTAGAATTTAAGACTTTTCTCAGCTGAAACGTGTTGGTGTATTTTTATTATTACTATGATTCAATAGTCACAAAATAATGTTTTTTTAATCCATTATCATACAGATTGCCTCAGACTACTTTAATAATTCTAAACAAGTAAGAACTCCAAACTGCATCAGAGGGACATTATTTCTCACAGCTGAGCAGAATTCCTTCCAACTGTTTTAAGACTTAGGTTTTTATTCAGTATTCGTCTCATTTTGATTCGTGAAAAAATGTTGATGATGAAAACAAGACAAAAACTATTTGTCAATGATATAATCCTGGTCGAAGACATCAACTGGTGGCATGCAGCTTTTGCTAAGTTTACAAGAAATAGTGCTTTACAGAGGATAGATAATACCAGATTGTGTGATGAAATGATGCAAGCTTGTGTTACCCTTACTCCTTTTTTTGGTTTAACATTGGAGGACAAAATATGATAAACATTACATATTATATGTTATTTTAGGTGTTGATGTAATAAAATTATAGTGATGAAGGAAAAAAATCAAAATGGTTTATAACAGTAGAGCTGCTCTAATCAACATTTTTATATCAAAAATAGATGATGGGTTGTGTAAGGACTAGCTTGTGGTGACGAAAGCAAAGAGAATTTACATCCAAGTCTGTGAATCCTAACAGCATTTGAGTTTCTTTTGGCTCATTGTTTTATTCTTCAGCCCACAAATTTTATCTGTTTATTTGGTTTACTATCATTGTTCCAACTTCAATTTCACTGCCAGCCTCAGTCAGCAACTGTTTTCAGTGAAAGAGCTGTTATGAGCCCACCAAGTATCAAACAGTAGACATCAAATGTTAGCGGCTACCCATAGAAGACAAAAAAGTAATTAATGGTTACTGTTTTGATTAGGTTCCTTTAACATGCATACCACCCTGCTTTATTATTCAACAACTGTTAATACTGAACAACTCCTCTGGCACTGCAGGGGACCACATGTGCTCTAAGAAAGGAGATATTGTTTCCCTGTTGAAGGTCCGTGTGTTTGATATAGCGGCATCTTGTGGTGGGGTCACAGTTTGCAGCCAACTACATATCTCTCGAGTCACCCTTCACTTCAAAGTGGGTAGGAAAGCCAACGAAGACAGCAAAACTCAGAAAAAATACAAAAAACGCTTTCTTTAGAGCCAGTGTTTGGTTTGCGAATTCTAGGCTACTCTAGAAACATGGCAGTGCAATATGATGGACCCCATGGAAAAGGACCCGCTCGTCTTTAGATATGAAGATTCATTTTAAGGCAGTAAAAACCCAATGATTCTTATCTTCAGGCAAATACACACTAATGACAACAAAATTCTAACTATATTATTCAATTTCAGCAACAGTTTTATATATTAGACTGACCAAAGTCCTTATGGACCTTTAGGTTTGCTATAAGTAAAGCATCCTGCCAGTAATTACTACATTATAGCATGATGAACAGTAGTCAGTGTAAAAAAATAGATGATTAAGCTGCCATTCACCTTCTCTTTGAGAACAGAGGTTTTAATTCAGAAAGAAATAATTAAATCCTGATGGTTACAGCTGCTTGAATTGAATGCTATAAATGCTTTGATGTAGCATTAGGTTATCAGCTGCAACACCCAACTATTCTTTTCTAAAAGTAAAGCACTTATCGAAATAAATACAGGTTAAAGGTCTGCAGTACCTTTGGCATGTTAAGCTGGCAATAAAAATGAGCACTAAAATGGAAAAATTTCCATCGTGTAATTGCAGTACTTAATGCAGATCAGTTTGTTGAGGTAAAGCTGCAGTTTTACTAAATAAACCTAAATCGGGCAACCAAGGAGGTTTGCCTTTTGTAAAATCTGGGATCACAGCAGAAAAAGCTACTGCATCCCCATTACAGATATTTAGTTCCTAAATTTAGCAGATTTGTGCGATTAACTGGTCTTCAAAACTTTTTACCAAAGTTGTTGCTGCTCACGTGCCTACAGATCCCTAAGCCTTTCATATCCCTATATTGCCCCCACAGTTCATGTGAATGTTGCATCTTGCAGACACATAACATTCATTTCAGAGAATATGCACAACCATCTCTTCAAACAGTTGAGAGACATAGAGTAGGTATTGAATAAATGCCTTAATTGTATCTGTTATTTACTTCACCAACAATAACCCAAAGTCCAATTAAGAATAAGCTTTTTTGGGACAGCACGTAGATGCAATCAGTCCTCTTTCCCTGCAGCCTAACAGCTCCGAAGACTCGTGAAACTGTCAGAAAATCTGAAGCCCCTCAGTGTTTCTGCTCTCTGCTTATATTTCTCCATTCTCTCCACCTGCTCTTCTCTTGAACGCATTATCTGCTGGCTGGAGCTTCCTTTTGTCCTCAGAAAGGAAGAGGTTGTCTATGCCATTCACCTTATCTGTTTGAGCCTTCTGAAGGAAGATACATGTCTTCAGCAGTCTCCAAACCGCCCTCCAGCTCTTCTATTCAGTCCTTTGCACTGTATACACAAGTTCAGATAAAGAAGGGATTTATTTTTGTAGTGTCCTTCCTGATAGGCAATGTTCTGTGCCTTGAGTCAGTATACATCAGGAAATTAACCAGTCCTCCCTGGACACACACAAAGATGCGGTAGATCCATTGAGGCACATGATTGTGTCACAGGAAGGTGGGCTTCCTGTAGTGGTCGTGCTTCTTTTCTACAGTTGGACTATTTTTAGGGCACACCTCCGGCTCTCCTCCGCCTCCACATATTGTGTGTTTTCCACCTGTATACTCCATCCTCGTCCTTGACCAGTGTGTGAGTCATCTGTGATTATTTCCATGCTTGCTTTTAACAACCGTACTCTCTGGAGATTAGTGGTGTTTTTAAAATTTTATGAATTATCCATTAAGTCTGGGGTTTTTTTTTGCTTCTAAAGGCGTTTTATCAGCTGAGGTTCAGGTTAATGTTTCATAGTATTCAGGACCACTTTCAGTGATATTTGATTTATTCAAGACTGTTCGCTCCCACCTCAGGCCGTTTTCTCTTCTCTTCAGACTAGTCATGCAACACTTTCAACTTTCCTCTTTGTTAAAACTCCAAAACTTTTATTTAAAGCTTTACTGTAGGAATACATTCAATCATGTCTTCTGAAAGACATCAAAAGAAAAGTTTTCTGATCCCCCTCAAACAACCCTTTGTTATCAGTGGCACATCATGACAACCTTCCAAGGTTTAAGTTTCTGACCGACCACAGAAACCAGAATTAGCCAGACTGTCATTGCAAAAAAGAACAGCAATGGAAAAATGCCTATACAAAACCTCTTAGGGGGATTAAAAATTGTTCATCAAAAGGTTATGGTGTTGTATTTGAGGCTATGCTTCTGACTACTAATCCACTCTGGGCCTTAGGCGGCAGCCATGAAGAGCCCTGAAAGGACTCTGATAGGTCAGCCTGGGTTACCAGTGTTTTCACTTACAAAGTTTGCACTGCTGAAGGAGTTTGTTGAGTTGAGTTTGTGGCGACAACATTTGGAAAAATAAGAAAAGAGCACAGTAGTCTTTTCCTTTCAGCACCGCACAACTAGTGAAAACATCTCATATGCAGATCTCCTGTTTGACAAGGTCATGTAACGTACTGTAGACTGGTGAGCAAGTGTTTTGTATTCAGTAATGAGACAATAAAATTGAAGTTGTGTAAATCCAGTTCTATATGTACGTCTGTGGCTTATTGTCACCCTCTATCATTAAGAATATCAAATAGAGTAAACAGAGTTGATAAATATGTTTGCTTCTATGTTAAATCTGACTCTGAACTATGACTCAAAACCTCCACTGTGTTACAGGTGGAATGCCTTAAACCTCGTGCGCAAGGTTTATATCCAGATTCAGGAGAGTTTTGGGGGCAGATGGATTCATCAACACACCAAGCGTTTTCATTTTTTAAAATTTATTTGAGACCAGGGTTTTTTTTTTTCGATTATCTAAAATGCAGTCACCATTGATCACTTTTAACCATTAACACAATCTTTTCATCACCTCCTTTTTAAAAATGCCAAACTACGGGCCATGTTTTACACCTGAAAGTCCGGACAAAGGTCCAAACCGAGGTTCACTTTTTTTGCTGTGATGTATACATTTAGTCTGGTTGGTTATGGTTTCACACTGCAATTATGTAAACAATAGACAAATGTGATTTTTAGAGCCAATATTTGCAAAGAGTTTTACTCTAAGAATACAAGCAACACAACTGACAAAATGTCTATAGTGATGATGTGAACGTTTTCTTTAAAGCTCTTCCGTGGTTGCTGTAGATGCAGTGTGGAAAAGACCTTTGTACAAAAGCTACAATACCCAGGTTGACAGTGTTCATGGTAAAAATAGGTACCTCCCTTTTTCCCAGCCGCTCTTCATACATAAAGCCTCAAATGTATGCATGTAATCACAGGGATGATCGCTCTCTTAGGTGTGGTTGCCCTCATCTGCCACACACATGGTTCTTGATGAATAGCGCAGTGGTGCTATTGTTGGAGACTAAATTAAAGGGATGAATGTGGTGCCATAGTCCTCACGCCCTTTCCGTTCTAACCTCACAACTGGGAGCTTCTGTCCCTTTTGCATCGTCAGAGATGTGAAATCAAAGCCTCTCTGGTGTCCTATTTTGCAGAGCCACAGGGCCCTGAGGAGAAAGACCGCCTCTCCTTCTGCCATTGTGTGTTCATGGCGCTCCTCCAAAGTGGGGCAGACGGGGTTCATCTGACCTCCACTGTCACTCAAAGTGAACTTGATACATATGGCAACTTGTTGTGTTCAAACAAAGAGACATCCAACGTGATAGTATGAATGCAGTGAATTAAGTCGATTTGTATTCAGAAGTTGAAGCAGTACATAAGGCAGACTAATGCTTCTCAGAGGATGGACAAAAAAAAAAAAAAACTTGTGCGAACAACTTTGAGCATGAAAGGACGGATGCAAAAACTGGTTGCATGACAATTGTCGATATTGTTCAAGCTCTAATACAATCTATCTATCGCAGTTCTCAAGGTTATCTTCAGCTTGTGTTGATTTATGGTGTTTTCTTTTTCTAAAGGGAGTTTGCCTGTGTTTGGCATGTTATTACGATCATCTAGGCTGTACCTCTCAACATATTAATAATTAAATCGATATTTTTTCTGCTAATCGCTAACATCTCCTCCTTGCAGTCATATAGTCATTCCCAAGGGATGGAGCTGCTTTTGATTTTGTTTCCAGGAAATTTTCTTTAATTCTCTTCACTGCAGATAGTACTTCTTTAACTTAGGCGGAATTCCTAAAGGTAAAAATATTCTTGCTTTTTAACCACCTGCTCCAGTAGACAATTACTACCAAGAACAAAATTTGTTAATCTTCTGGACAAAATACCATAGGTGTTCCTGGGGGACACCTCCTCCAGGAGAAGCACACTAGAGCACTAAGACAAAGTCAGATCATAGGTGACTTCTGGATTTGCATGGTTTAAAAAACATGACAACACTTCCATAAAGAAGCATTTTGTTAATTTTGAGATTGTGACAGAAAAAGCTACAGTAGCACGGTTATAGATTATATGTAAGGCCCATAAATCAAACAATTATAGACTTTGTATGTTTATTTTTCTTCAATACTCTGCAACCCTGTCGTGTTCACAGACTGTTCCCACAGTTTCTGTGTGTACTGCATCTTGCAGACATGTGTTCTGAATTTCCGAAGATGTGCATGACCACCTTTCAAAACAACAGCAGGATACTTGAGAGAGCCATCATGTATATGCCACTGTGGCGCAAAGCAAGTATATCTCTGGCCTTATCTGATCATCATAGCGGTGGCGTGCCCCCTTTTGGGGAAAGAACACAGGAGTTTTACTTTGGTTTTGAAAGTTGCAGCTTTTGTTCACTGAAGCCTGTAACCTGCACTCTGTAATAACTGCTAAACTGACAACTTCAACTTCTGCTAGCATTTACTGTCAATCTCTGTCACTCTCTGTCACTCTCTCAACCACACACTCGCCAAGCACACACTGCTAAAAGGAGCTACACATCTCTGAACATAATAGAGGATATCAAAGGGATGGTGTGAGTCACCTTTTAGATTTACTCAGCTCGCTTGGAACTCAGACTGAGGTGATACCAAAGCACCAGGTACTATCAGCAAAAGAAAAAGAGCAAGTTGATTTGAGCCGTGGAAACGTGGCTTAATTTAAATTAAGTGAAACCTAAAACACTGACAACTAAATTTCTAAGATGTACATAGCTTTTCAGCAGCTAAATGCTCTGCTTCACCTGCTAGTCACTTACTTTGGCCAGTTTATACAAAGCATTAACAGGGCTTTATATTGGATTTGGGGTATTCGGATATCCCAGTTAATGCTTAAAGCTTTGTGTAAACGTATCTAAATACTTGCTGAAAATGATTTGATATACAATAGCTCAAACTACATACTCAGGTAGTCTGGGAGGTAGTTCACCTACTTTAGCCCCAATAGCGTCATCATAAAGTGCACAATGGTGGTAGATACTCAAAACATTGTTGTGTCGTGGGGGTGGATTGTCACACCTGGACCTCAAGTGAGACCCAGCATCTCATCTCTCTGTGGAGGGAGGAGTCGGTGTAGCCAAAGCCAGATGACTCTGACTGCAACCGGGCAATCTACAAGGGAAGCAATGTTATTCTTCCTGCCTTTACAGCTGTGGTTTGCATGTGAGGCAGGAGGGTGAGTCTGCAAGGTTGAGAAGAGCTGCAAATTTGGGTACAAATTTTCTATGGGTTCACCACTAGGAGTGACATCCTTAACATTTCGTTATCATTCTTTTCAAAATTATTGTCTTAAACTATGCATGTGCACTGCATGTGTAGACTGTTTTGTCAGGTAGCAAGTATGCAACCTGACAAAACAGTCTTAACTCCTTTATCAAGGCTCTGTTAATTGTCTTCTTATCTGTCAGCACAATGCATAGATTATCTTTCTCTGTCTTACAAACATCACCCACGTAATTAAACCACTCATGACTGCAGTAAAATCCCTCTGCATTGGAGATTTACTGAGGAAATGATTTAATGACTCTACAGAGCTTAACTCTGTCTGATAGTTAAATTATATTTTGATTTATAACAAGAACTTGGCTTGAGGTGGCAAAACCAATCTTGCTGCCAAAATGCCATCTTGTGATGCAGGGAATGCATTCCCTGCACAACAAATTCAAATGATATGGTGCCTGCCAGCCACAGACTGAAGGCTGCTCACATTCATTTTCTATGCTGATGTTCTCCTGGGCAACCTAGAGTGAATTATGATTCTTTCGAGTTTTAGAAAGGAATTTGCTATCTATTATGTAGAGAACACACTATGGCTCAAGTAGTAATTCATTTGGGTCTACTTTGGACAGCCTGCTCAGATGGAAATCTGTAAGTGGGGGATTAAAAAGAGACTCAAACAAAACTCCTCAGTGTTCAAAGGTTGTTCATACAAAACATGTAATTTCCCATTGTTCATGAACATGGGCCTAATTCTTAATTATCACATGACTAATGACTAATAAGTATGGCTGTAAATGGAAAGCTGCTCTTTTATTCTCAGAAGAGCACTTTTGCTTATTATGCCCCACATCTCATTAACTAAAATGGTGTATGACAACCAGGAATCTGAAACCTCAGGAACTAATGAGTTTTAGTTTAATTGACAAGAAAAGTGGCGACTTATGTGCTGATAATGGCCCAGCTGTGAGCTTGTAGGAAAAAAAGATGATGAGAAATCTTAAATGATCACTGGCTTCATATTTTGTGTGAAGATATTGCTCCTCAAGGACGCATGTTTTGGAGATTTTTCATTTTTTTAATCAGTGTGAAACTAAGCAGCATGCAAAGCAATGACTCACAATGAAGAAAAGCAGAACAGATAGCTGATAGCACAACTGATCATTTACTCAGCCCCTTCCCCTTTGGTTACAGTTGCTATGGCTGTCAAGCTTTTTACTTGCCATGGCTCATATGCAGTTTGTGATGATAATTGAGACAATTTACCACTCACGGTCACCAATTCATAACTCACAGATGTGAAGCAAAGGCCCCTGATTTCAGACAATGATTCAGAATGTAGACTGGTTGTTATAAAGTCCAGCTAGCTGGCTAATAAAGTGAAAGACAGTTCAATGAGTTGATTGAAAGTGCTGTACTTTGCTTGTTTCTTCCTAGTTTGAAAGGGGCCATAAGCAAGAAATGTCTACCTACTGCAAACAAATATTAGACAGCAGAATAACTGCTAAATCTGCCAGTAGATAGTCAGTTCAGTTACCTGCCAATGATCCTACTCAGAGGCCAGTCTGATGGCAGGGAATACAGTACTGAGGTGACCAGGAATCTAACTTCACTCACGACTTACATACCATGGGGACAGAAAAGGTGGGAAGCTGAAGAGGAGCAAGAACAAGGTCGGGCATCTGCCAGCACCCACGTCCACAGGTCTGAGTGACGCTTATTATAGTTTCAGCCCTGGGGTGCATTGAGCCAAACCCTGCCAGAAAATCATCAAGTACTGCTGGACTGAGGCAGAGGGGGAAGAGGAATTCTTAGATCTCTCCCTGTTTATTTTGAAAAAGGTTAGCCTGTAAAGTCTGCTCTCTGGCCAAGATGGCTGCTAAGTGGTGAACTCACCCGGAAGGGCTTTGACTGAGGGCAGTCTGGGGACAACAGTGACTTACAATGCTCTCTTGAAATGCAAAGTGGTATTACAAGACAGGACTAGCCAAGGCTAGCTCATAAGCCTTTGACATGACATTAAAACTGTTATTTACAAATCAGTGTTTTAATATTTTGTTCTTACAAATTGCACTTTTAAAAGGACAGTGTTGTAAAAAGTTCTTAATATGGACTTAATTCCCTTCTTCTCTGTATTGAGCTGAAGACTGAGGTGAAAACTGCTTAGAAACTTGGCAGTGGTGCTGAACATGAATCACCAGTTAATGATTCATACAGAAGACATGGAAATTAACAGCACTGTCCTTGTCTTGCATTGTAGAGCTAAGTTATTCTACTACAAGTAAGACTGAAACATCTAAAAATAGACTTTGTCTTTTTTTCATGTTACATGAGGAAACGCTTTTGGGTTATCATCAATTAGGATATATCAGTTATGTGATTATGTTTTTTGCGAACATGAAGATATTTTTTACATTAGTTGAGGTTGCTGTCGTGCATAACATCAGAACTGCTTATGTTACCCTGAACTTATATGAATCCCAATTTTTACAGAGTGAGGAAATACCACATGTAGCGTGTAACATGTAGCTTGTACAGGACTTTTACTGACTGCAAATGTAACCTAGTAAGTTTATTATATGTACCTTGGCTTAAAGTAGCTCTAAATTACTTCAGTAGGTGACAACTGTATAACATAAGTTAAAGCAGATAAACAAGCGTCATTCCTACGTCATTCCTTACACTCTCAACAGCTAAATTACTCTGAGCCCAGCTCACACAAGGTGAAATATTTGTTCCTAATTTGTCCAGACAGTAATGCCATCACTCATGGGAGATGACATGTTTACTGCCGCCTTGTGTGTTATTGTTACTCTGCTCACTTTGGACTTTCCACATCCCCCCTTAAAGGTTACTGGTGAAATCCTAAAATAAATAAGCAAGGAGCCTGATTGGCGAGCTGTAATCTGATCTGGAAAGAAGCTGAAATGATAAGATGTCTGACTTGATCTCATTTGTATTTGGCAGTAGACAGATTGAATATTTCCCCTGGCACCATGGGAACTCCCAGAATTCCCCTTTCCACATACATACATTTCCTTATTGTGAGAAATTTGGTTTATGTGTATCCAGCAGCTCCAGAGAGGCGTATTGTTGGTGGTTTGGGATGCAAACATGCCCCAGAGAGAGACTGCTGGTGAAAGAAACTCTGGGAAAGCTCTACAACTGGGAACAGTGGCCTGATCTTCTGTTCAGGAAGTGGTTTGGGTGCTTTTGTAGTTAATTTGTTTTGCTGTTTTGTGGCATCAGCGCTGTCACTTTTGGGTCTGTCTGAAGACTCACTACTACACGTGCTAGTACATTTGCACAAAAGAGGAATGCTGGATGAGCTTGTATTTTCAGATAAAGACATAAATGTAAAAATATGTTTTCATCTGCTGTATCTTGCAAAAGATCAACAAAAAATATGAAAAAACAGATATATCAGATATATTTAAAGTGACTGTATTTGTCACATTAATAAAGAAGTTGAATAAATCTGTGTGAACTCTGGAAGCAACAGCAGCCTTGTTTTTCATCTGTCTTTTAAGCTGCTGCACTCTACTGACAACTTTTCCCTATTTCTGTCCTTTGGTTCATATCATGTGAATCCTCTAATTATCCTTCAGTAGAAGTGATTCAGTCTAGTCGCACCTTGTATAAATACTGAAGCCCTACAGATGTTCTGGATGAATGCATGAGTTTTGACAAAAACTGGCTCTGCAAAGCCACAGGAGTAAATATTTTTCTGCTTCCTGTAGACAGCTGGGTGGACTTGCAAAAAAAAAAAAAGGGGGGGGGGGGGGAAGTCACCAACACATGCACGATGGGATGCAATCTTAAGTAAAAGTCTGCTCTTAACCTCTCTGGTAATAAGTGGTGAGGATCTTGGGGCAAGGAGCCTGCAACAAAAACAGTAATTTCATAGTTATTTAAACTAGTAATGAAACTTCCAATCTCAAACTACTTGACATTATTACAACCAAAATATTTGCTTTGTTTTGGAGTGTGAAGGAATGATTAAATAGTGGGAGGTTGTTGTCAACATCGTATTTCAATGTCTTAGACCATTGCAAGCATCTGAAGCCACAATGTATGTCAATTGTAGCAACTTGTCTGCTAACACAGCAGCAAGGCAGCAACTGTCTGCATTTCTTCTGAGAGAAATGCAATAAAACCCCAGTGGCTGGTTAATGACTAACCTCTCTTATATTCACTTAAAACATGAAAAAAGACAGCAGACATGCAAATTTAGTCTGATGACATCAATCAACACAACCCACCTCTAAATCAGATAAATCAGTCTAAAACAGATACAAGATTAAATTCTGTTTACAAAGAAAATTGATTTTTCTTGATTATCTTTACAAGGTCTTGCAGGAGATCTTATGCCACTAATTAATTATTTATATTTCCTGCATTCTTAATATTTCTGAGCTCTCCTGAGCCTAATAAAGATGTTGTTAATTAAAAGGTCACAGGACTCTCAGTAGTGTATCAAATACTTATTTATGGATTAAATGTATGCAAGCTCCAATTAACAAGATGTTTCCCATCAGTGATGTCCTTAAAAGGCAGTAACTATAGGAGAGGGAAAAAGCTTTTATATTTTCAAGTTGCATAACATACATAGACGGCATAACATACATAGAAAGCATTCCATCTCTCTATATGTTACGCAGTTCGCAGTAATTTATACCTTTTAGGGCTCATTGCTTTGTAGCCTTGGGAGCTCATGCAGTTCCTTGGGAGCTACTTCAAGCAAATTGTGTTCTTTTCTGTCTCTGCCTGGCTAGGTGTGTATATTTTTAATTAAATATGGATGATATGTAATTAAATTAAGGCGTAGCCACACCACATTTCTCTGGAAATTTCAAAAGGGTCAAAGCTGACATGGCAACCACTGAAGTCTGCTAACTAGACATGCTAGTGGGAAAGAATTTAGCTGTTTTGTTTTTTTCTATTTTGCATCACAACTGAATATGGCTACTGTCTCATTTAATTATGTCAATAATTAAATGAATGACCAGGGAGTCATCTCATTAGATTGGGTATTTTTAATTATGAATACGCACAACTATGGAAAAATCAATAAGGATAATTTTAAATAATGAAGGGGAAGTCAAATATCAGATTTGGTTTTTAACAGATATGAAGTGTCAGTGTTTTGTTTTTTCAGGCAGAATAGTTCTGTGCTTAATTTCAGTTAAATACTGGTTCTGGTACTGGGTTTTTACTTGTTGGCTTACTGCTCAGATTCTTCAGTCATATCCACTCCAACCATTTTCCCTCCAGTCATATCTGCACAGCTGGCTGTATGACATAAACTGACATGACATGAACACAATAGGTACAAAACTTGACAGCAGCTGCACAGCACCAGGAAACCTCTACTTGTCAACTGGTACAGAGGTGTTATTGTGGCCAAAGCAAACCAAAGAGCTGTGGGTGTCCGTCTGACGGCCGTGGGGAATCAATAGAGACTGTTCAATGAGTTACAGAGCACCGGCTCATAAAAGGGCCATGGCCGCCGCTAATTGCTCTTGCATTGTTTGCAATTAGTCCAAAACTCTGCTGCTAATGTGATTAGGTCACTTTGGACAAAAGAAGCTTTTGGCAAACACCATCCATGGATGATGTGTTTGACGTAAATCTGTAAACTCGGCACTCCTCCATCCATCCACTCAGAGTGGCACTGTGAAGTCTGATCCAGGAGAATTTGATATAATCAGATACACTTTTCTATCCAGCTGCAGTATTTGTTGGGAAATATCAGGTTGTAGAAAACCAACTCGCAGCTTAAGAATGTGAAAAAAACAACGGCCCATCTCCAAATGGTTATTGATTTTGTCAGCGTGCTTGATACCAGATATTATATGGCAACAGCTCCAATTAAAACAGTGGGGAAAGGCCAAAAGTAGCACAATGTATATTGTAGGAGTTACTTACATCAGGGATTTTTCCTTCCACTATTAGACAGAAGTAAATGATTTTTGTTATAAAGATGCAACAGTGTCATCACCTCCCATTAGCCAGGCAGCTCCTTTCAGCTTTCTGTTTTACCTTTCCAGTACCAGATGACAGACGAAGTTACCAGCTGGTGAACAAAGGGGGGAGTTTAGCCTCTAAAGAGACAAATATTTTCTGAAGGATTTGGTGGAAACCATAACAAGAGAGTAAATAGTGAACTATATTCATTGGGTTGCCAGAGAGATGTTTCAAAATAAATGCCAGTGTGGCATGGCAGTCTTTGGCACAAACAAAGCTTTCAAAAACCTCACTCCCTGAGAAAGAAATGTTTAACTCCAATTGTACAGAGAATTTTTTTACAACCCAGATGCTAGTATAAAATGTTAAGTGTAACAGTGTGTGTTTCAGAAAAAGGAGAAATTTTTAATTTTGTCATTTGATATGTACTATAATCAACATTTTAGCAATACATATCACAAATAGACATAGCTCAAATTAATGTCGGCCTATGAGAGCATAAATCTGTCATCAGTAGGAAGTAGTGGATGGTGGTGAGAGGACATGCAGACGGGACAGCTGCAAAAACCAAACCAATGTTTAGGATCAACAGTTTAAACCGGGTGAATTTAGCATCCTTTGGAAAAGTTTTGAGTTGTGTTTTTTTCAATAAAAACAAAGTCATCTGGAGATTATCCTTGAAGGTTTGTGGTAAATATCAAACAGGTACCTTAAGCCAAACCATGATTGTATCCTTACTAAGTATCTGTTTTGCCTTGACGTAATCAGAATCTCAAAAAAGTTAAAGTTTTATTTTACAAAATCTAAGAAACAAGAAGTTTCAACATCTTCAGAGTTTTACAGAAATGTACAATGCTAACATTAATTTATGTGATTTACCCACATCACCTAACTCCAGTTTTTCTGCCTTTGCACACCTTGTAACTAAAGCTTACTCTGATCTGATCTAAAATTCGATGACCTTTATTCAGCTTTTTTTCTGATGAAAGTCATTATAACAACTGCATGACTGATAATATATTTAATGATGATATAATGACTGCATATTTTACGTCATGTGCAAATGCAGCTTCTTAAAATAATTTTTTATGCACTACATTTGTGTTCTTTAATCAGCACTGTTATCGGCTCTCCTCTCACTGCACAGGCAGTGAATCATTTGCCTTTGTGCGCTGGTCAGCTTGCTCATAGTGTGCACATTATTCCCCCCACAAACCTTTAGTGAATCTGGGCCACAATGTCCATATTGACGCACGTGAACAAAGGTTCCCCTCTTCCATGTGTACATTACTTGTAGCGGCAGTGAAAAGCAGGAGATACAGTTACCTCTAATGAGGAGAGGACTTCACACCCCATTGGTCGTTCTGTCTACCTGGAATCCAGGCTTCTGTATCCAGAAACACCACAAGATAAATTCAGCACAAACACAAGGGATATAAATGTGCCTGGAGAAGAAACATGCATGTCAGCCTGCTTTCTCAACAGCATGACAAATGATCTGCTGCTGTCTGCTTTAAGTGTACTCAGGGAGTCATTGAAAGTTGCATGACACACACTTCCTGTGCCTGAAAACACATTAAGTGTCATAAGAAATAAAGATCTGTGGTTTCACTGAGGAACAAAATCATCAAAACAGTATTACATCAGTCCATTTTAAAGAGTAAAAAAAGCTATGAACCCGCATGCATAACATCAAAAGACCTGCCTGTTTCAGTGTACTTGTTATATTCCTGGCTCATGCTAATGAACAGCGGCACTGAAGTGATGTTGTGGGGAAATGTCTCGACTAACACAAACAGAGCAGGGAGAAGGTTTCCACAGCTACTCCTTGTGTGCCAATGACAAATTGAAACATTTGAGCACCAGACTCTCAGTCATGATCAAACACTGCCCTGAGCTCAAAGGCTGGACTCCAGTTCTTTATGAGCGTAATGAAACGTGGCAGCGACACTCTGGCCAACATAATAGGTTTTCTTCCCTGTGCTTGTCATGGCTAATTATGAGCAGAAAACAGGCCTGGCTGGGGTTGTTGGATTTTTTTTTTTTTTTGCCCCAGTTCAAAGGAAAAGCTGTTTCCCCATTGTCTCTTCGCTAAAAGCAGCAACTCAGTAGGTTTACATGAGGACACAGATACACGCCTGGACTCAAGTGGACCACTCAGGCCCATTTGAAGTCACCCAGGCACATGACAACTCCTGCAGAGAAGCCGCTTCAGAGTAAACACTGGCTTGTTGCTATTTGTTAGCAAACAATAAATATCAAACATAAAGGGTTCTTTAACAGGTCTGTAAGTGTCTGCATTTGTGTTTATTAACTTAAGGTCTCAAAAGTGCAAGCATAACGCAGCACAAATAGAGAAAGAAGGGGAAAAGTACCAAATGTAGTCAGTCTGCATGGTGGGTGAAGGCACAGATGGCACGATTTCATAAGGGAAAATAAAGTGAGACAATGTGACTTTTTAAAAGACAAAATAACTAAATCTTCCTCTAAGAAACTAAAAGTTGAATTAATGAGAAATTAAACAAACTTTTGCCCAAATAATTTTGCTGCCACAGCCTAATTTGTTGTGGTATCATAGGGTCAGTCTGCCTCTTCAGAGGTGCATGCCAGGTGGTCACATAGCCTCATAAACCCCCTCCTTTTCAGACATCAAAACACTATGAATGCCTTCCAGAACAGACTGTCTGAAATGCACCTGTTATTCCCATAATTAAACAATGTAACACCGTGTTGCAAACAAATACAAAAGAACACTCTGCAGATCTATCGAAAGAGACGTGTGCCTGTGAGAAGGATAGGTACATCAAAAGATGGAACAACAAACATTGCAGACACATATTGGAAGTACGATAGTGTGCAGGGGTTTGTTCTGCAATGTTCTACTCTCACGAACTACTTGTGAATGAGCATAAACCTTCCTTACAGTGATGGTAAATAGCTGCATTTACATGTTTGCAAATGTTTGTGAGGCCTTAAAGGTAGCTTTTATATTCCGCTGCTTCCTGATTCTATTCTAAGCACATTTGCACTCTCCATGAGGACCACGAATCTCAGTGGCATGACTTATACCCATTAACCCGACTAAAGGAAAAAATGCTGCAGCTTTCAGATAAACAGCTGCAGAACTTAGGCACCTACCTCCTGCAGTGACTTTCTGGGGGGTTAAGGGGGAGGATGATGCTTTGCGTCTTAATTGGATATCAGTCTAATGTTTAGCCGTGAAGCAGGGGATGATAATATTTTAATATGCAGCTGTGGAGGGTTTTTGTTGATAAGACAGATCAAAAGATAATTGGATCTTGGCTTCTGAATGAAACAGGCAAAGTGCTGCTGGGAAAGAAAACCAAGTACAAGCTGCAGAGATTTTTGCTACATTTTTGATGGGCAAACAAATTTTCCAAAATGTTGTTTTCAAGTACTTTTACTCTGACTGAAGACACACAAGACAGATTTAAAGCTCACCCTCATACACAGGTAATAGCCTCCTAATTCTGTCTGAAAGATGGAGCGTTTCCATGTGGCTGATGCTGATGGTAAACGATTGGAAGAGTGACTCACTGGTCTGCTGAGGACATTGTTTTTTTTATTCGCGATTCAAGCTGATTCTATAAAGAGCTGGCTAACTGTCCCTTATCAGAGAAGCAGCTAATGATGAACCTCTAGAGCAGATGTTTCATCCAAAAGGCTGTTCAAATTCTCTTTTATTAGCATTTAGATGAGTATTAAAGTGGTTTGGATCTTGTGGCCTCTTGATAGTTTTCCACAGCTAATTACGTATTGAAGCAGAGATGTTGTCATATTAAGAAAGCAGGCTGGTATTATCAGCGCCATTATTAACTGATGGTCATGCAAGTTTATTTTACATGTAGTGAAATCTGTAATCAAGGAGTAAAATGGAGTGTAACAAGGTTCTAAAATTACGCATACATTCTTTTTTATATATTCTGGAAGTCATGAAACTATCCTGGGAGGTTTTACTCATGCAGTTCTCATATTCTAAGAATTTGTGATCTGTTTTCCTTTTCAGCTTTGGTGGTGAGATTTCTGACCAGACGCTTTATCTGGGAGTACGACCCAACACTCGGTAAGACAACAAGTCAGCTCTGTCTAGTACTCAATTTATTGTGACCACAGGCACTACCATTGCTGTTGTAACTATTCCTTTATCTAGACCAATCCCGCTTTCTGTACCACTATAGCCAATACTAATGCGAAAACTGTATACATTTAGAAATTTCTGTTTATATTTCTGTCTCCCTTTCAGAGAAAGAAATGGCTCACTTGGCTATCTTTGTACTACCAGCTCATGTCAGTTTCTATTATTTAGGTTTGAAGGTACTAGAGAACTTTTCTAACCAGTGGATACTGCCAGACAAGCTGTTTCACAAAGTGTGTATTTCCCCAAATATTCAATAATTTCTCACTTTAAGTACACACAAAGACTTACTCTCCTAAGAGTTTTAATTCTGTCGTAACATGTAAAAACAAAGAATAACATCAGAATAAAAGTAGACATAAGTTTATCATGCAATGAATTGAATGAGTTTCAGTTATGTGAAAGGCACAACTCCAAGTGATGTAACCAGGGGAAATGCAGAGGAGTTTATTTCTGCCCTCATTAGTGCATAACATAGATGAGACCTTTTTATAAAGTGATGCAGATTGAGCCGATTCCCTACACTGCAGCCTTATTATGGGGCACGAAGACATAACATCTCTTCTGCACCTCTGTTTATAGAGACATGCAAGCAGAAACTCAGAGCGCAATTACCAGCAATATACAGACTACACTTGTGGACATGTTCTCTCTTCAATAAGACAGTCACTCCTGAATGTAACAACACCACAATGCCGTGGCCATTATCACCACTTATTCATGTCATAACATATGGGAGATTGTGGAGATGCTTTTTGCTGCTAGGACACAAACACAGAAACACTAATATTCCAGGTACTGAATGACTTTGTTTTGTTTAGCATAGATAGAATTTTAGAGCAGGACTCAGATACCTGTTGAAAACATATTAACAATGAAAAAGATTTGTTTCTTTCCTCTAAAAAGCAGAACACCAGAGCCCTGGAGAGCTTTTGTATAGATTTAATGTGTTTACCAGGTTCATACAACCTGTGTACTGTATCAGCTTCATATAGTGTACATCATTTCGCTCAAAAAAGAAAAAGAAATGAGAAAAGAGTTATAACTGCCTCCCTGGTTACCACAAGGGTGAGTGTCACAACCAAGAAAGCAACGCTTGAGGTTCATAATGGGAATAACAGCAATGATGAAGGGCATTTGCGACCAATCAGACTGCCCGGCTGAAATTACCCATGAAGTGGTGCACACGTTATTATAACCCTTTTATGGGTTCATCACGCAGTTGGGAGTGTGCGTGCTGAGTGCTGGTCTTAGAAACGCAAAATTACTACCAGAACGTGGGTGGAACACCATCTATCTCAACAGATGTCAATGGCTCATTCATCTATTTATTATTATCTACCTGTGCTTTAGGATCAGAGTCATAGCCAAAAAAAAAAAAAAAAGTGGTAATTTAAGCTCTAAAATAGACAATCACGTGCAGGAGAAGGGTTTTGTTTTAGTCGTATTTCATTTCAACCAGAGATCAAGCCTGAATTAGTTGGTTATCAAAAATTTATCTGTGCTTTGAACACTATTGCTCAAACTCAGAGGAATCCAAAGCACATCCGCTGGCTTGAGTAAATGAGAAGCTCTTCCAGGACTGCTGCATTCTTAAACAGCCACAATGAAAAATATGAAAACTGCTACTTTCCAGAAAACATTTGTGAACTTTTTAAAAGGAAATACACAGTCCTTTAATTCATATGAAGCATCCTATCATTTATGAGTAATTGCAAAATTTGATTGAGATGGAATCAGCTGAGAACATGAAGTATCATGGCAATCGCCAACGTGTGGATACAGTTTAAAAATCTGGGTTTTCCCTTCTACTACAAGCATGTTTTTCACAGCACCTAAGCTAAATGAACAGAAAAAAGGACAGAATAGAGGAGAACAAAAAAGACTGGAGGTAGGCATGGCTTATACAGAGGTCATGAAAAATTTATTGGCGGTAACTGCCAATAAAACAAGTCCTCTTTCTCTTTGTCCCAGAAGAGCAACCTCACAGCACACCACTGTAGATATAAAATCAAAAGAAATGTGATCATTGCTGAAAGATCCATCCTGAACATTTCAGCATTTAGCCAGACCCAGCCTACGACTGTCGGCCTCAAACTCATGTATGTTTGATTTGTGTTACTTGGTGTGCTCACCAGGTGGTGCATGAAATCAGACATTATTGTACTGTTTACTAATGAGCCGTGATCTGATTGGTCTAAACCTCCAACAAGCTTTACTATTCTTGAGATACTGACTGACTTCAGTAAAAATGCCACTGCTTTATTGCAGGGAAGGAGAGAAGAAGTCTATCCTTTTCTAAATAACTTATATTCAATTTACTAAATTGGCATAATGAAGAAAATGATGGTTTAAATAAATCTATGTCTGTTCTGGTGTGGTATTTCAAAACTGTAGATTGTAGTTGTTCACCCATAGGCATTTCTGTCTCTTGCTGAATGTCTGCTGCTTCAGTGCTGCAGTCTGAACAGTGTTTGAGACATTTATGACAACTACGACTTGTCAACATCTACCTATGTAGTTCGCTAGTCGACTTATAAATTATTCTGTGAAGTCCACAAGAACAAGCAACTTCAGGTAGAAGATATTAGTCTTTGTAAAATTTTCCGAGCATCATTACACTATAGCACTTTCGAAACATAATAAGGTGTTTACTGAGCAGATAGTCACTGAATGATCATAGTCATTCCTTAGTCCTTGCACACCATCCAGTGACAGAAACTCATTTAATTTGAGCTCTGAGCTACTTCCACTGGCTTCACAACAGCAACTGTGCTTAATATTGTGTCATTTACTGCAAAGGGAGTTTGTGGTATGAACTTTTTGGAAATAAAGCACTATTAATCATGTGTAAGAGCACAATGATTTTCTCATGGTCTATGGAGCAGTTAAGGTCAGCATGTATTTACAAGCTGCATCAACACACTGGATTATGTTTGGCGTGATGCTTTCTCTTTTTACCTTCTGCCAAAACAGCCTTCAGGCAGTGAGAGGATTAAAATTATGAGGGATGAATTGCTCGCTGGCAGGAAAATTACTGCTTTTGTTTCTCTCTGAGACCTTTAGATGGGACGGTGGGGCTGGCTAAATCATTCTGGCTCGGCCTCTTGTCAGTGCATTAAGCAACAAGCGCACAGACATGTGGACTTGAAGATCGGCTGCTGTTTGCAGCTGACAGAGTGATGGCTCCTAAAATAGGCTTGTCCCTTGGGAAACGTGTGTGAGACACTGATTCTTCTCCCCACAAATGCTCCTCATGCCTCCAGCCAAACAGCTATAAATCGTCACTTTGCTTCCGCCTCCATCTCTCTGTGACATTTCATTTACGTCAAATGATGCTATTTATCCCCTGGAGAGGTGGACACACCTGGGACCCAGCAGGGTGGACGTGCAGAGACTGGAGCCATAACTCTCAATCCAAATATCTTTTTGACAGGTTGCTAGTGTCATGTTTTTGGCTCTGGGTTTTTAAATTTATTACTAAACTCTGGACTACAGCTGGTACCAATCTTACACTTTAGTCAAGTAGGAAAGGAAGCTAATATAAAGTCTTAGAATTAAATCATATTTCAGTAAGAGAAAATCTGATCTTAACAAGCATCCTCATATTATAGATTTAGGGCTCTATTTTCGTAGACCAGGCGCAGGTGAGGCACAGAGCAGGTGCGCCACACCACAAAATTAGAGCCCTTAAACTTAAATAACAACTTTAAAATAGTAAAACCCCCAAAAACAATATGTGTCTATTCCATTGAAGTGGCTAAGATATTGGCTTAGATGTGTCAACAGCAAGAAATATACGTCACTGGATGATAGTCAGCTAACCAGCTGATATTATTAACCCTAAATCAGTCAGTTAGATCTGTAAAGAAGTATCATTTTCCAATCAGAATAGTAGATAAACATCTTTGAGTTTTAGATCTGCTTCTCGTACTGTTAACAGCTATCAAAAGGTAAATAATATATATTGAAGAAATACAGATCATTGTGCTTCCCCATGATCAGCAGGCATTTGAAATAAACATAAAAAATAAAAAGTTAAAAGTGATGTGAGAAACACTATGCCACAATGCTCCTAAAGAAAAACACGGAAGTCTGGTTAATTTTCTCATATTGACTTTGTGGCTCACCAAGCTTTGTAAAATCCTCCCCTCCATGCAAGAACCATGCATGAAGAAATAGCAGGGTAGTCAAGATGTGAGTCATAAGTTGAAACCCATTGTAAGGCTATATTCACAAAGCCAGAGCTTTAAGAAAGTGCTGGCTTGAGCCTCTGGTTGTTATAACAAAAAAATCCAGCAGAATCCTTTTTTTTACAAGGAGGTTTGTGGCGGATTCGGTGCTATCTGTAAGGTGTTTACACAGATGGGATTTTTACTATGGGGCAATTTAGGCAGATA
>JAQNCA010000018.1:5109382-5120582 GCA_029783725.1 Acanthurus tractus
GTTTGTGGCGGATTCGGTGCTATCTGTAAGGTGTTTACACAGATGGGATTTTTACTATGGGGCAATTTAGGCAGATAACTCTGGTGCTAGTGGAATGAAGGGTCACAGTTCACATCTGTGTCCTGTGCCAGGAATAAGAAGCTTGTCAAACCAGCTAGAGGTGAAGCTCAGGTCCTTCCTGGTAATTGCAGAAGTAAGTCATCACTGAATCTGACTCACAGGGAGAAGGCTGGTGGTATAACATTCAACGAGAATTCGCCTGGCATTTTGTTGTCTGTGTCGTACTGATTTCCAAAGGTTGTTGCTGCATCTTGTGCTTAGCTTCATATACCAGAATGATGACGGGCTCAGCAAGTCCTTTGACACAAAGCTAAAATGACAAGTTGAAATAGGTCTGGCGAGACAAGCCATCACTCATCCTTCTTGGTCCAACAACAGGCTGATATAGAAAGGAAGTGTTTGGCTCCAAAATACAAGATAATGATTTCATGAAAAAGGAACAAAGAAAGACTAAAATGTTTTGTCTTTTTGTGGCAGTCTATCAGAGCCAAGGAGAAACCAGTGTGTCTCTTTGTTTGTGTCTTCTGGTAGAGGCCCACTGCCTAGGAAATGCTCAAGTAGTGACTTCAAGAAAATACCGTTGTCTGTGATGTCTATAATCATAAGTAGATCTCTGAAGGGATGTTTTTATGCTAAAAGCAGGCAGGGGGGCAAAGTTTATACAAGCAAACTGTGGCCTTGAAGGTCTGAAAAACTGCAATATGGTAACCAATGTGAGATTCACTGTTAATTTAATGAAAATAAATGTGAATTTAATCAACTTACGCATTGCATTCATTCAAGCAGAACATTGACATCATCCTTGTAATAGCTGAACATGGATGTATCATCTGGTTGGTTACCAACTGATTAGTAACATCCAATAACATCCATAAATCCTACTAGATTTTGTGAAAGCCTCACAGAGCTGAGAGCATAGCTGTGGACTCACAGTCCATTCCAGCAGAGTCCTAACAGCTGCTCAAGTTCTTAAATAGCAGAGAAAAATTAGACTTTTAGACCATGATATAAAGAGTTTGGTTTTTTGGACACAACAGTCTATTGCTTACAGAAACGTTTTGACCGTCCAGCATAATATTTCATCCATACCAACAGGCTAATCAGTCTTGTAGACTTGCCAGTTTAATAAATAACATTAAACGTAATTACATCACCAGTCCATTAGTGATAACATAAAATCCCCACAGGTCAAAAGTCTGTCCACCTTCACAGTGATGTTATTTAGTAAAAATGCATTACAATGAGTTGTACTCCCACGTTAGAGTCAAGTGCCAACTCTTTCATATCATGATTTACATCAGATAGCATTTAAAAAAACTGTTAACTCTTTATCTCCTTTTTTATGTCTTACAGAATCCACATATCGTCATCAAGCCAACATTGATGATGAGATTGTCACCATGGAGATTCTAGACACTGCAGGGCAGGTAAGATAAACTATCCCTGTGTCCAATATCTGTTCTTCTGTTGAGGCTTTTTTATTGGAGGAGCTAAAACAGAAATATAAAGACCTGAGTTCTCTCACATCTTAACTGTGATGTATGTACTTAATAAGAGGTACTACTGCTGTTAGATCACTGTAAGTACACAAAGTAAAGCATCTGCCGACATAATTTAACCTCTGATACTGTGCTGCCAGAGATTTTAAGTGGTGTGAAATGAAATCGACATTAGCTCATTTAAAGCAGTACTTTCATTAGATCTCCTGACCGGATACATGGCTGCATCTTTCCAACTCTGTGCCCCTAGCTTGCCTGTAGACTTTCTGTTAAATATCAAAGTCTCAAATCTAATTCTGACTGAACTCTGAATTGGACCCAGAAAAACCCCTGAAGACATGATCATCATACTTATTATAAAAAGTTCCTTCCAGAGACTAGAAGGATATGACTGTGTACACACTGGGGTTAATGCTTACGATCGAGTAACTGACCTTTCTGCTTAATTGCATTGAAGAAATAATCCTATCCACTCATATTCAGCCTGGATAACTTCAGATAAAGACTCTTTGAATTGCATTTTTTGTTGCAGATTTTTTGTCTTATCATGTTATCCAGTCAAGAACAGAGTTTCATAATCTGCCTCTAGCTTTACTTCATTTTAATAAAGTAAATGCAGTGTGACAGGTGACTGGTGCCGGTTGCATCAGTGTTGTTTGGCCATTAGTTTGGGTTGCACAACAAATTTGAGGATAAAAAAGCAAATTGGAGATATGGAGCTAACCAGAACTATGAACTCAGAATTGTGCTCATCATTTCTGCGGAAGGCTAGATTAGTAGCCACCAGCACAACAGAACTAAATTTTCTCACCTAACACTCTGTGGCTGAGTGGGTTTTTGGGTCATAAAAACACCAGGTTTTCACAAGGAAAAAAAGTGAGTGGAATAAAAAAAACACAATATCAGGTTTTGTTGTATCCCTTTTCTTTGAGCTATCTATTGCAAGTCTATGATGTAATATTGTAAGTCCAAATATGGGAAGTTGTCTTTTAAGGAAAAGTTAATGCATTAGCTTTTAATTTTTTTGTTACACCAAACCTTTGGCCCATCCTGTATAAAATGCAGGACTTTTAAGTTCAAAAAGATGCTTATGGACGAGACATCTTTCAGCTGCAAATTTAAAAAGACAAAAAAAGATTAAAAAAAAGATTTTAAAAATTTTGAAAAAACAACACCTGGTCATTTCAAACGCATTACAAGTTCATATAAACAGTACAACAACAGAAAAAGATCTGAGCATAAATTCCATCCTGATAAAGCACTTTCTTAACTCTATGTCTGTAATATTTGGGATTTTTTAAAGGTACACTGGACACAAAGAGAGGCCATAAAACAGTAAGAACAGTTTGTACTTTAAAAATTACATTTCAGTATTGAAGTTAAACTTTTATCTTTCCCTTTTGAGAACAGTGAGATGGCTCCACTTTGTACTGCAAATCAACTTGAATGGAATGCTCAGATATCATCTAGCCCTAGCTGACTTTTCTTGGAGATATTTTGTACTTATTTTGGAAAGATACTTGTTTAAAGAATTGTTGCAGGGGTAGATATGAGGCTGAATGGCATTTTTAGAAGGTAATTTCCTGCAGTCTGACAGGATCATTGCAGGGTCCTGGCCATGAGGGAGAGCTTGCGTAAGTCCCCTGGCTGAAGATAAATATGCTGCAGTGCTGTGTAGGTGTTCTGCTGGCAGATGATTTCCCCTGCGACACTTGAGCCAAGTCATCTCACTCATTACATTGTAGTCTGTTTTCAGCTGGCAGTGAGGTCTAAATGTTTCCAGACATGGCTGCATTGGATGTCAGGCCTCTCCTGATTCTGACTGTATCAAAGCGTTGTGCTAATGCCACTATGATTTGTGGAGGTGGAGTCTTTTTGGTAGCTCATAAATTCCAGGTTCAAAAGTCGGTCAGGTATACAAACGTCAAAGTATCTCGTCTGTCCTCTGGAGAGATGTGGCATTGTTTAAGCTATCAATTACAATGAGATCATGATCTGTATGCCTCCCTCAAGTCAGGCTACGATTTAATGGACAGGACCGGTTAAGTCCTGTTATAACCGGGCAGACTGTTTCTGCTTTAGCGTGATCAAATTAAGAGCACATGCCTGAATGTTCACGTTCCTCAGATAACTGCAGAATTAAATTTCTGACTTAAGCAGGTGTGGGAGAGTGCAGACACAAAGAAGAAACACAAATGCCTCTCTGTATAGAAACTAGAAGTGTTACATAGGCTGAAACAGCCAAAAAAATGTTTAATGTGCTAACACACAAAAGAATAGAACAGAGGTATTCAATAAAAATTCAAAGAGATCCAGTTAGAGAACATTTCCTAAAGCAAGAGTCTGAAACATCATAATATAACTTGCACTATGGTTCAGTGCCATTTATATACCCTATATATTAAAGTAGTTGTATTAACTTGTGTATACAGTAAGCACTTGTCTGTAAAGATTTTTTTTCTGTGCCAGTAGTTAAGATGTGAGTGGGTATGTTTCGCTCTAAAGACGCAGAGGGCTTTGTCATATAGTGTCACTTCATATTTCGCTTTAATTAATTGCCAAGGTCTCAAAAGGTATGAAAAATTCTGCTTTTGAACTCCCTGTGGGAAGAACAAACATGTAAGAGCCTGTTTGTTCTCAATTTAAAGCTCTGTTTGCAGTCTACTCTTCTCATCTTAAAGTACGCCACGTGAAAATTTCCTCTGACTCACCTCTCCAACTGTTTTCTATTACTACGTCTCTCCTGTGTTTGTGACAATATCTCACTAACGGACTTCAGTCAGAATTTGCAGATTTGATTGGCTGACTAGTAATTTGTGAGATGGCATACAATCTAGCGGCAAATCGAACAATGTGAAGGCCAGAAAAGCTGCAGTGGTTAAAACAGAAACACCAGAAAAACACATTTGGTGATTCTCGATCATTTATCCATTTCAGGTCATGGCAACAAGGAATGTGGAGGGTCCAGTTAAGATGCAGATTCAGGTCCTTGACATTAATAAGTGCTAGGAAAAAACAAAATAAAGCTGTCTTCAAACCTACTTACATAACTATGCAAGAACAGTGCAACAGTTGTAATTAAATGAAAACAATGAAAAGTTCTTGAGTTTTTGTAGAGAATATGACTTGTTTTGTAATGATGTTGTCACAAAATTTCAATAAATAGTTCCACTTTCTTCTTGCAAAGAAAATGGAATTATTATTCTTCTCATGAAAACACACACACCCAACTTAACTTCCCAATTGTGTCTCCTACCGTGATGAGGACTCCCAAGTCAAACTCTCTATCTGTATTTCCTGCGGCCATGGCCACCTTTAAAATGGAAAGTCAGTGCTCCAAGAGGATTTTATTACCTTTAGACATGCTATGCTAAGCTAGCCTCTATGCCTGTAGTTTCATAATAAGCACAGAGAACGGTAAAAATCATCTTTTCCTAAATCTCAACAAGCAAAAACAATTGTTTTCCACAATTTCATAGTCTTCAAAATTGAAGTTGATCACAAACTTTTCTATCTTCATTTCAGGAGGACATCCAGCAGAAAGAAGGTCACATGCGTTGGGGTGATGGATTTGTCATTGTGTACGACATCACAGACAGGGGAAGCTTTGAGGAGGTGGCACCACTACGAAGTCTCCTTGAGGAGGTGAAGAAGCCAAAAAACGTGCCACTGGTCCTTGTGGGTAACAAGTCTGATCTGGACCACGTCCGGCAGGTTGGCACAGAGGAAGGAGAGAGGCTGGCAGCTGAAATGGCGTGTGCCTTCTACGAATGTTCAGCATGTGCAAGTGAGGGTGGCGCAGTGGCCGAGGCTTTCCATGAGCTGTGCCGTGAGGTGAGGCGCCGCAAGGCTGTGCAGGGGAAGGCCAGACGCCGCAGTTCCACCACACATGTCAAACAGGCCATCAACAAGATGCTGACAAAGATCAGCAGCTAGGGAAGAGCTGCACTGCCATGACACAAGAAATGTAAATTTTGATCCAAGAAAATCATTGGCTCTAAAATGGACCAAATGTGACTGATTTATTGTGGAATGTGTTCTTTACTTTTTATCTGATCATTTTTCATCAAAAGGGCCCCAAGTGGGGTATCTCTTTCCTTCTGGACTAAGTCAAAGATGTTGTCACTTCAGCATTGGAGACTTAAAGCTTGATTCTTTAAAGATTCTCATTCCAAACATTTGAACTCATCCGGATCAAAATAATCCTGGATACTGGTGAGATGTAGAGATGTTTAATGATGACAAAAAGGGTGAGGTTCTCAACTCTAGTATACTCTCATCTGTCTTTATATCAATGAAAATGATGCATGCAAGCTTTTATATTTAGCATGCAAAGAACCTGAGCATTCACTTGCATTGATCGAGAAGATTCATAGTTTACTGTTTCTCTCTGTCTGTAGGGAGATATTCTGGTGTGCTATGGCTAACATGTGTATAACTGTTCTGTCAGCAGTAGTCTAAAAAAATTCAATAAGAGAATTACTATTAGATACCAATAGATCAACTGCCTGATGTGCAAGTGATGTGCGAGTTCACACTTCACAAGAGCTGGCACAAAGTTAGGTTCAAACACATTAAAATGACCTAGTTCACGCTTATAAGTCTGTATCTTTAATATTGAGAGTTCACAGTCCCTAAAATGAACTATTTCACATTCATTTCCTCCATTTATTAAAATAATGGCTGAGGAACTTTGGGACTTTTGGCTCATGGTCTTTGGCTTTGTTTGAAAGTGTTGTCACCAACTCTACCTGTGATACACTAAAACCTGTTGCTTTCATTGGTTGATTCAGTTAGATCTATACATTACGAGTGCTGCTGTAAAGGTTAGCCAATCAGAGGCAAAGTAGGCCTGGTCATACCTTTGCATTTAAGAATTTGAGAATTTACTGACTTGGGCTGTGAAAACAAGTGTGTGAAAATGTAAAACAATACAAACGGATACATTCAGTTCATGGTAGACCAAAAAAAAGAAAAGAAAAAAAGAGCATGTTAAATGCACAATACTGCCTTTACTAATGTTGACCCTAAACAAATCCCAAGTGTCGTCAATGCCCGTTCTTTGAAAGAACTTTGTAATGAAGTCTACAATGTTCTGTTGAGATGAATATTCTGCAGTGACTCCCTGTGTTTGCCAAGAACATGTGTTCTTCAAGATTTTATCTCAAGGAACAAAAGCACAGGTTCAGAACATTTTAAAAGCTAATAAACATTTTTGCCATTTTTACATAAAACCCACTGAGGTCAATCCCACCATATCACATTTCACATATCTCCGATGTCCTTGGTTAAAATTTTGAAACTGTAAACTACTTAATGTATAATATGGTATACTGCCTTAAGCACAGCTATGTTGTAGGTGTGTACAGAACCCAAAGGCATCTATTGTTGAACTGTATTATGTTTTTTTGTTTTTTTTATGTATGTGACCTGTATGATGAAAACAACCAGCTGTGCACTTGTAATTAAATCTACTATGTATCCCAAAACTTTTCCTCTTAATGAGTTCATATGTTTCTGAAATCATATAAGTGTAACTGCTGGATGTTTCACAGAGGCATCAAGAGTAAAGTACAGAGTATCAAGTTTAAATAATAAATCTGTGACTGATATGGATGCCTTCAGACAGACCATTAAATGTCACATTTCCTCAGTAATAATCCCCAGACTGGCAGAACAGTGTGTACCCATATAGTTTATATCCAACTCATGTGCAACCTAGTGTTCATCTGGCTTTTTCTACAATACTGGGCCAGTTTTCAGGCTGAAAATCGCAACCCCTTCCATTTGCATGACAAGTTGTAAGTGCATAAACAATAAAAGAAGTAGTAAAATATCATGTCACGTTTTCCATCCTGTGTTTACTGCACTGAGAAGGCAGACAACACAAGCTAAACGCTAACATTAGTCACAGCCTTTACAACATAATTTTGGGGTGCTCTATAATTAGTCAGCGTTCTAATAAATAAGATATATAATTTTAAGTCTGTAATGAACAGTCTTTAAGCCTTATCATTATTTTAAGCCTAATTTAAAACAAACAAACAAACAAAAAAACTGAAAGGAAGAAATCATTTTTCTGCTGTAGTCTTTACTACATAGCCCGTTTTATAATTGTTGGCATAGACAGATTGTTATTTACATGTTTTCCTCACTCTAACTATAGAGATGTAATAATGGTTGAGATTGCTTGAGTTCCCTGCCACAGTGCATCCACAATGAAACTTGTTATTGCAAACTAACAAAATATTATGGGACATTTTGTTATATTTATGCTATATCTACATAACAGTATATATATAAGGTCGTTATACATGTAAAAGAGAGCTGTAATATGTCTAAGCCCTATTAATAATTTTTTATACTTTGTTTATTTTGACACTTTCTTTTTGTCTCTCTCTGACTCACTTTCACAGGCACCAAACACAAACACACACCTCAAAGAAAAGATTTCCTTACTATGTTACCAGGACTGACAATACTGGGTGTGTATTCTACTGCCTTTTCTAGGCCATATGGATTTCAAAGTGTGCACCTTTCAAACTTTCATCTTCATCGCCTTGAGGCCAGAAATGAAAACCTATTTATCAAACTATCTCATGCTTTCTCATTAAGTAGCTGAGAAAATGAAAACTTTTACCCACTTCAGACATGGAACTGTATTAAAGAAGAGACATTTCACTTAAATACACCCTGTTATTACA
The DNA here is from genome assembly GCA_029783725.1 of Acanthurus tractus. Taxonomy (NCBI): domain Eukaryota; kingdom Metazoa; phylum Chordata; class Actinopteri; order Acanthuriformes; family Acanthuridae; genus Acanthurus; species Acanthurus tractus. The sequence continues at coordinate 5,117,646 of JAQNCA010000018.1, forward strand.
AACAGATTGCTGACTCAGGACAAGAAGGACATGAAAACAAAACCTTTCTTTAGTCTGGGTGAAGCAGAAAGGAGTGTCCCAGCTAGCTGGCAGATAATTACTAGAGGCAAAAGTCCCATAATAACCAGGGAAAGGAGCCACAGTGCTCCTCCTCATCCTGACCAGTTGGAGAATGTTGAGGGAAAGTTCAAGGTTTTCCTTCATTTCATTAAAAAAATTTAGACTTAAAGCTGTTAACAGACAAGCTGTGCTGCTCTTCACGTGCAAATAACAGAGAAAAGCCTTTGTATTCAGTGAGGTAGGTAACTGTCAAAGGGAAGGTGACAGTGTTGCCATGTCACACACATCATGAAAATAAGTGCACCTGGTGAGAGAGTTGTCCTTTTACCTTGGACACTCAGGAGGATGGTGGGCAAGTCAATCAGCTTCCATCAGCCTCCTGCTGTTCGGAATGCTGCCAAAGCTTTGACCTTCCACTGCTCTGACCAAAGGGTCATACCCCAGATTTACAGCCCAAAGTGGCCGACAGTATCTGTGGCCCATCAGTGTGTGCTGTGCAAGCACATGGCTCAGATTGCACATGGACACATACCAAGCACATAATTTCTTCACAGCTTCAGGAGAAATATCCAAACAAAAAAAGTTTTAGAAAGCAATACCTCTAAAAGTCAGACAGGGGGGTAAACCCGGAAAGGTTTACCAAGGCATTTAGCTAGTGAGACCACAGAAAGAGCTAGTTCTTAAAACAAATGTAAGAAGTGCTAAAAAATGCTTCAATCTTTGGTTAAACACAGTGAGAGTGCAGATCAGAGATCACATCAGCAGCAGCAGTACCTCACACATTACACCAACTCAACTGACCCAGTGTTAATATAAAACATTTAAGCTTAATCTTAAAAAATTCCCTTTAATCATCAGACAGGGAAAAATAAAATGAGTATGTTCATGGCGCTCAGTAATTTTGCTGTCTTGCTTTGGTTGGACGGAGGCATACTTAAAATGCCCCACAGAGAAAGGGGCTTGTGTGTGTATCTTCTCCTCAATTTCCTGCCATGATGTGATGCTCTGTATAGCTGGTTTGGGAGATCTAGGCACTGTTTGCCAACTTGTTGATCTACATCGCTCTGAAGATAGATAAACACATGGTGGCCTTCTTGAAAATGGTGGCTGCAATGGGTTTAAAGTGCTCTATTCATACAGTGGGGAGAATTAAGGAAATTACTATGGGGGAATGATACAGAGAAGCACAGACAAGTGATCCCAAACAGTTCTCATTGCCAGCAAGGTCCTTGCTCATGGGTAGATGTGACGCAAGCACTAAAATAAACATGAAGAAATGTGACTGGAGCTTCCCCCCTAGTTCAGACACTTCTCATCTCTTACCATGCTCTAAGGTAGATGGGAAAAGGGGGCAGTCTGGCTGTAATCTGGCTCTTTTTGCAGCACTGTGGTTTAAACATACAGTACGGATGCCATTCCAAGTGGCATTGCTCAAAGGTCACGAGCACCTGAGCCACACCTGTTTAAAGGAACCGCAGTGATGTGCACATTTGCAAGTTCTCAACTGCAGAGCAGAATCGAATCAGCATAGTGTCGAGTATGTGAGGTGGGGTGGCTCGAATATCGCAAAAATCATAATCACAGTTATTTTAGTCAATATTATTTAACACTGTTACTTATTGACTTTGGAAAAATGCTGCATTTAATGAGCTTAAGAAACTCTTTTTAACTGTGAATTTTCGTGAACTTTAACTTCCATGAATACTTTTCCCACTGGAGCTTTTCTCATTTCCCTTAAAATACTCAATATAAAATATATATCCAAATATACAAATGATAAAAAATATCAAACATAAATAAATAAGATAAAAAGCTGTGGTGCAATTTCAGCAATCTTTGAAAACAAGTAATAAATAAAATACAAAAAATAATAATAAAAATAAATTAGACGAAAATAAATGCACTCACATATTTTTAGTGCACTGCGAGATCTCAAAGTATAGAGCCCGTCCAAAGTATTTATCAGTTCTCTGAAGCCTTTGTTGCTAACCAGGCTAATGGGGCACATCTTCTTTAGCCAAAGAGTATGTGTCAACATCTGTCATTTTTTTTATGCCTTTCAGAACTTGCTGGGTACAGAGTTGTTTTATATGATATATATATAGAGTTATACTTTTTTCCTTTTTTATTTGTTGGTCATGCGCCCTTCCTGTTTAAACTGAATTAAAAAAAGATTTATGATGTAACCAAGTAGTGCAGACAACACCATGTAGGAGATACTGCATGTTTTTCATTTGTGCTCCACATCAGATTGCTTGACTCCAAACTGTTCCCACACAACTGAATTTTCTTCCCCTTTTTTACTGACCAAATACTGTTGCTCTCCAGAGTGCTCTCCTATCACCACTGTTCCTCACACTGATTTTTAAATACCACCATGAACAACTTGCCTCACTGATTACAATTACATCCTAAGATGCTTCTCCTCCATTCACTTTTGGTGAATGTAGCCTTGGCCAGGAAGAGTTGATGTCATCAGGCGGTATCCAATGATCATTGGGCGTTTCAACCCTGAACCGCAACACCCTCAACATTGGTGGGTCAGCAGTGAACGGCCAAATCACTGCCCATCAACTCCCCCTGGCTTCCAGCTAAGCTCCTCTCTCCTGCTCCATAACCAGCAAGAGGCTCTTTCTGCTGCCTCTCCCATCCTGCGAGCTGCCGTCTTTCTCTCCCTCCCCGTCACCCCAATGGCTGTGAGCATCCTCCACACTGACTGGGCGGGGAATCCTCTACAGCCGACCTCGACTGGGAACAGCCATGCCTGCCATCCTTTCCCCCTGCAATCATGCAAGAGATCTTGGTATTTGGCGCTCTTTCTCTCAAACGCTTGCTCACAACCCTCTTCCCATGGGACTGTAAGTTCGATGAGGATGA
>JAQNCA010000018.1:5121803-5159177 GCA_029783725.1 Acanthurus tractus
GGAGAAACACTTCCTGATGCTCTGTCCACGTTCTCCTTCAGCAGGCAACCTCCTCAGCACTGGACCATCTTTACAGCAGCAGCGTGCATGACAGCATCCTAACACATTATCCACAAAGCCACAAATTCTTAGAAAACTTTTTTTCTCAGTGTATCATTATATGTCTTTATTTAAACCTATAAATCCATACAGTTGGTAAATAGTGACAGGACTCACTCAGATGTTTAGAGCAGCTGTACCTGTTTCCTCTAATTTTAGCTAGCGACAGACAACCAAGCCCTCGCGCCAATTAAGTGAAATTACGGACAGTTAACGGCTCCATGTCTTTTACCGTTTTGCAGGGTTACAAATTCATATGAAACCTAACATTAACTAACGTTACACAAGGTAACTTAATACGTGTTTCCAAACTAAAAACGACCAATTACTCTTTCAAATTTTGCTCGTTTTGTTAGGCGTGTTTGGTCCTGTCGTTTGGTCCCACCCATCTCGAAACGCGGTAATTACAATACTCTTCACTGATTGGCTACCTAATTTGGCAAAGAAACACGATAGATTCAGGGACTGTCCTAAATGGAGGATATTGCTAATGCCACATAAATCTGTTAAATAATCACATCAATGCCAAAATTATTACACGAAAGAAATTATAAATAACCAGGCTTGGTTAACTAAAATTAGCTAAGCTTTTTACTTTTACGTCCCTCTGCTCTTTCCTACCTGTTTTTGTTTTTGTTTTTTATTTGTATGTTTTCCTCTTACCTTATAAAGAAAAAGAAGTAATGCAAAGCAGTAGAAAAGAGTGACTTTTAGCATGAGTTTAGGAGTTCAATTTTGAATTAAGAAATGACAAGTGCCAAAGCATTCTCACTTTTACTGCTGAAGAAGATTATATACATATTTTGATTTTTAAACTGAAATCTGTCACTTCAAGAGCTGCCAGTGAAACAACTTGCCAGATGCAACTCAATCAAAAAACCTGTCCTTGAACAGAGCAGTTGCAAACACATTATATGACTTTACATTGTGCCCAGTGGAGAATACTGAACAAACATTGTTGGATAGCTCATAACTCTCAGACTGCTGCTAACATCACTGGAGGGAAACAAACATCTCTGGAGCGAAAATAATTCCCATATCCTTGCAGAGGCTGACATCCCCATACATCCTGTTTAGATATCTATTCAGGGGGAAAATTAGCTCAGGCACACATCGGTGCACGTACATAAATAACCATCGGAGAGCATTTTGACTCCAAGGCTCGATGATTTAAAAAACACAGCTGATGATAATTCATTATAGGTAAAAAGACATAAGTCGATCAATAAAGGTCTAAAGAAGTGAAATCTGAGCATTCACATGTACCGTGTGTTTATTTTGTTGGGAGTTATTTGGGAACAGATGAGTTCTTGAGACACTCTGAAATTTTCCATTTTAAGGCAGAGCAAGGGAGAAACAGAAAGGAAAGCATCAGAGTTTCATAGCAGAGGAAATGAAAGGCCTACAGAGAGGGGTAACGTTCCCTCTGTAAACAGGCCGACTCTCCAAAGCTCTTCTCTCCTCTTTAGCCCAATTTCTTACAAACAACACATACTTCTTCCCTGAGTGGACTTGCGACACACTGACAAGTTGTTTAAGTTAAACTTCAAGAGTTTATTTCCAAAGTGCCATACAGTGCATCCGATTTGAGGAGAGGAGAAAAATAAAATCACTTTAAGTTCATCGTCTAGTGTCTTTTAAATGTTAAAACCCCTTCAGTTTGTGAAAGTGTTTGCATTAAATCAACTTTGAAGTGTTTCTCACTGGTAATAGTCATATTATACAACAAAAAAGATATTTTTGTAAAGCTTTTACACACAAATGAATAAACTCATGCAAACTGAAAGATGACACTTGAAAAGCTGCAAATATTTTTATTCAGTACAGTTCCTAACATTTCAAACTGGTCAAAAACCAGTGTGCCTGTGACTCATCTTTTCTACTGACCTGAATTTTTCCAAAACAATTTACTTATATATACCTGCAAAACTTGATGAAATGTATCTTAATTAACGAGGTCAATTGAATGTCTTTGAATGAAAAGTACAGTGTAAACCAATGCATAATGTGAATTTATAAAAATGGACATTCTTACCATGATGAATTTACAACAATAAATAGGTTTTAAGGGCTTCAGTATGCAAACTATTTATGGTTTGAAATACTAAATACTGCAGAAAACAAGCCCTTTATATTTATATTGTGAGAAGGAGCAGTCTCGTTATGTGCTTTGAGGTATTTTTCATGGTAACATGAAGTGTTGAGAAAAATTTCCTCTCAAATCTTGATGAAAGTGCTTTAGCTTTCTCATTTAAAAATAAAACAAATAAATGAAGGCTAAAAAAAAGTCTATTAGCCCTGCTGACATGTAGCTATGCAGAGAGTTGTGGATTTATATGCTGATGTTTAGAGGCATCCATCTTACAGATTTTTGCAGTCAGAATGAAAGAAAAGGAATTCACATGCAGAGTTTTTACCCGAGATGTCCCTTTAAAAAGGGTCCCAATAAAAACTGCAAAAAAAAAGCCATGCCTTTTTTGTTAAAAATCTTAGGCAATAAAAAAGACGCATTTCAAATTAGCTTCAATTTGTGTGAAGAAGTTTCTGCACCACTGCAAAAGTAGCGATATGTATGTCCAGATACTAGGTGTATGCGAGAAAATTTGTTTGTCTTGTGTGTGCATGTGAATGAGTGAGTGACCAAGTGAGTGTGTAAATTGAAAGTGAACTAACCCTTTTAAAAAAATGCAACATTTTCCCTTTTTTTCACACCGTTCGTCCCTGATAGCTCTTTTCTTTGCCTTGTGTCCTGATCCAGCATCCTGTTTTTACAGGAAACACATCATGTTAAAGATGGAAGATGGAAACTGAACTTGCGGTTCAGGAGATTTACTGCAGTTTTTGCAGGACAATCCCCGGCTCCACCTACCCACGTATCGAAGCATCTGAAGACTCTGAACCCCACATTACTATCAACGGTCAAACAAAGTCTCACGATGAGTTTGTTGATCTATTTAAATGCACAACACGACAGAAGTGAAAACACAATAAACTGCGGAAACCAGACGCGAGGATTTCCACATCTCAATTTCTCCTCTCATCCTTTGCTGTATGAAGCATTGCAGTTGCCATGACAACCAGGGCCTTTCCTTGTTTTATAGATACTCACTATGGTGACCAAGGTGTTGTTGTACCGACTGAGAGGGGGATCGAGGGTTTCTTACACACAAATACACACTCACAAGTGTTTTAATAAGTACTCCTATAGGTACATACACTCACACAGACACACACACGCAGACACACACACACACACACACACACACACACACACACACACACACATTTTCCCACACATGTGTGCACACTCTGCGGTTAAATGATGTGATGAAACCTCTGCTGCATGCTGAGACCTTCGGGGTCTGACACACAAATTGAACCAAAAAAACAGAGCCAAGATTAAATATGGAGGTGCCACGCCATCCTTTAAAATCAATGCTCTCCTTCCTGAGGGTTGTATGGTTACACTCTTGCTCTTGCAGCATGGGGAGGAAGCATCAGTGTGCATAAGAAAATATGATTCATAGTCATAAGGGGGAGCGACAACACTGTAAAACACTAGCCTCATAGAATCCAAACCTTAGACTGATTCCAACACTATTCATATGAAACTCCTCTGCTCTTTCCTAACATAATCCACACAGTGGAACTGTTTTCGTGATAACCTGTGATCCTCATGCAGCAGCATTGCACCTACAAGAGTTTTTTGATAAGTTCATGGCCTGAGGTAAATGGAGTCAGTTTTAAAAAAACATTGCATTGATTTTTCAACATAGTCCCCTTGCCGTTTACACATTTATTCTAGTGGTAGTTGAGCATACAGATCTCTTCTTTATAGAATTTGGCCTCTTGAACCTCAAGAAATTGGTCCACAGCAGCAATGGCATCAACACTACTGTTAAAATGGCTGCTACTGAGCTTCTTCCTCATCTTGGGGAAGAGGCAAGTCTGAGGGTTAAAAAAAACAAGTGAGAAGGGTAGGTGTTGGCTGATTTTCAATCCACTTTCTTGGGTGAAGAAAGAAAATGTCAAATTTTTCAGACAGACAGACAGACAGACGCTAACTTTAAAGAAGTTATTAACATTTTGCACAGTCACTCGAAGAGGTTTTAAGCTTATCCCCTTATAACTGAGGTCACAAACTTCTAAATTGCCAGTTGTACAGCTGAATTACAGCTTTTCAGTATCTCAGGTACAACCGTGGGAATTATTGTGTTTAAATTTCTCATTAAACAAAAAATTAAGAGTTTTGTTTGTTTTTTTTGTGTAATATTTAAAAAAAAATCCTTGTTGCTAAGCATTTTTCCTGTTCACATCTAAAAGGACAAAAGAAAGAGATAGGAATCAAAGACACACTCCTGTGTACATCAGTGGGGTCTAGGTTGTGCAAGTGAACAGTTGAAGGTTCATGGGAAATAACATCACAGAGAACCTCACATGGAAAACATGTCTCAAGTTTGGTAAACAAAAGCCCAGAGATGACTTTATTTCTTAGGAAAAACTAAAAAAAAAAAAATTCCTGTACCGAGTTCTTATCAACTTGTCAAGAGGAATGACAGAAAGCACTCTGGAAACACCATTAAAATGGCAGTGGAAGTGCCCAGCACAGGAAGTCTCCGCAGCAGGTGACTAAAACTCCTCAGAACATCAGTGGTAACCATTAACCGAGCAGCGAGGTGAGGTTTCTGAACAGAACCTAAAGGATATTAAAAGACAAACCCACTCCAGCTACAGCCTCTTCACCCTGCTGCCGGTCTGAAAAGAGATACAGAAGTATCTGCTGCTGTGCCACCAGATTGAAGGAAAGCTTTTATCCTCAAGCCAGGAGACATCTTCCTGTGAGATACTTTGATTAACCCTGTGTTAATGCACTTTTGTCCGATGGGGGGGCAGAAGAACATCCTGACATACTTACCATACTGATGCCTTATAAAACTGATTCTACTGATTGTGTGTTAGCAAACAATTGATCAAGAGAAATGAACAGAGAAAAGAACAGAGAAAATGTAATACTGAGGGAAAAAAACAGCTGACTCTTGTCAGTGGTGATAAGAGTGAAGAGAACAGACTGAACCAAAATTAATAAAGGTGTGGGTCTTAAACTCAAACTCAGGTTGAAATTTGCTGTGTAATCGTCACTACAAATGACATCTTTAACTTCACACATTTTTAGATAATTTTCCCAATATTAATCCAAAAGCACTGAATACTATTGTTAAGATAATCAAGGCATGACGAAAACTGGAACAGCAAATCTCAGAAATAGAGTTTCTTTTAACTACCAAGTCTTGTTTGCACTTCTGTTTGTAAATCTCCCTCCTTATTAAATTACTCACAGCTGGATCCCACATAAACCAATGTAACACATAAATAGTGAAATTTGTGCAAGTAGTGACAGATAGTTTTGCTGGAAGCATCTCATAGAGAAATGATCAAAGGTCATGTCCACAGTGAACAGGCAGAATGAGGTCTGATGTAAGGAAAGATGGGTTTTGTTTAAGAGGACAACGCCCCCTTCTGGCTCAGTAAAATCACCAGAGAAGTGCATCACAACTCTACTTGTGGTTTGCACCCAAAAAAGAACTACAGTCTGAGACCTGATGCTCACAGACACAACATGCAGACTTTTATTTCATTTTGAAGATAAATTATACACAGTACAAAAAACAGTGTTGTGGATCTGGACTTTGAATATGCGTGTGTGTGTGTGTGTTCACAGGCATCATGGCTCCAGGCAGGCAGGGACCTGTGGCAGATGAGAGATTTGACATTCCACCTTAAGCATGCAAGGAATCAGACTGGCAGCAGATTACCATCAGTCTGCCAGTGGACTGGTATGCAACACGTGTCTCGGACTGGGAAACAAATGTGAAGCACAGGGCAAATTGTGAAGAAGTTTCAGAGTGCGAGGGCATCATAGCAAGGTAAAGGCCAATTGATCTGAGGTTTAGGAACAATAGTGAATCTGAAATCTTACAGGAAGAGAGTTTAATCTATAAAGATAACTGTAATCCACGTGCAATGTTAATTCTTTGTGAGCATGAAAGAAAATGGTATAGGACTGATTTAAGGTTAAGATAGGAGAATTTCCAGAAGAATAGGGCAATGTTATGCAGTGCTGTAATTAATGGCTTAATTGCAGGGTAAATCAGGTGTTGCTGAAGTCAGTCAGGGTGGCCTGCAGCCTTTTTTGGTCTGTGTTTCATTAAACGATCCTCACTTTATTTTTCTCAGAGGTATTTCTCAGAGATCAGCTTGAAAAACTACAAATGGTATCACAAGGGATCAAGCAAAAATGAGTTTTCTTCTTGCACAATCTTCCAACAATAACAGGAAATTATATCAATATTGAATTAGTAACTATAATAAGTATGTAGAGAGGTTTTGGCTGGATGTGTCTAAGGAATAGATATGTCAGGATGCCTTCAAAATTAGAATTGTGGGCCTATTGTGGAGTACTGATTTAATGAAAGTGCAGATGTTTTTTATGACTGCTTTGTATTCATCAGTGGCAGAATGCATGCACTTATTCAGCATCATTAGGTTTTGTTATTAGTCTTATTAGTCTTATTAATCGGAAACCAGGATGCCACTCTATTACTGTGATTTATCTTTTTTAGGACCTTACACATGTGCATAGTCTAGAATAACAGCACATGGAAAATAAAGATATGGTGAGTCAGGTTTGTGTGTAAACTTAGGGAAAAGCTTACCCTGCAGCAATCACAATCTTACCAACCAGCTACCTCAGATGACATTTTCAAGCCCACACAACATAAGAGGTTGAAGCCTGTGCTTGTTTTTTTCTGCATGCAAGGCAATGAAACAGATCCTGAAGGACAGAGCTGTGTAATCATGGGAAATAGTGTTTATAAAAGATGACAACAGGCTGGTATGTTTGTGGGCACACAGGTTTGTGTGTTGGTTAAAAAGTTATATTTTTCAGTTTAGGATCTTTGTACTTACTTCCTAACAAATTGCGATGTTTTCACAATATTGCAACACCAATTACTTTCTCCACATTTTTATCAAATAATTTACACTATTCAAATAATTGATATTTACTTATCATATTGTAGCTGTTGGTGGAGTCATTGCACAATGTCTAATAGTAATACTTCATTATGCTGCTGCATATATAAAATTTAGTGTTTATTTGGCATAACAATTTAAAATCCATTTATAAAATTCATTGTTTTGTTCTCAGGGCACGCAAGTGTTCTTTTTAAGGTCATCGTCATCACATATGATAATCAAATCAAATCAAAATAATCATCTCAATGAATACACATCCAAACTTTGAGGCTTTGTTGTTAATGTTTAAACTATTTTTAAAATAACTGTAAACATTTTCAGTTTGACATGCACATGTGGGCAAGAAGAGGTTCTCACAAATATCTGGGTGATGATGCCATTGTTTGAAAAGCAATAAAGCGTGCGTGTGTGCAGTGACATACTCATGATCAAATGTGTTTCAAATTACCTCTGTAAGATTAGTGCCTAACACAATTCATCTGAAAGCTTGACATGAAACAGGCAGCAGATGAAAGGCAGCACCAGAGTCCAGCATGTTTCTCCCTCTGTGGCCTTGTGTTGCCAGTCAGCTTTTAACGCCCAGAGTTTCATGCCAAGAGGAATAAAAAATGTTAATAATCCAAGATGAAGGGATTTTGGGATTATCACATAATGTATTCTGAAAGTTGCATGTTTCAAACAGGACTTTTAAAAGTACAGTAAGAGCCAGGACTTGTGCTGCAGTGACCATAAATGGAGCGAAACCTTCAAATCCTCTCATGTTCGGCTCTGTGGATTACTGATAAAAACTGGAAAGCACAACAGCAGGTATAATAAAAGTTGTTACCTTTAATAACAGAAATCTCATTTTTCAGACAAAAGAACAAAAAAAATACAGAAAGCAAAATCATATTAATACCAATAAATTACAGAAATACATGAGATGCATCACACTTCTCACAAACAAGCAGCCAGACATTAAGATCACGTAACAACCAAATTTACACACCTGAGGCACACAAGGGGGGGGGGTTGTTTTTCATGCCACATGTACACCAATTTACAGAACGTTAGTTACACTTCAAATACCATACAACACCATCCACCATTCAGCAGAGAGGGGAGGGGACACAGTGGACTGAAAGATCGGCAAATAAACCCGTGCATTGACACATGTCATTTACAAACGGCACATTTAAAGTTGACTTGATTCTCCTTGCAGTATTAGCTGTAACTAATGGCAAAGTCTCTGTGGCTGCATATTCAATTCAGTGTTACGCTATATATCAGTTTAACACACCGAAAGTTGAGCCTGTGTCTCGACCAGGTCGTGAGTGGAACAAAAAGGAAATGGTAAACGTAGCTGTGTATTGCCTCTTTCTTTAAATTATATGTCATGTTTAAGTGAAAACAGGTAATGAAAGAAAAGATGGGGCAACGAGATGTAAATCTGTCTCACAAATTTTGTGAAATGAGCAAAAACTTTTGCATACACTGTTAGAGAACATGGGTACAGCATGTGACGTCAACAGCAGGTGTTTGAAGATACTTCTGGAAAGTTATTAGAGCTGAAAATGTGATAGGCTTATACAGCTGTCAATCAAGCAAAAGATAATATATCTTAAATATACGTCATTCAGCTGTTTTATATTATCGAAGTAGTATTTCTTTAAAATTATTTATCTACATGTTTGTACCAAAAAAGAGAGAATCATAAATGTTTACCAGGGTTGCTTTAACTTTCTAAGGGGCCCCAGAGCAATAATGAGCTGTGGGCCCCTCTGGCCTCCCACTCTGGGTATACATCAATCCTGTTGCCTCAACAAACAACAGCCTTATTATATACATTATACAGTTTTCGGCCATGAATAAAAATAATACATTTATTGATTTATTTAATAAAATTGCTGTAGAATCAACTAAATAGCTCCAAACCAGACAATGTACTCGGGGGCCACTGGGGCAGCTGCCTCCTTTGCTCCTTTGGTAATCTACCCGTAACAGGTAAACTGTGGAAAACACTGTCTTTTTTTCAAGAAATTCAAAGTCAAAACGTTAAAGTCTAATAGCTGCATGCATTATGGTTGAACTCAGTTGATAATAAGACCTTTAAAAAGGAATACATTTAGGGCTTGATTGAGTGACTGAACAGCTCTTAAACTGCACTAGTTATTACATGCAAAGCACACACATCTTTGATCTTGACTCAGAACTTCCTCAGGTTGATGTCACAGACGCTGCATTGTTGTTTTTGCTACAGTTCATGTATCACATTAATCCCATCCAAACCAGGAGGGAATTACCTTTCCCTTTTCGAGGCCTTAATTTTAATCTGAAACACTACTCATTTCACAAAATCTTTTCCAGTACCACCGCTCTGTGGTTACTTACTGCAGAGCACTGCTGAACTTGAGGTAGTAAACTTTGCAGTTCGGTTCGAATTGAGACAAACATAAGCATCGGATGTGTTAAACTATGGCAGCTAAATGAGTCCAAAATGATTTCAAAAGCAAATCTACATCGATGTAAAACTTAAATAATGTGATATCTGGTCAATTTGTAATTACCTGACCCTATAAATGGGTTTATGTATGGCATCAACTGGATCTTATGCTGCATTACAGCATTACACCCAAATTTGAAGGAAAACTGAAAAAAATGACATCAAAGTTTATCTTTCTTTCAAGAAAGTGCCTCTGCAGGGCAAGACAGGCCTCCTGATTAGTTTTCCAGACAGAGTGATTTATGTTAATATGTCAGTTTACCAGTGATGTCACAGCCATTATTGCGTGGCACATAAGGTATAGTAAATCCTCATGGTTTGGTTATGGCTTATCACACTGCATTATTACATACTAAGTGGTAGGCATATATACAGTCAGGACAAAACAATATGTTTGACCCTTCAATGGGCTGCAATGAAATGCTAATTTGGTCCATATTGACAGGCAAAAGTGCTCAATGACAAGACGCTGCATTTACTGAGAGAAAAAGCTAACTGCAGATCGGAATTTTACTTAAAAAAACAAAAATCCATAGAGCCAGAATTATTAAAACAAATGACTGGCTGGAGTAATGAAAGAGTCACAGTGTTAAAGTTGTAATTAATCTTAAATGGCAATAAAGAAAGTTATCACTGTTACAGACTTTCTGTTGGATGGTAAGCAAGCAAACTGATGATTCACCAAGCCCCTCCCCTTAACAGTTATTATCCAATCAAAGCTTATGAACTTTAAGTTGGAACAGCAGACCTTCTAGGCTTTAGATGTATATGATGATGAAGCATCATACACACACTGTACGCTCTCTGTTATCTAGTTGCTGCTGTGTTTTATGTTTACTCTATCAAGTCCAGTTCAAAGCACAATTTAAATGGTATTAAAAAAGTCTTCAATTAAATTTACCACATCTTCTTTAGGGTTGGGCAGTTGGACAAATTGCACACTAACAGTTGGCTGAGTCACCAGTGTTACCATTATTGTTGTAAGCTGCATACTGGATAATGATAACTAATAGAACTAAGTGGGCTGGGCTCAGCAAATGGTCAATTAACCAGATTCATTAACCTTTACCAACTGCAGATAAATACAACCACTGACTGTAAATAAAGATGGGTGAAGATGGATGACTTGTTTCCATTTGCTACCTTTGTACAAAATATGAAATATCACCAATATAAGAACTGCAAATTTGCACTGCTGATGTCATATGTAGCCAGAGTCTCTGCAGTAATGATCTCTGAGTTATAGTATCAGTTCAGTATCGAGGTCATGCCTGTGCACCCTCTTGGCTCCATCATAGGTTATGTTTACAGGAAAAATTTAATTGGACATGTTTATGACTTTACTATTTTAATGTATTTCCTATTTGGTAAACTGGAGGGGCAGGATTTATGACCTATATTACAGCCAGACAGCAGGGAGCATTCAGGATGTTTTGGCTTTAATTTCAAAGAGCTGTCGTTTCCTCCATCTTTTTACAGTCTTACACAGTCTTCTTACAGTCACTTAATTTAATAAATGAACTGTTTGTAGGCTTAATCCAGATTACTATCGTAACCATTGTTATTAATGAGCACTGTAGTGAGTATTTTGCAAAGTAAATGCACACTGAGCTCTTTTGAACATTGTTAGCTTTTCATGTTTCCATCAGTAAGACATGACTGAAAAAAGGCTTATGTTGAAACACCATGCCTCAGTTAAAACTAAAATTGGCATGAAACTTATTTTTAAAAAGATTATTGCAAAAATGGGCACTTGTTCTTATGGTATTAACATTATATATCATGATTGCAAATTTAAAAGTTAACACACGCATTAACACAGCCACACACACATGAAATTTGACACAGCTTCATGCATTTCGATTGAATCATACTCTAGCTGGGGGTTACTATTATTATTATTTTTATAAATATAATAATTATTGTTGTTATTATAATTGTTATAAGTGTTATTACTATTATTATTATTATTGTTGAAAGCAATTCAGGACATTTTTAAAACAGACACTGTATACTGCTCACAGATATTTAAAAGAAACAATGCAGTCACATAAATGTTTCTGGTGGGGAGTTTTGGACAAAAAACAGGAGGGAATATTGATGTCCACTCTCTTATTTTTTTTTGGGCCAGAACACCTCAAAAGAAATAAGGGAAAAATCGAATTCTGTTTTTATTAAATATAATCATGGAACCAACTATGAGATGGGTTGACAATATCCTGAAATAAGAGAAGCTAATTAATTATCCGACTGTGATTGTGTTGAGCATGGGAAGCCAAATATACAGGCAATATTCTTCTGTTAGCTGAACACATCATTCTGTTTTGCTGCTGTGCTCCACACAATTAGTTTGGAGAAAAACTACCTTGCCAGCAATTTACTTTGTGGGTCCTTGTACCTTCCAGATTACTTTCTTAAAATAGAATTGGAACATTTGATTTTTTTCTGAAACCTGTGATTTCATGTGAAAACTAAACAGATGTTAGTTTGCACACTTAAATTAATTCCAAAAAATGACAGCTTAAACATTTTTGGAAAAAAATTAGCATACACTTCAATTAAATAACATAAATGAATACTCATGGAGATAAAATTGATCTTGGTCATAGTTTTAGTCATTAAGTCTAAATGACACATCCCATCTTTAGTACAGTTAGAAGAAACTCCTCTAAAAGTCAACAATCACATGTTAGCCTAAATATTTCCTGGTTCTGGATACCATGCTATGAGTTCTTCCTAAAAATGATATTTTTTGCCACATTTTGCACCAAATAATATCATTCTTTCCAGGAAAGTTATTTTGAAATTACCAAGAAATAACAGCAACTGTAAAATAAAACATTAACATTGTTTTTGTTTTGTAGAATACTTCCGAAATGTGTGTGTGTGTGTGTGTGTGTGTGTGTGTGTGTGTGTTGGCTCTCTGTTAGAAAATACCAAGATGGACTCTATGTACAACATTCACGAAACATTTACATGCAGCTCCAAAGCAAGATGGATGTTGGAAGAGGCTTTGCTACCACTGCAGATGTTGCATATACACCATTTGACAGAAAACTAAAAAAAAAGTGTGATTATAAATGTTCTACAATGCCAACTGACAGATATTTTTCGAGAATAAAGGAAATATTAGAGACACAAGATGTCATGTTATACACCTAAACATTTCCTGTCTAAGTGGAAATTAAAGCACATTAAAATCTCAGCATATTATATCCTCACTGGTCGCCTTGAAACACATAGCAGTAGTTATGATACAAATCCCCCACAGAAAATACACCAAAGTGCTGTCACAAAGCACAGAACATTAAGAAAAAGAGGAATTACAGGGGAGGAACTGGGCTGGGATGGAAGACGACGGCTGGAAGCCAGTACAGCATTTTGCATTTTGTGAAATCACAAGCTCAAAGATGGTTTGCTGTGTGATTGTTTGCTTGACCCAGTGCAGGAGGGGAGGGATTTCTTCCGTTTTTATTAAAAAGCACTTTGGTAACGTCAGGTAGAGGAATCACTACGTAAGCCAATATGTGTCTACAGCACATGGATGTCGGAGAAATGCTGGCAAGATTTTTTTTTTAAATCGCTGGTGAAGCCGTGAGGATTCAGGACATTTCTCATGACTTAACTGGAACAATTTCAGATATTACCATGACATCTGCAAACAGTTTGGAATCTGTGTTTCAATTAAAATAATTAAGAGAAATTTTGATTCATAAATGAATGTTTATAGAAAATAATCATAAATGACCCAGTGAGGAAAAATTTCATTGGTTAGACAAACAGAAAGCAGAATATAGACTGTCACCAAGCAGTGTGAGCTGTAATTTTAAAGCACTGGAGAGGCCAAGCTGCCACCAGCTGACTGCTGATCTGAATTCCTGGGAGCTTCATGCTGTTAATGATGCTGCTCAGCTTTGATTCAGCTTTTAAACGCACCTAATTACAGCATCAAAATGCTTGAAAAAGTCTTGGTCGTCTTATGTGATCACCGCAGTGCTGTTCCATAAAAACACCAAGGATTATGGGTATGAGAAGACCATTGTAGAAGTGTGCAGGGTAAGACAAATTACTGGCTGGATCAAGTGATTTGATGACCATCACCTGCCTTTAAATAAAATGAACAGCAAGGGGATAAGTTGAGTAAAAGTAAGAGAAAACTGAATGGGATTTGGTTTAATATGACATCCTACTTTTTAAAAATCTCTATTCAGAAAACTAATGGAAATGCATCCGTTTTTATAATTTGACATCCTCAGCAAACACTTTGGTGGCCTTCATCTGGTAACAATTTAATCACAGAGCTGAGGACAGCGTGTTGCACCAGCTGTTAAACTTCACAAACAGTTAAAGGATAGAGAAGGAACAGGAAGCTGGGGCTCTAAGGAGGAAGGAGACTCCATAACAGATGGACCAGTCAGGATTTTTTTTTTTCAAACCTGACAACTGACAGGGTGAAGAAGCTTCCAAGGAGGCTTTTAGTCAGAGAAGAGGCTGGCGAAAGACTGTCGGAGGCTGCGGATGGTCTCAGCTTTGGCCTCGTCGTCAGTCACGTTTCCCCGTAGCGTCTCTGTAAAGGTGTTGGTCAGCGACTGGGATTTGCTGCACAGTAAAGAGAGCAACCATTTCATTAACTTCTATTTAAGCTGCTAGAGGAAAGGTGAAAGAATAGTTTGACATATTCGTTGTATACTTATAGTGTCATAGGTCACTTTGGTGTGATATTAGTGGGACCCCAGTGTGGACTTACTTCAGTTGAGGTGACTGTTTCTGAGCTCCAGGCCCAGAGGAAGCAGGGATGGGACCGGGCTGGAAGGCCTGACTGGGAGAGGTGGTGGCTGAGCGGGCTCGCTGAGGTGAACCCTGAGCTGACTGGGAGGGAGAGGCGGAAGCTGAGCGGTGTCCTCCTGCAGCAGGTACACACAAAATACATGTAGATGACTGTATTTTTTTACTCTTCTGTAACACTGCTGCAGCAAGTTCTCTGTTGTAGCAAAAAACATACAGAAACATGTCACTTACCTCGTCTTGGCTGTGTGGTCTGTGGATGAAGGGACACAGAGTCATTATTTAGTCATGCACATACAGGTGCCAAGTCCACATGGACTTATAGGACATAGAAATATATTTAGAGTGTTGACATATGCATCAGGCATGCACAATTTTTTTATCTTCCTTTTCCTAAGTAAAGGTGAGAAAACACATTTTAATGAGAAACTTTGCACAGATATAAGCCGATATATAGAGAGTCTAACCTTTGATGGGACATAATCCTATGAAAAACATATTTTTGAGCAGAGGGGGACTTAAATGTGTAAATTTGAAGTCTATAATCTGTAAAACATGAGCACTAGGGTCCTCCCCCAGCTGAGGCTTCCAGTATATGGTCTATTAACAACCTTATAAATGTATGAAGTAAAAGTCTAATTAGCTGTAGTGCTAATAGCAAAAGTGGTAATTTAGTGTAATCATTAACAGTGTTCATTTTGTGATACATGAATGATGGAAGTCTTATCGATACTAAAATGATCAGAATGAATAACAGTATTAGCAATATTAACAATAATTACATTTGCAGTCAATATAATGGAAGCAACAGCTACAGACGTGCATGTGCATGATCATAACAGGTAATACAGTTATAATAGTAACTATTGTTTCAACAGAATTGTAAATAATCACAGTAGTAAATAGTTATAGCAGTTACATAGGAAAAAGATGATGAGTGGGATATAACATAGTAATGTACCTTGACAGAGGAAGGCTGAGGTGTGGCAATTCCCAGCAGCACCTGGGCCATCTTGTTGATCACCAGCTCTGTGATCAGCTGCTTATCTTCCTCTACATGCTCACCAATCAGAGGCATGGAGCTGTCCATCACCTGCAGAGACAGAAAAAGCAGCCAATCAGATCTTGGATGGTAGTTGCAATAAAAAAACAAAGCCACAGAGCTTCTTCTTGAACTTCTTTCTCCACTAGATGGCACTATTGTATCTGTTATATCAGGATTAGTTGAGTTCAGACCCTGAATGATGTCGGGATAATGGACTCTGTGGTCTTTTGCCAACAGTGATGAGTCATTTTATATCTTAGACAATGTAAGCTATGAAAAAACTCTGCTGACCTTAAATACGATTTATTGCCGGATGCACTGACTTCTCTGTTTGTTCCCATGCACCATCACAGTCCTCAGAAAGCCCCTTGTCCTGGGTCTCTCACAAACCTCCGTTGTGTAATTCAGCAGTTTATTATCAGGGGTTTGAGATACTGCAGGAGGCCCCAGTTTGGCCAAAAAGAGGTCAGAATATAATGCAATTTATTCCTGATGTTGATTATTCTCATAAATCCTTATTAAAAAGATTAAAGTGTCATTTCCTCAGCCCTCCTCGATGATAAAATGTATAAACCAAACTGCAAAACAACAGTGTATTTTGCATGTGTAGGTGAGGCATTAAAGCTTCATTTTAAGAACTCAACACAAAAAATATTCAGTGTTCCTGTTCTATTTTCCATTTGAGCAATAGATAAATTGAATGGGTATATTTAAACACACAAATCTAATCTTTCAAACTTTCAGCTATTTTTCTGTCCCAATCTCTAACAGCCTATCAGGTCCTAAATTTATAATCTCCAGTGAGCAGAAGTTATAATGTGACTCCATTTGTTATTGTTATGTTGCCCTGGGTATGACTTGTAAGGGCATAAACCACATCCACTGTCATTCACAAATACACGTAATTAACCTCAAAGTGAAAAAAAAAAAAAAAGAACAACAGCTTTCCCACCACTTGAGCTCACATGCACATACACGTGTACTGCAGAACCACAAAGCACATGGGGCTCTGAGACCCGCTGTCCTCCTCCCTAAAGACCAAAACAAACAGGAGCAGAGAAGTGTGGCTGCTGGCACTGTTGGCTTGGATGCAGATGCCTTGTGCGGTGGATGAGGCTGCTGTACCGCGCCCCGGCCACGGGCTGGAAACACAGCGCTGAGCATGCATGCATGTGCTTATCCTCTCGTACATGGTGTACGCCAAGCAGAGGCCAGCCATGTGCTGCAGAGAGCATGCAGGCATCCGAATCCAAACAAACACTGTACCAGCTCATTTCAGCACACGGGCTTTCCCTTTCCTCTAGCTAAAGTTTTTTTTATTAAATGCATCAATTAAATTACATTTAAAATACTTTCCTTCCTCAAGAGCAATTCCAGGCAAGCTGGTTTGGAGACATAAAAACACACACATCATGTCGTGTGGTGTTTTTACAGTTTGAGTCATATCTTTCCTAATGGTACAAGACAATACTGAGGCAGAGAGAGAGGATCTGTTGTTGCTGAGGTTAGACCCCTAAAAGGCCCATATGGATAACAAAATATTGATCTTTAAATTTGCTTCATAACTTTGGAACCTATTAATAGATATATCTATAGATATGCATAGTATAGTTTTCTACATAACCATACAGAACTTACAACAAACAGTCATTGTTATTGTTTTTTTTTTTTAACCTGTCCACTGTTTATTTTTTTCAGTTAAATATTAAATGATTTATTTGTGTATAATGTTAAAAGAATTATTAAAATTGCTGATCACAAGCTCTAAAAGCCTCTAGTGGTGTTGCCAAAGCTTTTGATTCTTCTGGGCAACATTACAGGGCTGAAAAATATTCATTTTTCATTAAAATAAGATGAAGAAATGAAAAACAATGCTCATATACAAGAAGCTTGAACTAGAGAACATTAACTACTTATTGTTTCAGCTTAGGATCTGACTGTATGTCCAGAATACGGAAATGGAGGCTCACTAAATCTTTCCCTTTAATTGCATTAATCCAATCAAAGACAGCAACCACGCCTGGGTGTTGTATAAATGATACATAGGAGTTTGGACGGTCTTGATATTTTTTGTTTGTTTGTTTGTTTTTTGCCTCCCCAAAACCAAAAACACAAGACCGCAATGTCAAAATAAAGTAGAAACCAAGCACAACTTCCAAGGACTAGGAACATATAACTTTTACCTAGTCTGTGGCACAACAGGTTTTATTAAAAAAGTTCTGTTTTACGATTGAATGTGTAGTTGTTTCTGTGTGGAAGCTGGTACAGGATGTACCTCATCTTTGCAGTGAAGGAGCAACCGAGAGCATGCCGGTGCTTTTCTTTGACCTTTGCAGGATTATGCACTGTTAATTTTTCCTCCTGGCTCAGACTGCTAATGTTAAGTAGCAATGTAGTGCTCTGAGGTTTCTGAGGAACAACATTCAGCACTAACATCCTAAACTGTGGTCAGAGCAAATTTTAAATGTAAAAGTTTCTTGCCATTATGACACAGTTCTTGCTCCCAAGCCCCCACAATTACCAGACTGGCTACCTGCAACTTTTTTCCTGTTGTGCACAGCAGAAACAGTCTCTGAACTGTTTGAACACACAGGTTTGTACATTGTTCTCCTATCTACTGTTACATGCATTATATGAAAATCACATTGTTTTTCTTGCCAAAATATTGTGAAAGTGTCAGATTTTCATACACTCTACAGAGTGTATAAAAGTTCAGTCCAATAAAACATGACATTGATTTTGTTAAGAGGCAGCCAAGCCACCCTTGATCAAGTCTCAATCAAATCCCTTTATTGAAGCGCTTCCTGATGTAAAATCCTCTCCCACCATCATGCTTTATGTGGAAACAAATCAAACCACAACATAAAATTTAAATCTTTGATGGGATTGGATTGTTTAATGCACCCTGGGATCTGCAGTATTGAAAAAACATTAAAAATACAAAGTGAGTTTTTTATGTACCAGGGTTTCTTACTTTTTTATCTTTCAAAGTAGTTTGAAATTTACCCATTTGGCTGAATACTGTTCTACAGAGAACCACCATCCATACCGGGAACCATTTAAAGCCCTTCCTTTTCTGTGTGTACCCAGCTTCTTGGCCAGGATTCGGTGGTAAGGTGGGGCGTGGCTCACTGTTTTGGCCTGTTGAGTCATTACCACAGGGGACTGAGCAGAGGTCTGGCAAGCGACCGCCAGGCCCCACTTCAAACAACGTGTGGTGGGAAGCAGAGCCAGGATCCACCCTGCTGATTTATTAGGATACAGAGTCATCTAGCAGAAGACTGGAGCTGCCACTGGCCTTTTCAGCACTGGAACATAGAGGTGTTGTTCTGCACTTTTATTGAGCAGCACAGTGTTCTGTCTGGACAATATACCCTGATGCATGGGAAAGTTCACAGAGCACAACATGTGAAATGTGCTAATTCAAAGTTATGGTGCAGTCGCGGCACAGGGATGGGCAGAGGCTGATGTTTTCCCAGGAAAACAATTTTAGCTTTAAGATAGCAGCATTTATAGTCATTTCTCTTGCTAGCTTAATGATGTTTTTATTCAATCCAAGTTTTCAAAAGGTCAGGGAAACAAGAACCTATGGCTGGTTAATCAGAGTTTATCTTACTGAGTACACTGTGTCCTTAAACTCTGTTTACTGTATCTAACTTCCCCTCTCTCTCTGCTGTGTTGTGACTGTCAAGTAAAATTAGTCATGGTATTGAGTGATGTCTATTCACATCCTGAGTGTATTGTCTTATTTCCATCATTTTGTCACGTGAATTCATATTTTTAGAGCCTTAAAGAACAATCATGCTTCTTAAATGTTGACACTTTCTGTTTATATCGTGTGCCAATTACATACCTAGAAATGCAATTTCATACATTATTAAATCAAAAGACAACTATTTTTCTGCTTTTAAAGCTTTAAAATATTATTGAGCCATTAACCATCGTGCAATGTTGCATGACTCTGTTTTTGTTGCATTGTATGGGCGTTCATATGTCATGTGACACCACACTATACAGTGCTGTATTATGATGTGACCTCCTGCACAGATTATATTGTAATGTACACACTGAAATCCTTAATCTTATTTAGTAAAAAACACTGTATCTGTCAACTGTAGAAAATCAATGTTTGTTCATTCAATAGCAGCTAAACTGCTTTAGTCTAAACCACAGAAGTTGATAAACGTTGCCCTCAGTAGGTACCTGCATGACTAAAAATATAATTCTTTTCAGTTGATTGATAATTGAAGTATATGTTGTTATCATGAGATGTCATATCATGTCATCTTATCTCATTCTACTGGTGTATCCTGTCATTTCATGCTGTGTCCTTCTGTAAAATGTCAAATGTGTAATGTCATGACATATAATAACTTGCCATTGTGTATAATATTTAATTGTGTCCTGATTGACTGTCATTGTTATGTGATATAAATTTTATAATTCAAGACTTGTTTTGTTTTGGGTTTTTTTGCATCTTGGTAACGCTTCAGTTCACAATTTACTTTTACACCACTGCTGAAAATAAAAATTACCCCTATAAATTAGTCAAAATTTTAATTTTGTGCAGCCTCTTGCTTGGTAGCTCTCACTTTTTCTCTTCTTCTTCTCTTTCTTACTCCATCAATGACCTTCTCTGTCTCTGCTCTGCCATGATGTTCTCATAATACTGAGCTAGCTTCTCCTTATTCTAGCTAAAGCCCCACACACAAGGCTTCAAGTTGGCAGCCTGTCTTAAAGCACCAATCCAATCCAATCCCTTGCACCTTTATGCTGGGCTGTGTTGTGTCATGATGTTGTGGTGTGAATCTGCACAAAGCCGCAGTTTAACACCAGCTGCAGTTGACTGTTAATGAAGTGCCTCTGAGCAAGCTCATTACTTTTCATTAGGGAGAGGTGTCATGGCTAATGTCTTTGTCTGGAACAAAAAACAGATTCCCACTGTGATGGACACACAGCTCTTCCCTGTCGTGGTTAATTAAATTCCATCATGCTGAAGGGGACGGCATGGGAGAGAGACAGCTAGATCGAGCAGAGGAGGAGGAGGAAGTCTTGCTTGTCAGAGTACAATAGTTCCTCGACTGTGTCACCAGTTTCCCTGTTCAAACAGTCTGGCTCGAAGACTATACATCTCTGGGGAGTTGGTAGACATTTCCTGAGATAGTTTGAGGCTAAAAAAAGAGGCTTATTTTTTTCCCCTGCTGATCTCATCCAGCTTGTAGACAGATGCATGATGTTGTGGTATCAACCAAAAATGGACACATAAGACGTGCCAGACCAGTCTGTTTCCTCTTATTTGAAGACAAAGGAGTTCAAATAACAAAACGGATTACAGATGATGACACTATTTGTCTGCTGCTTGTCTCCTGGGTGAACGAAATTTCCCTCATAAATACTCTGGCATAGTCTGTTATCACTCATTCCTTTATTAGGACTTTCAAAGGCAAAGTTACAATTGGCTGTACTGGTCTCTCAACATACCTCGTCTACTTTCACCTCACGGCCACTAAAGGCCAGTTCCTTAAAATTCAAAGAAAGACTGATGGCAAATCTTGCTAACGGCATAGATGGAGCAACACTGTCCTTAATTTGGAGTTAAGTTTCAGGCAGCCACCTGTTTCACTGAAGTCCAATTTTTCTTCTTGACTTTAAGCTCCAGTTAGTCTTAACCTATTTCAGAATGGAATATTGTGCTCTCCATCAGCTAAATGCTAAATGCTACATGCTACACTAGCTAGTAACAACATTTTTGCTTTCTTTTTTGTTATTCAGGTAGCTTAAACTGGCTTTTTTAAAAACTATTTTGCTAAAAAATGTTTTCTCTGTTTCGGAAAAACTATTTTAGTAATACCAAAAACATAAAGTTGTGGGTCATTAAAAAAAAAAGAAAACTAGCTGTAAGGCACTAAAAACTCCAGAATTTGGGGCAACTGTAGAGTCAATGACCCTGGTGGGAATTGAACCTTAAACCAGGCAGCAGTGCCACCAAACTCATCCAGCTGAGGATCAAACACAAACCTTTGAGTTACTTTTCAGGGGAACCTTCACCAAAGCAGTTGTGTAAGGTTATGCAACAGCAGGTTTATTTATCTGAAAATGGAAAACTGCACATGGAATATTACATTTTAGCCGTGGACTTTAAATAAACGGGCTTTGTTGGTAGACACAGTGACTCAACCGCTGACTCCTGACGTTGTTTTCATTCTCCTGCCTGTGTTTGGTCTCCAGACTAATCACTCTTACAAGGCTCAGATGATCACGTACCATCAAGTCTGGCTACACCCTTCCCTGCTGACTTTCACCATGATATGAAAAATACTATCAGCAGGGACAGAGATTGAATTCAAGGGAATGTTTACACTGGAATTGTGTTTTTACCATGTGTTCCTATTATATCTGGGCTACAGATGACTGGTGTGGGTCCAGCACTGGTAAATCACTAAGAACATATCAAATGTTTAGAATGAGGCTTGTCCTCCATCATTCAGCCTACTTTAGTCCAACATGTGTATCCTTTGTTGAAAAACTAAACTAAACTTCTTATGAAATTAAAATTACACATGAAAATACTGTGGTACATATTTAAGACAGACCTTTGTGTTTAATGTTTAAACGCACTAAAGGTTAAACATATTATTACAACCTCCTGATTGTAATTTTCAGCCTCTTGTTCCTGACACTGTCTTTAGTTCTCAATTGTGCAATCTCTGACTTTAGTTGAGGGTTATTCTGTGAACAAACTGACCTCGATGATATAGTCATTGCCGTCTTTTCCATGAACAGCCTTCACTGCACAGATGTCTAGACCACCAAACATCTCAGCGCAGGAGTCCACCCACAGCCGATATCTGGAACATAGTGACACCAAAGACTCATAAACCGACCAAATGGTTGATTAGAAGGTGCTTTGTATATTTATTTGAAAAGTACTTATACCTTATACCAGTGCAAAGAAATATGCATGAACCTGAGTTTATATAATAAACATAACTTTCATTTTTTATTCTTTAAAAATTCTATCTAAACAAAAGGATAATTATGTGGGAACATAGACTGCATTTTTTATTTTTACATATACTAATACATTATGTTAATTAATTATGAATAATTTGTGTATATGCGCGCACACGCCTGTGTGTGTCTGTGTGTGCATCATGTGGAATGTGATCACAGTTATCTTATGAGGATTTTTCTTCAATCATGAGTACGCATACTGACATTTGTTATTCAGAAGATACTTGTATTCAAAAAGTACATACAAAAAGTGCATACTGGACACTCCTTTCAACGGTATTTGGCTGAGGTCTAGTAATGGGACTTTTTTAGGGATCATTGGATTGAGGGATGCAACATTTATCAAAAACCAGATGTCTTTGAAGGTGTTAAATTTAAAAAAGGTTGTTAGTTGTCTAAACAGGTCAACATTAAGCCACTGTACCTCTGAGTCATCTCACCTGTCAGTCATGGCGATCTGTTCCAACATGGCAGAGCCTGTGTTAGCCTTCCAGTTCCCAGAGATAGATGTTCTCCTGCAAATCAAAGAGAAAAATCAACTGCTGAATGAAACATCAACTTGCCTCCAGTTTGAGAGCTACATTACTCCATGCTCCATGAAGACATAATTAATCACAAGTAAAAGTCTGCAAGCAAGTCAGAACCCAGTGGACCATGAGGAGCTGAATCCATTTTCAGGTTGTGCTTGGGTAAATCCTGTCTCTCTCTCTTTTTTATTTACCAGTCAGAGTCTCATTTCTGCCGATTTAACTTCTCTCCTTTCATTGTGCCTTAATACACGTAGGCATTGTATGAAGCCTAAACTGACATATTAAATAACAATGACATACCATATTTTAGATACACATATGCACATGCATATTACTCATATGCATTAAACATATATTGCATGTATTCTATGCACATTATTCACATAACATGTGACAATTCAGTTGACCATGCAGATCATTTGAGAGTTCTGAAGAGTCCCCCATGCTTTTTGAAAAGCTGCATTTTGTAAGACTTTTGATCAGATTTCCACTACAAACAATGAGCCACTTACTCAAAGTGGGCTGTAAATCTTTATCTACTTATCTGCAACCGAGTCAAGTCTTGTCTGCAGCATTATGTCTATGTTTCTAATGGAAAGTTAGTATTCATATATGTAGCAATGGTTGTTGGTGGCACTGGTAGCTATGTTTGAGCTCTTCATTAAATTAGAGGTGTGTGAGTGTTTGCATGTATTAAATGGGGAGCAGAATGGGTGTGTGTCTCAGCCCTGGATTAAATAAAAGCAGATGATATTGTCAGGCTTGGGCCCGGCTACTGCTTCATCACCACAGGCCTGGGCTGGGACAGGACAGCTTCTTTTTGGCCTGTGCTGAGTCACAAATCTTTCTTGTGTAGCTAAATAGCTCGAGGGAGAAGCTATCGTCACTTCATCAGTGATGATGATTGCCATCCACACCTACATGATGTCTGTGTCAAAACGATTTAAACACAAGCTTTCATGGTGAGTCCAGGGGAAAATGAGATGAGATAAGAGTTGGCTAACTCTCTCCCTCGTCTTTTAGTCAATTATTTATTTAGATACAGGACTGAGAAGTTGAGAGGGTGTTGACTCACACTCTTTGTTGCTATAAGCTCCACTGAATTTACAGTACATGGTCTCTTTCTTCCAAATGGGTGTGTGGCCTTGAAGGAGGAACAGGATTGTGAATTTGTGAGTGTGTAGTCATTATTACAGAGAACTGGCCGGAATTTTTAATTTGTTTTCTTATCTTTTAAGTATTTAGAGGTAAATAATTTGCAAGGGCTCAGTAAACGAAAAATATCCCTCTAATGTTTCATTTCCTGTGCTGACAGAGCAGCTAAAATAACTGTTTAGATCTGATTATGTGTCAGATTTTGTGTTGTAAATATTTTTTGTTGTGTTTTTTTAAAGCTGTTGTTGTTACTTTCTCCCTTATTCTCACTTATTTTTGTGGCATAAAAAAAAGTTTAAAAGTTACACACCTTTCTGGCGAGTTTTAGAGTGTGATAGCTCTTAGACTTTTTGCACCACAGCCACTCAGAATCAAGGAGACGCAATGACTTGATTTGATTTCACAGCTATAGTTTCTGTTATCAATAAAGGCCCTGCTGGGGTAGAACTTCTTGATGATCCAAAAACTTTTAGTGTGTGTGAAAACAAATTTGTTTGATTTCCATGGTTCCATGGTGGAGATGCAAACAAAATGTGCCAAAGAGCTCTTGCCTCCAACCTTTGGCTTTGTAGCTCCTGCAACTCTTTAGTTTGTACTGTCTATTGATGGAAAAATGCTTTGATTGCTATTTCAGAGAAATTTCCACTCAAGAAAAAATAATTTTTGATGTTAAACCGGCCATAACTAAAAATATTGGTCCAATTAAGTTGCTTTATTAGACGTTTCACCACATTTGAAAAGGCATCAGAATCAAAGGTGTCAACTGAACTCCACATAAGGTTAGGCTTTTTGACCTGGTTGGTCCCTCCTGTTAAATGTGTGATGCTGGTGGTGTAAAACAGCTTACATGTAAGCCTTGTAGTTGTTTCCGATCTTCTGGATGCGGATGTCGTACTTGGACTGGACGTAAGGCTCGGTGGTGGCGTAGGTCCCAGCCAGAGCTACCACACTGGTGATGTCCTGAAAGTCCTGTTGGTTTTCAACTTTGATCTGTGGGGGAGACGTCACTCATTAGCGAGCAGCTAATTAAAAAGCATGGCGTCAAAGCTGGCAGTGGAATTTCACACTTGTTCACTGGCCGGATAATGAAGAGTGCCTGGATGGAAACTTTGCTCAGGGGCGGCTTTGAACTACGTCACCACTCCCATTGAGTGATTAGGCCGTATAGTGCAGAGACAGACTCAGAGGAAATGATGCAATGGGAACACAAAACACGAGTCTTACATAAAAAGTCAAAGGTATTTTTCACTATAACTTCTAGATAAGTAGGTAACAATGAGGTGTGACATTTTAAAATAGAAAGGAAACAAGTAGTTACCCCTCAGTAATAGCCGTAAGACCCTAAGTTCTTTCTGCCTACTCTCTATTTTGGGTACAAAAGCTGTCATTGGCTGCTTTACTACAATTTACAGGCATCACCTGTTTTTTGAACAATCTTACTCTGATATCTTCTTTGTATTTTTGGTGGATGATGTCTCAAGTGATTCTCTTTTCTTTGTCTAATTTAACTATGTTGACACATAGATTTTCTGAGGGCATTTCTATCAGGTTATAGGAAACTGATATGCAGCACATTGCAAACTGTCAGAGCTCAGTGTCTAAGATGCAAACTGATTCATTCCAGAGCTTCCACTGACTCAACACCATCCATCTCACTGACACCATCTCAGTTAAACACAGGGGAAGTGGAGAGAACAGTCATCATAAAAAAACAAAACAAAAAACAAAACAGACATAAAATCCAAATAGGTTTTGATGTTGCTAAGGGGTTTTATCTCATCACAATGTCTTGATCTTCGATGGGTTCGAGTGTAAGTTAACTAAGTGTGTATAAAAGTTATAAAGTAATTCTAAAATAGCAAGAAAATTTATTGCAGGTGTCTGTTGCTCTTAACTGGACTGAATGTTGTTTCTAGGGCTGTACTTGGGTTGTACATGGTACCCCCGAATGACCACTCCCCATGTGATAGAGAATCACATAGACTTTTTCATTTTTAAAAATTGCTTTCAAATAGCACAGTTTATCCTTCTTCATTACAAGACATATGAACTCGTTGGTCCCTCTTCTCCTGCTGCCACAAAATGTAGCAGATTTGCCATCCAATGGGTGGCAGCAGAGAGTGAGTGGCTGGTTGTAGCAGATTTGACATAAAATGTGCCAGACTGTGCACTGGTGAACCACAGTGTGTATCCACAGAGATGAAACAGATGCTAAATGTTGTTTTTTGAAAGTACTTGAAATTATAATACAAAGGCTTGTGATATATTAAAATTTAACACAAATTTATGCCTTTTCACAGGGTGAAATATCCCGACCACTGCTGCTAGTATTGCTTCAGATGCCAACACACAATAAGTTATGTCCATAGAATGGGCCAATAAGGTGCCACTAAATTGTATGACTCAGAGTCTAAGTTTTAACATAGTCAGAAGATATATAGAATAATTTTACTGCTAGACCAATACAAGAATATGTAGCTGAGTTGTGCCATGGAAGATATAAAACTGTTGTAGCACAGTATGATATTGTCATGTTAATCAGGCTGGAGTAAAGCATGGAAATCCCCAATGGAAAATGAGACACTTTGTGAGGTCTTAACAATGTTAATGTAATGCTTAAAAGGGTTTCGATTTAATTTACTTTAATACACAAATAAACTCAAAAAACCATCAAAAAAGAAAATAGTTTGGGCGGAACAAAGAAATCCCAAGGAGCTTTTAAAAATGATGCAACCCTCACCAGAAAAATGAACGAGAGAATCGATGGTGGGAAAACAAATGAAGTGCGATGAGCAAAGGCTAAAATGCCACCAAAACTATAAAAGTAGGTTGAAATGTTTAAAAGGAGGTCAGGCAACTTTGATGGTTAATGTGGTCCAGTAAACACTGTTGTTACTTTGATGGGTAATAAAATGAAAACGCTTGTTGTAACGCACATATAAAGCTGCTGTACCGCAAATAAGTTCATTTGTTTAGAAGACACACGTGCAAATGTTTATTATTTTCCAAGCTGATAGAGTACACATCTGATGACTACAAATAAAACTTGAGAGTGCAGAATAATACACACACACTCTTAAGTCCATATGGAAAGCCTCAGCTATACAGTAGCAGCAGCTGACGCAACTGGTCTTGTCCATGAATGATTGTAAAAGTTGCTTCTCTGTGTTATTTACTACCTGATTAATTTTAAGTTTTGATAATGTAAGCATATTATTAAATCCTAAACATGTCTTATTTCAAGAGATGCAGCCTGGCTTGCATACAAGTAGAATAAGCTATTGGCTAAAAGCTAAATGCTTCAAAAAGCTGCTGTGGTGAAGTGGCCTTGATAATTTAATGCACTTCCTGTTTTGGACAAATGTAATGGTTTAGCTTGCAGTTGTAGTCTAAATAAATGTAATATCACTTGTAAAATAGTTTTAAACTGGCTTGAAAACAAGTAGTGGGTACCAGTGACTGTCAGCTGCAAGTAGATGTCATAGAAAAATGAAACTGAGAGCTTGTCACCTCCTTAATTTTGTGAATCATCATTTGAAACATGATGCTTGGCTAGGCTTCAATAGAATTAGCCAGTATTTTAACATGTTAGCCAGTTTAACATCACTTGTAAACCGACTACATTCATCCACAGTGTGGATTCACTGTGTAATCTAAAAATACAATATTTGGTGTATATTAAAATGCTGAACTAAGCTAAATCCTGTCATGCCACAGTCTGAAAATTTTAGGACAAAAGAAAAGAGACTGTGTGACGACAAGACATACTCTTTGGATAGTTTACAGTGCGTTTATCTGTGCAGTTGAGCCGTGGATAATTGATACAAACATAAATAGAGCAAACCCCAAAAGTGCACAGTAGCTTAAACATATTATGGCTTTAGTTAGATTGCATAACTTTTTAAGTGGTGAGAACTTTGTCCTTGCTCAAAGCAACTGAATTGCTAGACAATCAAACCCATACTTGCTCATTTCAGTACACTCACATGTTTTGCTGAGGGATAATTAAGTCACAAAAGTACTTCAATGATACCGGTTATGTGGAAATATCTATCCAAAGTTAGCCTAAATGAGCTGAATTTAGCTACCATATAGCTACTAATCATACAGAACAAATTAGACTATAGCAAAAAAAAAACAAACTTGTGCATGTATCAAAGTAGAAAGGGTTTGATGTATTATTTATTACAGAAATTCAATATTTAATTTGGAGAGAGATCATTTCTTCTCTGAACAGCTACATAGTGTTGTTTTAATGTTGATTGATATGTTTGTTCTGGATGGCTTCTATTTTCCCTCTGTCAATTCAGTGCTCTTTTTGATTATTATTTTAGTTTTTGCTATTTTAATCTAAGTGTATAATAGTTTGTTGCTTATCACATTGTTTTTTAATCGGCATATTGTCATATATTATATATTATTGCTATAAAGGCACATCTATATGCTGCAAAGTTATAAAATTTGTGTGCATTCAGCAAACTTCCTCATAGTGTAAGGCTTGCAAAGAGAATGACTGACGCATTGAGGCTGAGCTCTGAACCTTGCCTGTTTACAGAGAGCAGGCAGAAGTTGGAACAACAAAATCAACTGCATGAAGGGAAGTGACTCAAGGTTCACATCATGGCTCCAGAGGTAGAACTTGATAGCTGATGGCAGGTCCAGTTCTGAGCTGTAAGCATGCAAATGGTTCCAGAGGATTACGCAATTCCTCTGAGAAGCTAAACAAATCGTAATGATGCAAACAGAAAGCGAAAGGTAAGCCGAAGAAGGTGAAACGCTGGCATGGAGATGAAGGACAGAGTCTGGTGGAAAATGTCGTGTCATACTGATCAGTGTCCAGACTTAATGACATACAAGCTAAACTATGCAGCCTGACAGGTTTAAAAACATGTTATGGGAAAACTGGGATTAGCCTTCACTTTGCTACTGCCACTTCAGTGTTTGTCCAATGAAAAAGACTCATGTCTAGACACATTAAATATGTTTAAGATGTAAATATACAAACATACAAACACAAAGATCCACTTAACATGATTAGCTGACAACAAAAAACTCATTGTGCCACATTTCAAGAGGGAACTACAAAAATGGCTGTTACTTTCTTATTTCCACAAACAAATATATCAATGAATATGTGACTGAATCACAAAGACAAAGAATGAAGTCCTGATGTCATCATTTGAACCACAATTTTCTATGAATTTGAATTTCCTTTAACCTTAACCATGTTACCTTTGCTTAACAGCGACCCTGCTGGCCACAATTGGTGATTACAGAATTATGAGATGCTAAAATTCACATGACTTTCTGAAGTCACTTGCCTCGATGACATCATTATTAGATGACCTAACTGAGAGTGAGTGATATGAGAACACAAGCAGGAAAGGACATCATGTTTCCTGATAAAATTGTGTTTATTTTTTATTTTACTTTAGAAATAACACCATTAAAATGTTCCCATGTGACACTATAAATGAAGTTTGAAAACTGAAGGAGAGAAAAGTCATGAAGTTAGCAAACTGACTCAATATGTTTTAGTAAGGCCTGTGCAGTGATAATGGTATGGGACCAAAATTAATGTACTGAAATTGAATTATCTCAAAGTGCCTCATGTAGCCCCTTCAAGTAAGTGTGCGATAAGATGCAATAATAGTTTATATGGTTTTAACATGTTAAAAATGCAAATGACTTACATGTGCATTATAGGATTCTGTCACAGGTAAACAAAACAGCAATAACCTGAATCCCACATGCTCCTGTCAGTTCTCAGAGCCCTGTGAGGTCTCAGGGGTTAAACGAGGTCCTGCTCTACAAGGGCCTGCCAAGTTCCTCTCAAGCCTTATGGGAAATTCTATAGCATGTCTGGCTCCCCAACAGGAAACCAAGCCCATCCAGACAGACGAGGGCAAAGGACATATAGGAAGTGTTTCCCCCTGAGAATCTAAATAACTGACAGGAGAGAGACTAAGAGAGAGAGGTACATGTCCTGGAGGGGAAGTTTGTGAACTTCCTAACTGCTGTTAGAATGTTCTGACTCCATGTCTTCAAAGAAAGAAAAATACAACAGCTGAATCCATTTTTGGAAAAGAAAAGTGTGCCACAACGCTCATTGGTAAGTATGTAAACATCAGAGGTGGCAGACATCAGTCTACAGTTATTTGCATGCAGCCGCAATCATGGTAGATTGTCTGAAATGGTTAGTTCGTCCCCAGAATGTTGTGTAAGACAAGATCAAAAGCGTGCAGTGAACTCAGACCTTATCAGTGGTGTGTCAGTTTGTGTACTCTTCTGCCATTGTAACCATGTGGAGAAAGTAAAGCAGGAACACACAACACACTTTAGAGCCTGATCAGAGCTGCGATTTGGCTATCATGTCTGATTTTAAAGCTGATGGAGAGACAACACTGGTGTATACAAACTAGGACAGATGTGGGTTTTGGTTTCCGATCTCTTGTTTATAGTTTGAACCTCAAACCAGTCAAAGCTGTGGTGATTATATCACATGTTTGATGTGCATGGCTGGATTCTAGACAAATCAAAGTGTGAGCTTGAAATGTGAGCGGGTTAGAGAGGAAATGTGAACTTGTGTGCATGTCTGGAAAAGTCAGTCGAACAAGTGTGACGCAGACACTTATAATGCGTCTCCTCTTCTTCTGGTTGTGATGAAGATAAAAGAACTAATGAATGGTGTGAGTGTTTTTGTTGTTTGTTTATATCACAGAGCTTACCTTTCCCATGCCAGCGTGGGCGTGACCCATCTTGACCACCACAGGGAAGGAAGGGGTTGTAACCTGCAGACAACAACAACAGAGTATTAGCTGGTCTGATGACTTTGGTCTTTCTATAGCTGAGTGGGGATGGTGGAGTCTGTATGTTGTCTTGGCCACCAAAGAGGCTGTAGATCAGTTTTTGAATGAACATTTTACATTTGTGATTGCGGGGAGGGGGTCTTAATTGCATTTAAAACTTACTTTGACCTATTATTTGCACTGCTTCCCTAAACTTTTCTTGACATTATTCCTGGACAGAGGAGCTTTTAATGTAAATTTAAGGTCCAAATCACTGTCTGGAGCCTTTATATCAAGGAAGTCAGCATGTTGATGATGCTGAATGTAGTACAGCTGCTTTTTGCTTAATTATTTATTGATATAAATTGTTAAAATATATGTAGTATTAATATCAATACAAAACCGTGTTAACAGCATTCACCACACCCACCCAGACACAACCCCTTGACTAACCATTATTTCCCTTTTGGTTAACTTGGTCAGAAGTTGTCTAATGAACAATTTCCTGTTATGTTCTAAATGTGTGACCTGATATTTTAGGCACTGACTGGAGTTGATTTGAGAAAAACGTTTCTTTTAGCCTCTCACTTCCTTTTGGGAAAAATCCCGATACTTAAGAGCGGATACTACATGCCAACAATTGGTATATTTGTTTGGTATTAGGTTTCTGGTAAAAGATGCCTTGTTAGAATTTTTGCCCCTCAAAACCACCTCAAAATGACACTTTTTAAATTAGGTAGTTGTTTTGATATGTTTTTTTTTTTTATACACTTTTGATATAACAATATTAATTTTGGAGCTAATTTTTGTAGCCAAATATTGCTAATGTCTGTGCTTCAGAAAAAAGGATAAGAAAGGGGTTAAAGTTTGTTTTTATAAGCCTGCTCTAATGTCAAGAGATGAACCTGCAAAACAAAAAAAACAGAAGCTCAGAGATTGATGGTGTTAACTGTTCGAAAAAGGAGGTCACACTGTGGCACATTCACTACTGTATTTAGGACACTAAATATACAGAAATACAGACGTGCGGTAAACGCCACATTGAGAGACAACCAAAAGCGTAACACTACTTCCTTTTCAACTGATTTGAATGTGTACACGAAATGTCCAGGACCGTGGCCTTGTGAAGAAATGCACTGGCTGAGGTAGCTGCCCACTTCAGGAGGCATGAGGTGGAGTCGGAAGAATGTTGGTTTATTACACAAAAGAGCGAGGTTCTGGGAAGCTGGGTGGAAGACCACAGCTCATTGAGATGGGTTTGGAAAAACCAGACGGGCTGCAAACATGCTATTTCTCATAGTATGTAGAACTGAAGTGAGTGAAACATCAACAGATTACCTCAAACTTCCCTGTGGTTTACACACTCCTTGATAAAACCACTGATATGATTGTAAATGGGATGTAATCTAAGAGGGACTTTTTCAGTTTCAAAAGCACTTTTCCAACTCAAGGGTGTAATAGCTCCTAGACAGCGATGCCAGTTTATATCAGGGGCTCCTTTGTTCGGTTACAGCAATTATGATGAGGAGTAAACAGTACTTTTGTAATAAATTAGTGATGTTTAAATACAAATTCCACACACACTTTTACAGATAATCATCCAAAATTGGCAGTGCTTTGCTAACAAAATAATGTGGATTCCAAGCCAGATGTGACTCTTGCTAAGGAGCATTTTTTGTTTTTTTTTTAAATTAAGAAAGCTTTCATTAATTTTGGATTTTCACAATGGCATGTATAAGACAGAAACTGAAGTTTAAATAAAAATGAAGCCTACAATTAAATAAAAATATCAACAGATGATATTTAAGGCAAGATGCACAAAGCATGGAGACATAAGCTCAGACCTGCGAGGAGGAAGGGAATGCCTGAACAGCTGCTTTCCCTTCATCCAAACCCTCCCTGGAAGTTGACAGAACAGCACATCCTGATGTTGCCGTCAGCTTATTTTGTGCAGAACCTTGAACACACATCAAGCTGCTTGAGGGCGTGAGCGCCGCTTATGTTGACAGGTTCTGACAGTACAGGCCTGGCCAACACGCTGCCAAGATAAAGTGTACTCTAATTGTCTCCATTATCATTTCACAAGTGCCAGAATACAGAAGGGAGGTAAGCCTGTACAGAGATGTCCACTGTGTAATCCTCCTTAGTGATGTACTGTATGTGTGAAGAATTTATCAATGTGTGGAAAACACCAACTGTAAGAATGTAGCACATTTAAACATCAATTTAATTTCACTACTAACACAAACCAAATCATTATCAGGGTATTTTGGTTACCAAGGCACATTGGAACAAAATGCAGACAACAAATTTAAAATTCTAATTCAATTTATGGTCAGCTTTTTACTAGTAATACCCACTAACTGTATTTACACCTTCCTAAGGGCTAGAATTTGAATACGCTGATATTAAGTTGTTGTTTTTTTTTTTTAAGATATTTTTTGGGCTTTTTCGCCTTTATTGGACAGGACAGAGTTGAAACGGGGAGATAGAGAGAGAGGGGGTAGACATGCGGAAAGGGTCGGAGCCGGAATCAATCTCGCAACCGCCGCTTGGAGGACTAGGCCTTCCGTATATGGGCCGCGCTCGCTACCGAGTGAGCTAAACAGCGGCCCCTGATATTAAGTTTTAAGGGTGTTTTGACAAGGCGGGTGCATCAACCAGGTACTGTTGATATCCGCCCACTTGCTCAAAATCTTCAGGAGCTCTGAAAAACAGTTTTAATTTTTTAATATTAACTAGCTTGAGCTTATTTGATTGAAAATTTTATTTGTGCAAATGCTTTTTTCTGATCTTGATGCCCTGTATTGAAGAAGCCCCTTAGTTAAAATCAACTTTTAAGAGTGCCACTTTATTTCATACTCTCAAAGTACTGGGGTACATTTAACTAACAGAGAGCAAATCTGGGGCTTGGTATTATATATATTGTATAAATTATACAGAGTATGAGAATTAAGAGCCAGAGAGAGTCTTGTATGTAAACACAAAAGCGATACAAAATTAGGAAGTTTTTAAGGTAAAGAAATTCTACAGTCAGACAGTCAGTGAGTCAGAGCAATTCAACATGAACAAGTTTTTCATTGCTGGAGAAAATAATTTTTGGTAAAACTGAAACAAGACGGAAAGCAGCAGACCTAGAGTCACCAGGGAAGATAGCAATGGCATGCTGATGTTCCTGAGTAATACACATCAAACAGTCACTGACTGCTAAAGGTCTGCAGCTACTATTAATGGAACACTCATAATTTAGGATTCCACTTCATTAAAGTTGGTGGGATTTTTTTAAGAGACCAACTATTGACATTGTACATTTCTGCAAACCACAGATATGTTGAAACTTTATTTTATTTAAATGGTATTGAAACTTTAATCCTTTTACTTTTTGATTTCCAGTTTTATATTGTGACAAATCTGAAGCTAAGAGCTGGTTGAGTTGAGGCACAAAACACTTGGTTTGGGTTTGGAAAAGATCAGGTTTTGGGTTAAAATACCTAGTTTTGTTATCCAAAACACAACTGTGTTGCAGAAAGTGCTGTGTTTGATGTTGCGTTAAAAATACATATAGTTTTTGTCATCACTAAACACAGTTGGGACAATTCCAGATGTCTGTTGATCAGTTTTATACAGAGAGAATGGTGGTCTTAAAGGGGGCTCAAAAAGGGGTGTGCTGTTTGGCAGCTGTCTGGCTACCCCCAACCCCTCCCCCTCCAAATGAGAAACTTAGCTCATATATTTGCAATCCGAACTGCTTCTCTTTGTGTTAAAGAAATGTTGATGTTAAACGTATAAATTTAAAGAACATGTTCTAGAAACGTACGATACAACATTTTATTCCAGTAACTGGGCTTGACTGGAACAACTCTAAAGAAGATTAGGAGCATTGCACTAGCAAAATAGGTATCATGACTTTTAAATAGTACTTCACCTGGTAAGCATGCACATTTATTTAAGCTTAAGGTTTGATGGCTTACAACGAAATGAGCTCACGATTTGTGTTTTTGTGCTTTACAAACAGTACACTTTATGAGGCCAGTTACTACAGCTGTTGCGTGTGAGTCGCATGACAAATGAAAAGATGCCAGAGCTTTAGCAAGTATCTGAGAAGAGCACAGCAGTAGCACAGTGTGGATGTTTGCCTTCTCTGAGAGGAGTGTTTTCAGTGGAAGGGGCCATAGCCACCCACTCTGTCTGGATATGTTCCTTCCAGTCATTCCCATCAGTGTGGCAATGACGGCAGATGCTGAACATGTTGGGGAGAGACGACCACATCCTCTGCCCCTGATGAAACTGGAGAGTCAGACAGAGACGAACACTCACTGTTGTTTTCTGATGGTCTCTCAGACAGTGGTGTACTGGGGGAAAAAAAATCAGCCCAGAGCTTATCCACAGGGATGTGTTGGTTGTAACTGGCTAGTGAGCCCAGTCCTGGAAAATGTATACAACACTCACACGCACAGAGAGGGCTGATACATACACAGACTGGGGTAGTTGCCTGGAAAAAGCTTCATGCATTTTTTTTTCAGGAGGTCCATCAGCCCACCGATGCAGCAGTTCATGGGGACTGCAGTATCATATGCCCAAAGGCTAGAACAAAATAAAATAAAATTTAAAAAAAGATAAAATTATCTGGGAAGGAGAAGAAAAATATCTCAGGAAGCCACTGTTCAGGATAATTTACATTAGTTAAATCATAAAGTAACACCTGACATTTTGACCCCATATGAGCCAAACTCTGATCATTCCAGATGTGACTGTTGCTCAAGAGCTGTTTTAGAGCCGTTATAGTCTTCATAATGGCTTATTTAAAGTCTGATAACACCAAGATGTGGCAAAGCAGAACTCATCCTTCACAAATTTAGTGAAGTAGGGGCTCTTATTAGGGTTACTACACCAATGTATCGAGTTAGCCAAGTGCTAAGAGTTTAAGAAGACAAGAGCTATAGCTCTCATATCTTCCCTTGTTGTCTATTTTGTGCAATTTAATCCTTACAGACATTTTATTACCAGGATAGTACATAATTTTATTCAGTCAAGAGTCACTGGGGGGATAAAAGCTCACAGAGCTAGCAAATTTGCTGGTTATAATTTAGCAAGCTTGCTAGTTCAGTTCGGAGAACAGTTCACACAGTTTATTATGAGGGTGTAGTTGTACCATCCATCATTGTTGTCAAACTTTAAGAAAAAAACATTAATCTTTTGCAGCATTGCAAATACTCCAACACAGCAATGTTAAATAAAATAACAAGCTAAACTCACACACTAACATAGTAAATTCTCTTGACTAGGCATACGCTGTAATAAAATTTTTTGCCATATAAGTCATTCTCTTTAAACACAAGTGTGATAGAGTGATCAGGATGCTTATTCTGTATAAGGTTTTAATTCAACATATTTTTATGTGATTTTTTCTTATGTGGCACTATTTTGACCTGTATTAAATGACTTTCCCCTTATATTCTTAAAAAAAACAAGTAGGTTAAGTATTTCATTTTCTTGGTAAAACACTGAGTAACTTTTACTTGAAATCAGTGATTTGTGTGACAACTTTTTCCCTTTTGCTTTTTTATTTATTTTTTATTTATTGCTTCTGGTTGGAGCTATAATAAGATCAGAGTTAAAAAACACTGTGTGTCACTGGTGTGAACTGTGGCTGGCACTGATCCTGCAGACACAAGGGAGGCTTTTTTATGGGTATTTCATAAGATTTATTTTACAGTGATTGATACTCTTTGCAAGATTGTTCAACAAAACAAGTTTCCATCCTTAAAAAAGCCTATGGTGGCCATTAGCGCCTGCGAGCCCTAAGATGTGGAAATTTTGGTTTAAAACTTAAGCTTTCTGTGTCATTCCAGCGGCATGCCCGCCACTCAGCCATTTGTTCCCAGAAGAAATCTGTAAAAGGCATCCAGTGTGGTAAAGACGTTAAAAAGTCACATGCTAAAAAACCTAATTATATGGTTGGTGATTTCACCAGTCTAGGTTTTATTTCGTAACACACAGGCTCCCTTCATTTACAGTAAACCTGCCAGACGACCAGAGCTGGCACATGATGGAAATACTTCAGGGAAGCCCATCCACCCACACACACACATCCCCTCCCTCTGGCTGCGAATGCAAAGCTTGTTGGAAATGAGTCACATACGATTGTGGCTTAGGTCGGGGTCTTCCTTCCCTAACTTCAAAACACCCTAATGTGACCTTCCAGTCAAATAAACCTCCAGTGGACTGGGGGTTTCCACATCCCAATGTGCACATTTTTAACGAATGGAAAAATATGACAGAAGGACCGCATCAACTAATCAACTAATCAACTAATGACGTATTTCTGCTGCCCCCTCATAAACTTGGCCTAATCACAACTGAAAACTAATCAACTAATGACGTATTTCTGCTGCCCCCTCATAAACTTGGCCTAATCACAACTGAAAACATTGAAGCCAG
>JAQNCA010000018.1:5159277-5173617 GCA_029783725.1 Acanthurus tractus
AACTAATCAACTAATGACGTATTTCTGCTGCCCCCTCATAAACTTGGCCTAATCACAACTGAAAACATTGAAGCCAGTTAATTTATTTCAAGTTCTGTGTAATGGCCTTTGCTTGACTTTTGATGATATCATACCCCAGCTGATAAATCGGAACCTTCACACTCACATGACAATGTCAGTGTGTGAAAGAAGACTGTGTAAGATGCTCATAAGCCCAAAAATAGCTACTAAATAGACCTTTTGGTGACATTGTCCTGTCACCTACTGTTTCCTACTACAGTTCAAATCTACTTACAGCTAACTTTATTTTAAATATCTACTATTAGAAACTGGATGAAAACTGATAATATCTTGAATAAAAATTGGATTTGGAAATAGATTTAGGGTTACAAAATAGATGTAATGTACTTAAAAAGCTGTTTAACTGTCAGAACAAAGCAAGCATTGTGTGAAGATTTAGCTTTAATATTTCCGTTTTAAGTAGCTTCAAATGTTAGAATCCGGTCAAATTCATGCAACATTTGATAAGATTTAGATGACCATGGCTTTATATTATAACAGATATTATGACAGTATAAAGTCATTATTAAATATGTTTTGCCTTCTTACAGATCCAGCAGGTTCAGAGAGTCACTAATAAGTGCAGAAGTATTTTCGGACATTTGAAGAAATTTGGAATCTTGTTCTCCCTGCTGTAGTCTTGCACTTTGTTGGACTCGGAACAAAGTCTTCCTGTCATATAACAACTTAATCTAGGTTGTTGTGGTGGAGACAGGTCTCTGCAAAGATGTCAACTCAGCAGTCCTTGATCTTCTGCTGCTTGGCCAGCAAGAGTCCTATTTCATCCATTTTATTTCCCTGTAAATTGATGTTAGCCAGGAGCAGCTGTAAGTCCAATGGCTCTTAAGGCTAATGGCTCTTATTGTAGCTCTCTTCCTTCTCCTCTCTCAGCAGCCGGGCTGGTTTTGCTGGTTAGAAGTTGCCTTGAGCAGTCTCAAAAATCTGCTGCTCTTGATCTAGACCCTGTGCTTAGTTTTTACAATGCTGATGAAATTTCACAGGAGAATATGTTTTGGCAATAAGAGAATAAAAATTATAGATAAACAATTTCAAACGTCAACCAAGTTTGAAGGAGCTACTAGGCATCGCACCTGCATGCTCCTTCA
Organism: Acanthurus tractus; assembly: GCA_029783725.1. Taxonomy (NCBI): domain Eukaryota; kingdom Metazoa; phylum Chordata; class Actinopteri; order Acanthuriformes; family Acanthuridae; genus Acanthurus; species Acanthurus tractus. Next base: position 5,160,444 of record JAQNCA010000018.1, read on the forward strand.
CCACCGACAAACCACTGAACAACCAGTGGTCAAGCATTTGTTCAGCAACCGTTGAGATATAACACCTTTGATTCTAGATGGTCTGATAAAAAATGCACCTTTTTAAAGTAAATTGATATGGTAAAGCAAAATATCTAGAATTCCACACCTCTGAAGTGTTGAGCCCAAAGCAAAGTAACAATGGGTCGCTCACACACCTTAATCAGAGAGCAGTGTAGTGCTCCAGTTGCTGAGCAGAAAGAGTTGAATCATTCTTTGGGGGCACATGGATTATCCAACAAAACACATGGTGCATCCATCCTGCATTTATGATCTTTTAATTTTTACTATGGCCACTCAAACCTGCCACATCAAGGAGAAGACATAAGGCGGGATGGTTTGTGCAGACAACGAGAGCAGGGGACCCTGACCTGGAATCCTTTTCAAGAGGCCGCCCACAGTGGGACCAAAGACAGTCTGCCCACATCAAACCCTGCATGCAGATTAAGTGAGCCTCAAGACACCAATAATGTTTATCATGCAAGTCCCAGCTAACTTACTGAGCAAATTCATACACCTAACAAAAATGGCTTCAGCTCTCTCTGAAAATGTTGCTGCATGTACACATTTGAGTTTCAAAAGAAGGCAGGACTTTAGAATTTCCCTTTGAAAAAATACAAACTATAGAGGTGGGTGCTGGAATTTAGGATTTATTACAACAAAAATCCCCTAGAAATAAAACTTCAAATACAGGAGAACTTGAAAACATTATTATGAAACGCAGGTGAGCTTTTCCAATGAATTTACCAGTGGAGGGGCATCGTTTGAACTGTCTGAACATATGTAGAGCAATAAAACTGAGGAATAAAACGATCTTAATAGTATAATGGTTACAGGCCAGGGACGCTGGAACTATTCTCGTGGGGGAGGTGCTCTAAATATAGAAGGATGGAGGGATAGGGTGGGTATAAGGGCATGAACTACATCAGCCCTTACACTGTTATCACTTCTTTGATCCTCAACAGTGCTGTCCAACTCTGCAGTCCTGATTAAACCGAGCTATTCATGAGCCCAACCCAAGACTTTCTGTTCAATTAATCTAAGAAAGTATGAATAGCTGTTAGGAAAACTATAATGTAAGATGATGATCACAATATTATTATGAAATTAAAAAAACTGTTTATATCAACGCGGAACAGCCCATGTCAGCAATTCTTATGAAACCTTCAAATTTTCTTTAAAAAATTGCTGAATCCAATGTCAAGAGGAGGAAGAAGAAGAAACAAAATTAAATATTAAAAACCTTATTCCAGAGTGACTCTGACAGCTGGGCTCTCTGACTGTCTGAAGGTATCACATGTCATGTACATCAACAAGTCATGTGACATCCTCTATTCACACCTTTGTGTTTCAATTATTTTCCCCTTCTGTTCCTGCTAATGGCATTTAATGGTGATAAGAAAGGTGTTTTTACTGAATATTATTATCTCACAGTGAGATTGACCTTAGATCTTTGAATCAGATGTCATCGTTATATAATTTCATGCTAGACATTTGTGTGAAATTTTGTTATTATCCAAGAAGGGAGTGTTGATTTATATTGATGTTTGTGCCAAATTTGAAGGAATTGGGTGTTTCTGAGATATTGAATTCAAGAGATTGGGAAATACAGACATAAAGATGAACAAACCGAATACATAATTTCTCTGGCCATGGCTCTCACTGACGCGGAGGCATAAAAATGTTAACACACCTACTTTTGACAACAATGTTACAGGCACCAGTTATTGTCCAACTGTCTGCAGGCTTCAGCTTCATATTTAGACATGACAGTGGTATCAAACTTCTGATCAGACCTCTGAGCAAGAAAGCAAAAAAGTAACAAATCTTTTGCAAATCTTACACACTACACACTCTTTTACTGCTTGTGAAAACATAAGCATATAGCTAATACTGTCTTTTTTTAAAGAAAAGTTAAAAATGTGGAGGTATTTATCCTAATTTGTATACAAAATGACCTTAAGTGAGTTTCCAGGGAACAAAACAGCAGCAGGCTGTTAACATTCAACATGTTCCAAAACTAAGAGTGACATAAGTATGACACATACGGTATTTCCTGGACACACGCCCACAGAATACTTTTACAAGTTGTCAGGGCAACCAAGGTAGGCTAAAACTGCAACTAGATGCCCATTGTGTAAAGAAAATACAGTACAGGCTGTCTAATGGGGCGTGGTAATTATTGTTGTGGAACGTCAGCTCATCTGGCTTCTATTAGGGTCCGTGCTGGTGCATTTCCATGAGGGAGACAGCTGTGTGGAAAACGCAACTTATTCCCGTGGATGGAAGTTTCCAGGGTGGATGCTCCCTGACAACACCGAGGTGCTGATGGAGAAGTGATGGAGGTGGTTGATGGCGTCTTCTGGTGGTTGAACCACCTGCTCCATCATCACAACTTGTTAAGTGATGAAGAAAGAGGAAAATGTGCAGAACGGTATCATATTTTATTTTTACAGAAGGCAACTGGCTCTCAGGCCACATGAAAAGTTGTTACATGCCATCAATACTTCAATTCTTCTTCTTCTTCCTCCTCTTTTTCATCTTCTACTTCTTATAACTACTTTACAGAACTGATTCAGTGCGTAGTAAATCATGTATAACTTTCATGCTTTTAGAAAATGAAATGCTTTCTGGGAAAAATGAACACAAAACAATGAGTTTGGAATGAACTTAATGTTGATTAAATAGTCATTTGTGATGTATGTATATCAGAATACTTTTTCCAATGCAAGCTGAGTCACTGTCGAATCACCAAAGAAACAGCTGCAGATCAGCAAAGGTATCTGCAAACTCAAGAGGACTCAAGAATGTTGTTTTTATGGATGTTGCCATGACTGCCTCGTTCCAAAGGTTTAATCAGTATCTACTTATTAAATTAAAACTGAGATCAACAAGTAGCAGCTCTTTCTGCCAAAATTCTTAATATATTGAAAAAATATTAAAATTTTGGTCAGTGTTTGATGCTTTGCCCAGAAAGGGGTTGCTTGACTCTTGTCTTTCTTTTGTACGGAGGTGGGAAGTAAGAGAGAACAAATACTCAACAACTGTACTTAATTACATTTCCAAGTGTGTGTTTCACTTGAGATTTTTTTTAATCTTAAACCCTTCATTTCAGAAATATCTTTATAGTCCTTACACTTTTAAAACAGGTTCATTAGTTTCATAAATTTCAAGGAAATTAGAGATTATTTCTATTTTGTGTCATTCTGTGCTGCATTCAGCACCACATATTGACCAGCACAGTAGAGAAAGAGAACAACAGAGCTACTTCATACTTTTATTCTTTAAGTACATTTCAGAGCTTGTACATATTGACTTTGAGTACTGTTGTCGAGAATGAAATATCTCAACGCTTTTGGATTGATTACCAGTAATTCACAAATTATTAGCACTTTGGTGACACTGACTTTTTATCTAGTGCCACCGTTAGGCCAAACACTGTACTGTCTTAGTTTGAAAACAAAACTTTTTAGGAGAAGACACTTTTCAGCTACACTATAGCCTATAGCATAGCTATGTGGCTACATATGTAGTTTTCTAAGCTACACTGTAACCTCTAAATGCACAACTATAAATCCCCGTTTATGCCGTCTTCATAAATAGCCTGACAAAAACCGCTCTCTCTGAAAGAGTTGCCCGTAATATCTCAGTGATCCCACAGGTGGTTAATATTACAGATGGCTAACCAATATCATTTAATAACAGAACACAGTCCCTACTTGAGTCCAGTCTATTCATTTTAAATAAACATAGATTTGTTTGAAAGTCAGTGTTAAGCACATGTCCAGACTGCACTGAAGCACAGCTATTTCAGTCCAGCTTCTCTGCGGTCGGGCTGTAATAGGGACCTGGACAGGCCTTATTAGCGCTAATCAATTCACTAACCTACATTCCTGCTTCAGAAGAGAAAGGACAGACGGGCTTTGGGCAAGCCAATCCTGCAAAAACCATCAACGCTGTGCCACATTCCTCTTAGTCCAAAAGGAAAAGTGATGTTTCTTTCTCATTTTCCAGGATCTCGGAAAAGACTGAGCAGAAATGAGGTGACTGTGTGCAGTTTTGGCCTTTCTGTCCCATGATTCAGGGACTGAATGGAATCATTCACTCAGTGCCTTCAGCTCAGCGATACAGGCAAAAAATATAATATATATATCACACATTTGACCTACATCTATAAATAATGTGACAAATAAAAGTGTGTACAAATGGGAAGAAACTGTACTGATGAGGTAAACTTGATACTTTATCAGGTTTTTCATCTTATTTCTGTACACACATATTAACACACAGAGAGGTCAGAGGTCAGTGTCTCACTTTGCTGGCAATTTTTGCCCACTATTCAGCTGCTGCTCTGTCACCACCTGTTTCCAAGAAACCATATATGATCATGGACATCATTTCCCCTTGAATAACTCCTTCCAGCACAATGTGGCACTTCAGTGTCCTGTTTCCAAAGAAAATTCGCTAAACGAAGGAAGATGGATGATCTAAATAAGCAGCTTCATATAACACTCAGGACGCAAAGCAGATGTTTGAGTGTGGATTCAATGGCACAGATATAGTGCTTTAACTACCATTACGCTGGGCTTTACTCAGTGGTTTGCCACAGTTTCATGCAACATTGTAAAGAAAATTACAGCTCACCAAAGCTTGAATTAAATCCCACAAAGTTAGTATGGAGTTATTTTCAAAAGCAACAACAGGGAATGTGGGAAGTCAAACTGCTCAAATGTTCAAATGTTTCAACTATGAACTCATTCAATGTACTTCACCTGTAAAACATGTAATCTCGACAGTCATTTTCTGCAGAGCATGTACAGGATGAGTGCCCAAGCACAGCCATGCATAACTAAATATAACACATTTTGTGGAGGGAAAATATATCCTCTAAGACAAAGATGCTGCATGATTTGAAACAATGAATGGTACTTTAAAACCCATCGAGCTCCTTGCTGCTATTTGCATCGACAATTGTAGTCATTCTCTCAGTCATATCTCTCAGTCAAATCTAAATTCACAGACAGAAAACATATTTTTAGATTAGGTGTCACTGACATTTCTTGAGGACATAATTGTTATTATTTAATAACAATGAATCTGTTTAAATATCGTCAGAGGCATTCCTCTTAACCCCCAAAGTTTTTTTTTGAGAATTATTCATTTTTACATATTTACATCCACTGATATTTTGTCAGTGTACTTCATAATGTGTGCTGGTGTAGGTGGAGAAAGTGAGAAGTATTTGCTAGCTAACCAGCACTTCCAGGTGATGCTAGCTCAGAGTTGACAGATAATGTGATGGGATTTTCACACTACTGCATCATTCTACAGACTACACATCGACTATAAAAAGCCAGGTTACCACAGCACTATACTTGTTTCAATAAATTATACTCAAACGGCAGAACATAGATTGCATAACAACTTACACCAGGTGGTTACTAAAGAGAAATTTTTCTCATGTAAACGTCTGTTGGAGCGATGTATCAGCATTAACTATGCACAGCAAAGTGCCTATTGGTTATATTTGGCATTGCAGTAATACATCATTTAGTAAACTCTGACTGGATACACTGCTAACAGGACTCACTGAATGCTAATACAGCAAATTTTAAATGTTAACAGTTTGCCAGAATGCAAATCCATGCAGGCTTAAAAAGCAGGTCGTAGCCCCCAGATGAGTGATTCCATTGCAACACTATACCACCAAGGCATAAAAGAAACCATAGTTCCAACACTTAGAGCATGAATAATAACTTTATCTTGTAAGACCATCAATTTTTTCTGTTCATTGGATAATATAGGGGGTACTGATGGGACCCTGGAGTCTGACACTGACCAGCTATGAGGTTAGAAAAAGAAAAAGGCAAATGAAACCAGTCAAACACAGAGGCTGCATTCTGAATCCCATGCATGAAAAGGCATGGCTGAAACAGATAAGCAGTAGCATAACATAATTGTGGTTGGCCCCAAATATTTGTCTTGGGCCCCCCGTCTCGCCCCTAACAAAAGCACAGGCCAATGCACACACATATGGACAATCAAAACATATAAACCTGTAAGTGCAGCACACAAGGGAGGGGGTATGTACAGCTACTACAATTGTGTTAATAAAGTAGTTTTTAAGTTGCTGTTGAACAGTCTGTATGACCTATAGAAACGAAGCAGCAGCATTACCATCCTTAATGGGCCCCTGAAAGATAGTAGGACCCAGTGCACTGCACCAGAAGCACCAATGGTACTTATGCCAGTGAAGATTACTCACTGAAATATAACATGAGTTTGGGACATATTAAGAAATGTTTCCTCCTCTGTTGCTGATAAGACTTGGTGCATGAATAGACACATGATACGTCAGCAACTTTTTAGACAGCAGAGGAAGGAAGGGTGGACTTCTGCATACCAGGGCTCTGCCTAAATGTCAGCACTGCCACTGGTTTCAATTAAGACACGGTACATAGGGAGGGTTAGGAGGAACATCAAGGAAGAAGACGTTTTGGAACAGCTGGATGTGGCAGCTCTAGTCAGTATTTATACCAGCTGTGCAAGCAGCAGGAGTACATGGTGCACTGTAACATACAAAAGCAATATGAGGACAATGACTGTGGTGCAATTCGGTACTAGCCTGGTCCTACTGGACTCTGTTGAGCAGACTTCATGTAGAAGAACTGAGCCTTTACGTGGCATTTTAAAACACAGTACTGGTCGAAATTTGTTGCAGTTTAAGAGTATTTATTCTCCGTTTCTTAGGGGAAAAAAATCCATTTGGCAACTAGCATAACTGGAAACTCTGTAATGCTAAAGGAATTATCTTGAATAGAAACATTCAGAACACTGCTGTTTCTGTGCCTCGTGACTAAGGAGTTTTTTAAATAAATCATACTATAAAAGCAAACTTCTCAAAATAGCCAGGTGGTGGCACTATGAGTGTTTTCATTTTACATACAGTAAATTTTGAAGTGGAGGAGCATAGTGAGGCACAGATCAGCATACGTGATGAATGTTGATTTTGGATCATTATGTGTGTGATTGCCTATCAGCTAAGAACAAACTTTGTGTGCTTTTGACTGTAAAAAAAACTGATGGTCAGCTTTTTTGTTGTTGTCAAGGAGGAGCTTTAAAGCTTCCTTTTATTTGATCTGAGATTTATTTCTGTCAGCATGAGAGTGTGTTGGTAACCTTATATTGTTTAAATTCAAAATGTCATTACTATAAATAACTAGATCACAGAAATGAAGTACAGTAACATTTGGTTACATAACATAGGCACAGAGAGCTAAACTTATTTTTGGGAATCATAAGAAAGTTTCAGAGTGATTGTGACACAGAGCATCCTGTAACCATAGTAACTTACTCTCATCCTGCCTAGATGGGTGCAGTTAAGAGGGAGAGACAAAAGAGCTGCAGACTGAGGTTACTCTGAGCAGCATGCATGTGAACCGCAACACTATAGAGCTGTGTATATTTTTACTATCCTCTTATGGTCTAAATAAGTTGCTTGATGTCGCTGGTTGCTTTTAAGGAATAAATAAAACCCACAAAGATGGCCTGAAAGATCAGCAGGTCTTAAGAGTTGCCAAATAAGCAACATTATGAGTGCATTTTAAATAAACTGGCAGTAAAATTACGGTAAAAAATATTTCTAATTATTTTCTTTAATTGTTGTATTAACTTATTTAATCTTGGAAGTGTAGTGCCTTTTTGCTTATGACTCCTAAAATCAAACCATATCACTGACTGGATGACTGTAAATTGTGAGACGTAAGATGAAAAGTTTGTCATTTTCTGTTTTATCGGATTACGCAAATGCAAGGCCTGACGTATATTTTCTTTTTGTTTTTTTTTAACTGCAGTTTTAAAAAAAAAATATTCAAAAAGATAATGCAAAGATAAAACTAATTTATAAAATATTACAACAAAAAGTTTTAATTTTGTGTGGAATAGTTTTGTTTTTTCATGTTTCCCGCTAGTTTACTTGGGACCTCTTGCATTTATATTCTGATCCCTCTGGGGGTCCTCACCCTCAGGTTGGGAACACTGCTCTACACAAATGTTGACATGATATAATCACTACATTATACCAAAAAGAGATGGGATTGCTTTAGAGATAAAAGAATTTTTTTATGGCGCATTTGCATCTGTTCGACATTTTTTATTTCTAAATGAAAAGACTGATTCCAGGAGAAACAAAAGCACCAACAGGACAAAGAGTTGAGTGTTTGTGATGTGACTCGGATAAAGTTTGAGGCATCCCAACACTGTTGTTCTAAGCTATCTAAACACTCTTATGAATTTCTTAACAGCTAAAACAATAATTGCGTTATGTGACTGCTTTTCCATGCTGAGCGTAAATGTTTTTATAGAGTCTCCTGTCTGTTTAATGGGGGATTCCAGCCATAAAAATAAATGTGGGATGACTTACCTCCTGCTGCGGTTTGTCCAGCAAATCATGGTGGATTATGGTCAACACAGCCCACACCCACCGGTCTTAGCCAGGGGAAGGTTCATCAGACTTACACCTACCCACAGAAAGACTGAGCCATCTTAAGGATGAGCTCTTTAAAGGGAAAACTCCCAACAACAGTTTATCATGGCTTAGAAACAAATTTTGATGTAGTATGTGTGATCTCTCCATTGACACTGGTGTATTTTATTTTCTTCTGGTGGACAGCTAAGCTGATTCGCAGGCATCTAAAGTCACATCCAGATATTTTTTTAGGAATTAAATGTTCTAGTCATAGTAACAGCAGTTCCCATCTCAGTATTTGAGACCCCACCAAGGTTCTTAAGATAAATGTGAGGGCTCACAAGATAATTAAAAGGAAAAGGGAAGAAAAACATCCAGTTCAAAAAAATCTGACTTTTCTGTTTTTCTTGTAAAAAAAGGATCTTCAATCCACTCTGGCCTGAAAATGTAATTATCCAAGAAAAAAAGAGGTTGTACACGACATTCAATAAAGAATCACAGGAGGGCATAGGTGTCTCATTTTAAACAACACTAACATCTGGACAAAGAAAGGAAAGGGAAAGAAGTATTACCATTTTAAATGCAACGCAAACTCATCTCATAATCCTCTAATACAGTTGTTAGCGCTGACATGGTAACAAACTGGTGCCTATTTAAAGCAGCATTCACTTAAAGATGTATGTCCGCCCACTTGAGGAATGACAAAATACTAATCTTCTTAAAGCCCTGTTTTTGGTCTCCTCCAACCTTTGAGACAACAAAATAAATGTTTCCTCTACTGCAGAATCCTCCACCATGCTCATCAACTTGTTGCTAACTTTGTTTGTCTTCTTTTTTTGCTGAGCAGACGCAATAAAATATCAAGCTGTAAAACCAAAACAAAAAGCTCAAAGGTGCCAAAACACTCTGAGGGGAAACTACAACGTTGGGTGATAATCATCCATGGATTTATGACAATAATTGACACCTTTAACCTTAAACATGATCATTTAAACTTAATTTTTTTTACAACATCAGCATCTATTGAAGAGGAAAACAGAACCATTTCTCTTTGCAGTTTGTGCCACACTTACAACAGAAAAGAATTAGGAATGCAACAAGACAGGTTGAGCGTAGTTGTCACGTCTGCAATTATAACCCACTGTGAATAAATCTCACTTTAAAGAGTCCGGCCTGCAGATATGGCTTGAATAAAAGTGCTAATCCACAGGTCTCACTGGGCTCTTTTTTAAAATATTTAATAAAAAACAGTCATTTTTGTGGCATTTCCCACTTCCCACAGAGACACTAAAATAGATTACTTATCTTAAAATAATAGCTCTTCTTTGGGCAAACTTCAGATGACTCATCCACAAAACAATAACTCATCAATTGCCTCAACTTCCTGCCACACACCATGGCCAGATAACATTCCCAATGGTTTTGGAATAAAACTTGACTTTTTTGCTTTGACAAGGGGAAAAAACTGACAGGGGTGTCCTGTCAGTGTGAGGCGATTTCTAAATTTAACCCTCTCTGAGTCCCTCCACCCTGCTCCCTGCGTGACGTCAGCACCCTATAGACCCTGCTGACACCTTTGACCTTTGCTGGTGACTCACTGGTACTCCCTAGACCATCTTCCCTAAAATAAACTTTCGATCTTCTCCTCCTCCCACACACAGCTTCTCTCTGCTGCTCAGGTTTCTGGGAAATACTGGCGTTTTACAGTTTTCTCAGGGGATAAACTCTGGGATGATTTACTTCCATATGAACTCTACTTGAGGCAGATTAATAGGGCACACTAAGAAACAAGGAAGGAACAACACACTGGTTTATAGAGGAGCAGTAGGGTAAACACTTTGCTCAGTTTGGACTCCTTTTTCTAAACAGTTTCAGTGGTTATCAGAGTAACATTTTCTACTTCCAGTCTCAATCTTTCAGACAACCCATCACTGTCAATCAATTACTGGGACCGATTATGTGTTTGTCAGCTTCCTATGGTTGTTCCTGCTAATGTGCTATGATTGACAAGTACAGTGATACATGTTCTCCGGCTCAAGTTGTCCAACATAAAAGCGTCTTTATAAATAACCACACAAATTTCTTCTGATTCATGGAGGCGTGTCGCTAGCCAGCTTTGCAAATACAAAGCAGTTGCATTTGCTGTTAAATGTGGGGACAGCTGATTACAGACTGAACTTGTCTCTGCGAAAAATAAATAAATAAATAATACATAAAAATAATAACATAAGAAGGCATTTTAACTATTTCCCCATCAGAGAAACACGCTAACACAATGCAGTACAATGTTAGCATTCATTTGGTGTAGAATTTCTAAACACTTGACAGATATGTCCAGTGTTCATACTCTTTTTAGATTTGCATTTGTTATTCACCACCTCTTAAAGGAGAAATCCACCCTCTCAGCTGCAAAGATACTCCTCTAAACTCACCAGCAGGTTGCTAACTTCGCCTAACAGTCATTGGCTGCTGCCAGTATGTGTGCAGTTGTTTTTAGAGCCTTTACACAAAGGCAACTATCTGCTCTACTGAAATAAAAGGTTGACAAGAGCGCTGATGATAAAGAGTAAAGAAAAACCAACACAGTGAGCTCACAGATGCTAAAATACTCCATAGCCCAGAGTGCACAACTGAGTGATAATTTATAGATTGTTGAAACTACAGATCACCATCCGCTTTACACTTTACTTACGCAATCCTACTCTTGTTTGTTGTAAAACACAGACATAAGTGCAGCTTCATTCATTGGAAGCGCCATGCTTTACTCAAACTATTAACTTAATTTCATGCCAAACCACAGCAACCAATGAAGGCAACCTATCAGGGGCAGAGTACCATGCCAGGCCATGCCAGAAAAGCAGTGAGATTCATAATTAGGTGTCAGGTAGTTATGAGAGAGGTCAGCAACTGGAACTATTCATTACCTAAATACTTTTTAATATCTTATTCATGAACATTTCTGCCTGAGGCTGTTTGTTGAAGCAAACAGCAGAAATTATATATTGTGTCTTCAAATTACATGGTTTATACCAGAATACTATATTGAAACTTTTTGGTGTAATACACTTTTTTTCACACTGTGGAACTTTTATACACAAAATTAATAGACTTCTTTATGGCTTCTTTATCTTTTCTTTTTATTTTTGTAAATACTGGAGGGTCCCTATATGACTTTTCACTAAGCTTAATGCATCTGATACCACTGCGTCAACAACAAACAAATAAAAAAAACGTTTGTTAACATGAAACTGTCTCAAGTTATTGCTATGATGACCCAGTTTTTGAGAGCAGGATAAAAGACTAAAAGACTAAATTTAACAGCCATTTTGTTTTTACTGCACTCAGCATTTGACTAAGTTTAGGCATTCCCTCATTCTTCAGGAATTCCTAAAAGCTATTTCCATGCTGTCATATTCCCGTGTTTATGGTTAGGCCCGGTGTCTCTTGCTGTAATACAACATAATCATTATGTGGGGTTTCCTGACAGCACACACACCAAATATGGACACTACAGTACAACAGGGTACCCTGCGTCTGCTGTGGTTGCATTTGGCCCGCCTAAGTAGGAAGTTACTGACCGTTCATCATAGCTTATTGCAGGGGGAGTCCTGTTGGAAGCAGGATCATGGGTCAGGGCCATGTTTGTGTTTCCTTCTCTGATGTCTTAACCCCACATCAGATGACAGACGTGCTGGAGTTGAGCATCTGTAGAAATGTTCAGTGAAGTGGATGCACTGAGTCACCAGGCCCTAATATCTCTTCCTATTAAACTAGGAGAGTAGGAATGAGAGCTCCGCACAAACAACCAATATCACAGTTTCACCGACTCTAAGATAATAAGCTTTGAGTTCATTTCCAACAACTCGGCTTCCATTGTTTAGATAAAAGCAACAACAGTGGCTGAGGGTATCTAATGTCATGTCACTCCAAAGCAAACCACAGCAATCCGAAATGTATTCTGACAGCACTTCCATCCTCTCTGCTTTAATTGGATGTTTCCTGGTTTACGCTTTCTTAGACATTCAGAGAGGAGACGTCTTAAGTAAATAAGCTCGCCCTTGCTCGCACTTGGCCACTGGTGTGTTCAGGATCACAATGCCACCAATCCTTGTGTTACAGCAAAAATCTTAAGAAACAATCCCCAAAGCATAACACCAAGGCTGGCAGGTTGAGGAAACAAAAAGCAAGTTTTATTAATAAAAGTTGATAACAAAGCAATATAAACTAAGGGAACAGCTTGAGGGACATCCAAGAAATATGTAGAAAATACAAAAAGAAAACTAAGAACAATCTAGGATAACAAAAAGGATGTTGAAGAGACAAAGAAAAGCCGAGAACTGAGGAGAAGATGCAGACAAACTGACAGAGTGAAAAACACAGACTTGGATGGAATGAGACAGGATGGTCAATCAGAAACAGGTGAAACTAATCAACAGTCAAACAGGATGGAAGTAAAACAGACCACGTCAAATGGGGAAAGAATTTACAAAATAAAACATGAAAAGATTAAACCAAAGTACAAACCATGACACTTTTCTTTACAGTTAAAAAAAAGATTCTTTTGACATAAATACTGAGACCAGCAACTTAGCTATTCCACTTCATTGTCCTTGCTAAGTAAATGACAACAGCATTATTCTCAATCAAGGAACCTGAAAAAATGCCTTA
>JAQNCA010000018.1:5180324-5208373 GCA_029783725.1 Acanthurus tractus
CACACACACACACACACACACCCATACCTACACTAAAGCCATTTGTGGAACCCATGTGTTTACCCTATTGCAGTGTCTACTAAAGCCTCATTCAGACTAAATCAGGCTTGCAGCAAAAACACAAGTTCTCAAATTCATTTTTAAGTGGGTAGTCTGATTAGACTGCTGCAGTGCAGACCACAGGGGGTTACAAAAAGGGAAAAAAAAGCAGTCCTGCACTAGAAAGTTGAAGCAGAGTCCACTTTTTTTTGGAGGAACACAACCTAACCTTACACTGCAGTGGCCAATCAGCTGATTAGACAAGAGCTAAGCAACTCTGCCCAAAGCGACGACATAGATGTTAATTTGCATTTACAAATGGCCCAACACTCCACCACCAACTGCCATACAAACATGCGATAATCTCCTGTTTGGTCTTAAACAACCCTATTGCTAGAAGAAACCCCTGCCCCTGATAAGAGTGGTAACTGGTGTTCAGCACATTACAAGGAGAGTCGGTATTTATGCCGAAAACACCCCTACACACACAAAAAAACAATCAGATGTCAGTTTTAATGACAATGCTATAATGATAATAATAGTTGCAAATCTCTCATTGATGCTCTGACATTAAAATAAAATGAAACTGACTTTTCAAATGTCAAATACAGTAAAATTTCTACACAATTTTTTTTGTAGTTTTTATGCCTACATTTAATTCCTTAGATGTAAAAAGTGCTTTAAGGTTTTCCGAATCTGCTGTCTTTGCAGAGAGAAACTTAACACTACTCTCATGTCTGTAAGATAAAGTATGAAGTTTATACTAACTGGTTGTTGGCTGGTATACAGCTGTTAGAGTGGTATTGATATTTTTATCAAAAGAGTTTTGTCAAATCTCTCCAAGTACTCATTTTACTTATGACATCATGCTGTATAAATAAGTGAAAACATACATCTTAAATAACAGATGATACAACATATTTTTTTAAATTTTGTGCCCAGATCACTTTTCCGATGAGATAAAATGCTGTTTCTGTCTTTTGCTGATCCCTTATTGGTTTACACTCCTGAATGATCCCACTGCAACACTTAACTTTACATCACCAGGACATACTGTGCCTTTAAAGTGCTGTTTAATTAGCAGTGCTCTATTTACTTAATACATCATCACCACCCTACCAGGCTCTCCTCGTAGAAAGGCCCTTCCAAATGCAGCTGAGAGAATGAGGCTTCCTTCCCAAATTTACAGAACACAAGCAGTGTATTTTTTTGTAGGCGTAAGTCACTTCTTTTAGTTCTGGTGTGGGTGGAAGCTCACAATGATGCTTCAGTAAATCCTCTGTAGAGTCTTGAAGGAGAGGAGGTGCAGGTTGTGCCTACTAGCATTTTCAGGACTCCGACTATACAAGAGGAAGCCTGTGTATTCGGGGCCCAATATTTAGGCTTGGGGACTCGTAATGGTCGCTCAGTGTCGCTTGCTCTTGTGTAACCCCTGGTCACCAGGCCTGTAGGAGCATCTTGAGCCAAGTGACCCAGTTGGAGTGGGGAAAATGTCGCTTCCACAGACATTCATGTGATGCCTGACACAGTCCTTCAGATCTCCAGATAGCTCATGGTGTTGGCACCCGCTGAGACTTGCCAGTGTCGAATGTAGGACTGACTTCAATGGGCGAAGTGATCAGTTATGAGCCCCACAAATCCCATTTTCAAGGTCCTGGCTCAGCTTGAAGTGCGCTTTGAATGCTCGCCGTCCCTCTTATACCTCGTCCCTCTGAGGGAAACACTTCTGAAATGCCAGCTGGATGTAGAGGAAGAAGGTCATGGCTGGTAACATTCATTAATCTGGGTCAAATTTACTTGGATGTTTAATCAAAAAGTTGGAAATGTGATGAAAAATGTACTTTTTTCAGGATTTCTTGACCTTAATAACCCATTCTAGATTCCCACTATGTGTATAGAAAGCCTTAATGGTTTACATGGCGAAGCCTTGGCTTTTGAAGTTATTAAAATACAGATTACATCTCCAGGCTTATGTTTGAGACAGCATGTCAGGTTGTCCAAATGCATTAAAACAAACCTACATTTAGCATTACATTGCATCATTTTAGAAGTAAAATCTCAATTTGATCCTTCAGGCCTGGTTCATTCTTTAATTTAAGGTTTATTTCTGTCACTTAAAACTTAAAACCTGCACATCTGCTTGTGTCACCAAGTTGAAACATGAAGTCGTGGAAAACAAAAAAGTATGGGGTTGAAATGCTAATGTAGTGAGGGAGAAACCCTGTAATTCTCACCGTCAACATCAAAGGCGACAGGTCTGAATCTTCCCAGTTTAAGACCCATGCTTGAGTTCAAAGCGTGCTGCTCTTGTTTTCTTGGCACTGACCCATAATCACCCACAGGCACTCCACTGGATGAATCACAATTAGGTTAAAGGGTTGAAAATAGGGTTATTGCAGACTGTCTCACTTTATGTAGCAAATTTAAATTGAAATATTTAATAACATTAAGGTGCTCGACTGTCGTTTTTGTTAAGCTTTCCCTTTATGTTGATGCTGGTATGTTAAAATGACCCGACATGCATTTGACCTGACATTTGAGTGCATGCTGATAAAATATCATTTCTGTGGTTTGTAGTCAGAGAACTGAAGTGGGATATCATCCACAGTGTGCTGGGCTCAACTCTGTCCTGGTGATGTCAGAGACATCCTGTCAGTTTTCCCTGCTAACATACCTGGGCGCCAGGCAATGACTCTAGCTCCTTTCTTGTGCAGGGACCTAGTTGGCTGCTGTTAGACAGCTGGGTTAAAGCAGCCCATTCACAAGGGGAAATGAGCAGCGCTTGTTTTTCCAAAGCCCTCCGACAGCAAGATTAGAGGCCCGGCAGTAAACTTTGACCCTGAGATTTAATATCGCTCCGTAACGACGCATTTCCAAGCGCTCAGGGTGACAGGAACAAACCTTTACATGCTTGCACCAAGAACAAGGTCAGTTTCTGAGGATTAGTGTGATGTGTGTGTATTATGCTCAGTTTGTGACTGAGGATCAGGCCAGTGTGAGATATGGATCCTGCCCTGCTGTAAGTATTTTCTTGCACATAGAGGAGCTTTGTCAAACAAGTGTTGCATAGCAGGTTAAGAGTGATGCACGGCCCAGAGCTTCGTAACTGCACTTTCCTGGTACAAATACATCCTCCTTCTTCTACTAAAAAGCCATGTAGCATTTAGTTAAATTACTACCCACTCATCTGCAGATCAACAGGTGACAGATGAAGCCAGGACTCTTGTTATTATGGATTATGTAAGATTGGATCAGATATCCCGCAGTTTTTCCCGAAAGTCAGTTAAAATATGACAAGATGTCAGAGGTCCTGGATTCCGTACAAGCTTGGGATGTTCGTCCCCTGAGCCAGGCATATCAAATCTCCAGTCCGTCCATCCCTTCTCTGATGACCACACAGTCGCTGAGGGGGTTCACTGTTTTAAACAGGAGGCCAGCACAGGGGCTGTGGACATCAGCCAAGCACACACTCATGATGATACAGTGACTATTACACCACAAACTGATGATTTAATCAGCTTTAGTTGTGCTTTAAAAAGCAGCATCGAGTAAATTGACCTTTATGGACTTTGCAAAAATTGTAATGCGATTTATTTATAGCAACCTTTAACTGTCTAAAAAAAGTAAAGTTAGTCTTTCCAAATCAGACCAGTTAGATAATCCACCCAAAATGGGAACTTAATTTGTCGCTGACATTTTGAACAACAGTTACATAATAATATGACCAACAAGTCTAAAAAGAAAAAGGTGAAAGGCAGTCATTGAGAAAGAGACATGACAAGTGAGCCAATGACAAAGATATAAAGAGAAAGAGATATAAAAAGCAGGAACCAAGGTAGCAAGGAAGCACAGATAAAGACAGGCCAACTGTCAGGGCTTCAAGTGTTGGTTGTGACTCTCTCCTCCAGTGCACTCAAACACACTCACTGATTTGGAGACTCGGCTTTGTTGTGAAGGATTTATTCTAAATTCTTTGGCAACCATTACTAAAGAAACCAATTTTAGCTTAGACAACTACCTTTTTGAGGTCAGTGAGCAAACATTTGAATTTAAATGACTAGTTGCTTAGAGACTCCCATGTCTAAATCTAACAGAAAAATCTTGTGAAAAGCAAATTTGTCACCTTGTAAAAAATGGGAAAATAAGTCCGTAAATGTATTGTTTTTGGACAATGAAGCTTAAATGTGTGGCTGATTTGAAAGACTAAACTGTCAGACAAAGTTATAACAAGCCTTTGATCAATTTTGTCTCTTTCATTTATAAATTTGATGCATCTAACTGTTCTGGTGTCATAATGTGATGGTTCCAAATTCAACCCTGGGCCAATATTTGTCCCTATATTTAAAATACAGCCTTGCTGTGTTCAATAAAACCAAAGATTTGCTGCTTTAGTTCTGTTATTACCGACAGCATATGGTGGCTAATTCTACTGTATGTGACATTAGCGATTTCTTTAACTGACTACTTTGTTAATTTGCTGACTTCTTGACTGCACAATTTGTTCATCAGAACATACACATAAATCTGACCTAATTAAAAGCTGCATGCTTATTTAAAAAAAAAACAGTCAAATGAACATTTATGCACTTTTAACTTTCTTGGTTGTGACAAAATAAAACAAGTGCCAAAGTTAGTGATAAAACTCAGTTCGCACTACACTGGCTGCCTTTGCATTTTGCCAGCCAGTGAGTGGATGTTACAGGCTTTCTGCACCAGTGTTTCAGCGGATTCTGTTTCAGTGTTTATTTTTGAGCGTGGTAGTGTGTCATCCTGAGAATTCCTCTTCCTCCTACTCGCCTCCTCAAACTTGGACCACTTTCTGCATACTAAAAACACTGTCACCCGCCCTGCGCCTCGCTTCCTTTCTCTCCCTCACACACACACGCATGCAGGCACAAATGAGTAACCTTATTCTTGTCATGCCTGCAGTTTGCCACATTGTACGTAGGTTGAAATAAATGTTTAACTAAATTACATGCTCACCTTAAGATTTAGGATTTGCATTCATGCTTGTGTAATCCCCTGCTTTGGGCAAGAGATACTGAGTAAAAAATGGATTCACTCTTTTTTTTCCCTCTTTTTTGTCAGATCCTGGTTACCTCTCTTATAACTGAAAGCCTCCCACTCTTGAAAATGTATGTCAGATCCTCTGCAGAAGATGAATTGTGCGTTATGGCACTGGCCTGTAATTCCTCATGTTAAGAGAAGTACGAGGGAGTGAGACTCTCACATTACGGTATAGAGTAACTGATAGAATATCAACTGAACTATCATCACTTCTGGGTTATTAAGTACTGACTTGTATCAAGTTATAGGCCATAAAATATGAGACTCTCAAGTGAGTAGTTCGCCATGAAGTTGACACAAATTTTGAAGTCATGCATTAAAGCAGCATTTAAAAAAAAAAAAAATCTTTCCTTCACAAATAATAAGAAATTGTAATATTTTAACTTAACTTTGGGTTTAATAGAATCTGTATCTGAATAAACTGAGCCAAATAAGGTTACAAATATAAGTACTTTAGCTGCCAGATGTGCGACTTGAGCACCATATTGACTTAAAGAGTAAATACTCACCCAGAACAATTAAGGTACAAATATTTCTATGTCATCATATGTGTTGACTGTACTCTGAGGCTTTAAATTCTTACAACAGTGTTTGTGCAGGTAAATTCATTCTGCAAGACCAGTGAAGTTCAATAAAAGTGGGAAGTTGGTATTATGTGAATACGAACCCTCCTGAGGTGCAGACATGATTATGTGCATGCACAGGAAGTTAAATAGAGGCGATTGGAAGGTAGATTAAACTGAGGAGACGAGACTTTTACATACACAGACTGTCAATAGTCTGCAGTTGAACTGAGGTGGTGTGAGATCATATTATGAAACTGGGTTAGATAAACATATAACACAGCCTTTTTGACGTGAACAGGCAGCCCTGTGGTTGTACATAAATATAACTGGTGAATGTTGAGCAGGTCAAAAGGTCACAGCAAGGGAATGACACAAATCTTCTGTCTCCGGAGCAGCTGAGGCCCTTCACACATTCCTTTGGATGATGGCACCCTCGCTGGCCAATTAGTGGCTGCCGTCCAACAAGAGGGGTTCTATCTGGATGTACTTCAGTAAAATCAGCTGACCTGTGGCCCTTCAAACACGAACATTTGTTTCTCCTGAGGGATAGTTTTGAGGTCAGGCTGGAGTAGGAAACTAGGTTTTGGGGTGACACTCAAAATAACGGCAGCAGTGTACTTAACAGAGGCAAAACTACCCTGTTATGTCTGCACATTCCTCTGTAATTGTGCCCACGATCCTCTGTAATTGCAGCGGCAAACATCTGTCGAACAGTATTTGGGTACATTGAGCAGAGGTCTATCAGGCCAATGGCACTCTTGTTCATATCGAAAGAGTTGACAGATTAATGGATCAAATGTTCTGCAGCAATTTATTGTGAAAGGTCAGACAGCGGAGGGCTGGCGGGGGGTTGATACATTAATACCAAGAATGTCTGAAGGTATATGCGTTTGCTTTGGTTAGGAGAATTATTGTGAGGCTGTCAGCAGAAATCAGGGAGTATAAGACAATGCTGGCAGGTGAATAAAAAGCATTTATGTGCTCTGATGTAAAAAGCTGAATTTTATCTCACAAATACCCTTTGATTTTTTTCCATTTTGCAGTGCTGTGGTGCTGCATGTTTAATGGATGGGGGACACTTTTAAGTGTGTACCATTGACTTTCGCTAAATAAATGTACTTTTGGGAAGGGAGTAATTTGTAGTAATTGTTCTAATATACACAACAAAACCCATGTAGACACATCTTAAACTACATTGGAGAACTGATATTTTACCTCACTTGTTAGCCAAACTCAAGAGGATGAATGAATTTTGAATTTGGGCTGATTACTACAGATTGATAACCTTCTTCACACAGTAAACATGACTCATTGGTAATTAGATCGCCTACCAAAACGGTTAGTTAACCCAGCTAGCAGGTAAGACTTGATGTTGGTAGACTGGAACGTAACTTTGGTCCAGACTAAAACTGCTAGATTTTTTTCCCACGGAATAAAGATATCATGAAGTTGGATTTTGGTGCCCTGAAAAATAATCATGTTGACTTTGGTTATTTCTTGACTTTTTATCTAGAGCCAACATTAGACTCACGTGCAGTTTACAGCACATCATATCAACAACTATTCGATGGATTTCCATTAGATTTTAAACAGCATTCTTGGTCTTCATAAGACACATACAAGAGCTCTGGTGATCTTACTTTTCATTACACATCTAGCTGTACTTTAAGACAAATTGAAAAGAACTATCCTTTATATTTCACTCCTGATAAAATTTTACAAACACTTGATGAGCAACATTTGCGAAAACACACCTAATTAACTGACTTTGGTACACTGTATTGCCATCGGTATAATACATTTATTGAATTTATTCATACTAGATCGAAATAAGATTTTTGGGGTCATTTAAATAAACGCTTTGTTCATACTGGGTTCTTCTTGCCCAAAATAAATTTGTGGTCACCACTTTTGGGTAGCTGGATCCTGTTTGAGTTTTATTTTAATGTCCGCTTCCTTTTGCCTGGAAGTTGGACAGCAAGACAAATACAGACCAAACAGAAAATGCCATATGCCTCATTTATTTCTCCAGTTGAGAAAGAATGAAAGGCTTCTAATTTTTCCTTTCTGGGGAATGTGAGCCCCCAAAGAATGTGTGAAGGAAATTCCTTCGGGAGAAGATAACAAACATGGCCAGTGTTAGTTATGTCTGTGTTCGGTCGGCTGTGGGCAGCAGGTGAACTTCACAGAGGACTGAACACTTATGCAGGGCCCGCAGCTCTGGTAAGACTCTATTCAGCGGCTCAAATTATCACCCATTTCTGCACTCCCAGCACCCTGGCCTTCCACAATAAGCCCCCTTACTCTAACATGAGTGAAAGCAAATAAATCAAAGTCGCCACTGAGCGTTTTCACCTTGCAGACGTCTACATGAGAGTCCTGCACACAGATTAGATCTTTTTCAAGCCCTGATCCCAATATAGAAGGTAACCTGTTTAAACAGAGGAGGCTCACTGCACCCTTTCCTCTTATATTACTCCATTACTATTCTGTTTATAACCAGCCAAGAAGCTGACTGGAGTCACATTTTGCTAACTCTGATCTCAATAATAAACCTCTATGTTCAAAACCTGCTTTGAGAAACAGTCAATGCAATGTTTCCTGTGACTGCTACAAGTTCCATCCCAGATATTCCGTCATTCAAGTCTTTGTTCATGGACAAGGCCTCTTTCCTCTAATTTCTGTATCAAACTCAAATGTCCCTGTTGTGTTTTTTTTCCCACTGGCCTCCCTTGGCACACACCAGCAATGCAGAAAATCGGATAAACGGATTAACTGTGGTGCCAACCTCGTTCTGAAATGGTATTTATAATGGGTTTGCTAATGCCTCCTACCGGCCGAGGCAGTGTGTTACTTTAGTGGATTGGAGAGGAAAAGCTCAAAGTTCTATGTTAAAGGAATGTGACAGTTTGCTCTGATCATTTCAAAAACCCTCACCAGTGTGTTTCCTTTCTTTGCAGTGATTCGAGCTAAAGTGGTGGGCAAGAAGCTGCTGAGAGATGGACCTTTTGGAACAATGCGCTACACAGTCAAGCAGATGAAGGTGAGAGCTCCAATCCTCTCCTGTAGTGCTGCTGAGCAATATACTGAATATCCTCCAACTTTAAACAAATTGTAGGACTCATTAGTAAACATACCTACTCCCTTTCTGGCAGAGAATTAGAGACAATTAGCTTAGCTTAGCATTAAGACTAGAGGAGGGGCAGAACAGTGTGCTTAAATTCAGAATAAACCCTTTCAGTACTCTAAAGCATTTACATTTGCATATCATACCAAGCAGATTTATCTTATTCAGCCTAAATGACTCAATTAGTAGTTGAACATTTATAGCCTTGGACCAAGTCAGGCTTGCTGTTTACCACAGCCTCAAGTCTAGACTTAGCTAATTACCAAACCCTCACACTCCATACTGCATGTACAGTTATGCGAGTGGTATCAATCTTCTCATCTAACAAGAAAGCAAGAAGCGTATTTTCCAAAATGATTAACTATTTCTTTCACTCTGATGTAGAGAAGGAATGACAACACAATCATATTTACACCAACAAAGGTTAGGATGTGACAGCCATTTTGGGATGTCATGTTTTATGTTGTGTGTTTTGCAGATTCAATAGATTTAACCAAAATGTTTTGATTAATAATACTTGTTCAAGACACATATTTTTATTGCTGTAGAAATGAACATGCTTGTCTATTAGATGTGCACTTGAGCAGAATGCTCAACATGGAAAAATGGCTTAGGATGTAGTTTCATTTGCTGGTTTTATTTTTAATTATTAATTATTTTATTTATATATTATTTCTCTATATTTAACAGTTTATCTTTTGAGAAAACTTTTTCACAAGAGCTGGTAATGCTCAATGACTCCACACAACAGTTCTCTGCTGGTTATACTGTACAGCCTCTTTTTTTTTTTTTTTTGCATGACAAGGAAGCTATTGCACAGAGCCATTACTAACAGGAAATATTAATCATTTTAAATCTCTTCCATTTAAGAAAGACTCTTTGGTCTGTTATCAAAAAGCTCAGGCATATAAAATGTCATACACTGGATGCAGCAGGAACTCTTTAGTTATACGACTGTCTCTCTGCCCCCCGCCCCCAGCCATTGTGTGATAGCTGAAATGCAGTTTGGGATATTTAGCCCGAAAGCCTGTTATTCACTTCCTTTATATTCTTACATAACGCTGCATATTTCTGACAGATGCTGACATTGGCCTGCTGCTGAGACAGAAGCCAGGCCGGAGGATTAGCATGCTTACAGGCATTACGACTCAACCAAACTCCTCACTCAGAGTGTAAACATTTCGACAGAGTCATGCGCTGTACCAGTACAGACCCAGTTCGAACAAAAGCATTAAGTAGCCTCTTGTTAGAGAACCACACCAATCACCACTGTAAGGATAATCCTCAGGAATTAGATGTGAACTTTGTACCTCTCTGGCTGTTTATTTGTATCACAGTCTATTGCTTTATATGGCAAATAGGGTTTTTCCTTGTGGGCAATAAGAACAAAATTCTCTCTAAATTTCAACAAATCCTCTGAGACAAATGTCTTTTGCTTTCCCAAACCTCAACAGTTTCAGGCTTTGGTAACATTTTGTTCTGCTTTTCTGGGAGTGACACGTCTAAACAGGGATTTCCTGTTATTCCCAGAAAAATAAATGACATTGAAGAAAGCACAACAGTTCTCAGGGCAAACGCTGACTGTTGGCTTTTGCATACTTGAGATGAATAGAAGGAGCCGAGTTGCACAGTTAAGCAATGACCTTGCCAAAACAGCATCAAAGTCAAAGCGCATAACACAACGTAATCACGTTATCTATGATTTAGTTAAGGGCAGTGCCTAATACTCCTTCTCCCGTGAGGCATTCCTGAAGAAATGTCATCTGATAAAGCCAGCGCACTGTTTTCATTCCTGATTATTTATGGGAGTAGGTGGAGTCGAGAGTGTAGTGCCAGGATAAGGGGTTCACAGCATTGCAATTTTTTTTTCAAGTTTCAACACCAATTTTGTCTCTAATATCTTGCAGATGTACAAAGGATTTGACAAAGTCCAGCATGTGCAGCACATTTACACAGATGCATCAGAGAGTTTGTGTGGCGTCAAGTTTGACATCAACAAGTACCAGTACCTGATCACAGGTAAGCTAACTCACCATGGTTAGATAATTTGCATGTGAATTTTGAATATTTCCTAATGCCCATTTGCAACTGATAAGATGTTAAATTCGATGTTAGATGAGTAAGAAAAGATGTATTTCAGATGCATCATGGGTTTCAGTGCTTTTGGAGCCTGACCTGCGCTCAAGCATGTCTAAGCTTGTTGGTTTAATTTTTAAAATTCTGTTTTTAATCTGCTTTTTGCAGATGACTTGCCTTTGGGATTAAATATTTGAAAGTAAATACAGGAAATTAGTTGATTTTACCTGTATTTTTGATCTTGTACTGTTAATTTCAATTCAATTTAAATTTTTAACTTATTGTTTCCTTCATGACAAAATGCTCAATACAAAATTTGTCTTAACTTCAACTCCAGTTGGGTTACTGCTGTAAACAAAAGCCTGCTCCTTGAGAGGTCTTTCAGAGTTCTAAGTATTTGGATATATCTGTTTGTCTGGCCTAATGTAATCCCTCAGTCCTCTCCTCTCCAAGGACCTCTTCATTTGTCCTGTGACATAAACTTTCCCACTATTTATAAACTACCATTTGCTACTGTGCAAGTAAGCAAAGCTGAGGTCCTATTTTAACATTTTTGCATTCATTCTCCTCAACATCTCATGCCAGAAACAGCAAAAAAGCAGTTTTCTCTCTCTCACAACTTGTAATTAACAGCTAGTAGGAAGCAACTGGTGTTTTCCAGCAGAAAGTTTTTATGACTTGCTATTTCTAACAGAGGTGCAGTTTACTTTGGACCCTGCTGTGCTTGGCGTATAACTGTCGCTAAGTCCCGACCTGTAAATACTGTAACTACACCCTACAGTAAGTGAACAAGCTGACGTTGCCAGGCAGCGATGGCTATGTTTACCCAACCAGGGTGCGAGTGACATCACTGACATCTTTCACTGCTCTCAAGGCATCTATAATAAGAATGTCCTGTAAGATCAGGACTCTATTATGTGCAATTTAAACACACCAGGGCATATGAAAGAAACTGCTTGCCTCTTCTTTTGATCAAGCTTTGAGTGCTCCAGCCCTGATTAGTATTTTAGGAGCATGTCCCACACTCAACACCATGTAATAAGCCTGCAAGTGACTCCAGTAATCCCAGTGCGGAGATGCAGGCCGAGCGGGAGGTTCAGGGGGGTCGAAGAAGCACATATTTGTGAGCTGTCAAATTCTCACGTGGTGACAACACGCCAAGAGACATATGGTGACAAATCATGATGTTCCTGAGTGCTCACCGGCCGCTACAGTGCACCTGTCTCAGGAGTCAATAAGCCGCAAAGGGTCCAGCACTAAATATAGATGTCTGCTGACCTTTGGATACCTAGAAATAGGGGTGTTGATTTAATATGGGCTTACTGTATGAGATCATCTTACCATACACAAACAAATCAAATTACTTGAGTAGTTTAGTTTATATAATCCTATGTTACATGTGGAGGATTATGAAATTACCAAATATCCAAATTTCATTCATGACCTCATGGCATCAGACCAAGAATTTTTATTCACTGATTACATTTATGTTCCCATTAAGAATGAACTATGATCCTATAACATTTCCTGCATTACCTGCAAAACTACTGTCACATGCCCGTCAGCCTCAGATGTAATTTTGTGTAGCGCATATTAGCAAATGTAGCATTGTTGACAAGTTAAAAAAGGTAACAACGTTACTCATTCTACCTGCTAGACATATGCATTTTAGCATTGTCAATGTGAGCATGTTAGCATGCTAAGATTAGCATTTAGCTTACAACCTAACAGAACTACTAGCATGGCTGCAAATTTGAATGTCAAGGTGTTGCTTCATGAAAGCATGTGTTTAATCAGCCTTTCAGCCCGTCTAGCCTCTGTTTGACTGCAAAAGAGAGAAGTCCTATCAACACTTCCTGATAAACTGGAATCAGGGGTTGACAGTTCAACTTCAGCTTGAGAATTAAATCCAAAAATTGTGTGTAACAGCAAGTCTTCAAATGGTGCTTAAAAAAAATATTTTTTTGAAATCAAATCCCTCCATTCTTTTGTTTTTTCCTCAGGTCGGGTGTATGATGACAAGGTCTACACAGGGCTTTGCAACTTCAATGAGCGGTGGGAGCGCCTCTCACTGGCCCAGAAGAAAGGCATCAACCATCGCTACCAGCTGGGCTGCAACTGCAGGGTGAGTGGAAACCAGAAAACTCCATCCAGCAAGAACAAGGAAGATGAGGGAAGAGGAGGAAGGAGGAGGATTAAGAAAAGGAGGAGCTAAACATAGAGCTTCTCAATTTTCCATCAAAAATGTAACTTAAAAAAGAAAAATGTTGCAATTGCTTGACCCCTACTACAAAGTCTAATTAATTATTACAAGAGGAAGGAAATACCTCTAACAGGAGCACCTTGGTATATGAAATGTCTAACCAGTTTAGGCTCAGTAAAGCTACTGTTCAACTTCCATTGCACATGTGACAAGGAAAATATCTTTATTCATGCCCAAAGTGACCTTCCTGGTTACATGGTTGTTATGCGATAATATTGTCTCTGGGAGTTATATATTATAATGATATTATACGTCATGGATGTTCACCAGAGACAGAAATAGAGAGAAAACAAGTTTTACAGCCACCATTGGGAGTTATTTATTAACAAGTCTGGAATCGGCTCAAGTCTTCATTCCCAGTTTTATGACTCAAACATGTAGCCTGCTGCTGTGCAGCTGCTGACCCGCCTCGAAAATGTCCTACTGTACAGCAGAATCCTGGACATCTGCTAACACCATTGGCCCCTATCAGTATAAGTGGATTAGCAGAGAGACCTATTTGTTCCAAATGCAGGCCAACGCCTGTAAACAGTGTATACATGGCAGCAACCCAGTGGCATCTAGAGAAGGCCATCGATCAACTGAGACTTCAGTCTGAGAGTCAGTAAGCACAGGCAGGCATAAACATCATCACACTTGTTAAATTCACTACGGCGCCCTCCGCATTCCTCCACAAATGATGATCTACTGCACTGGGAAGCAGGAAGCATGTCATTCAAGTCAGAGAATAATTCCCCACACCATTAAAGCCACTCAAACCAGGAAGTTATGATGAACATCTCTGAACCGTGGAGGACAGACTCTCCAGGCTTGAATTACAAAAACACTCATAATAGGAAGTGTGCCCTCTAACTTGCTAATTGAATTTTCTAGCTCATTCAGATCCATATAACTGCAGCTCAATGAAGCTGATGACTCCGTTTTGCTGTCACTAAACACTGCGTTTCCGTTCATCACCTCTAAATAGTTGTGTGAATCTTCCTGTCAATTCATGCTTTGTATTCATCCGTTAAGCTGCTTTTGTGTGAGCACCTGGAGGTGTGAAGCATGAAAGGGGCTCAATAAAATCTAATTGAATCATTTTGAAACTACAAAAACATCACTGCTTCAGAAAGATGGCTGAGGTTCATTTAACATTCCACAGCATAAAGCATACGAATGCTGGGAAATGCTTATTAGTTTTGCACATAGTCATAAAAAACTGCCTTCATACACCTCATCTATTAATCCGCTGCAGTAAATGACTGAAAGCAAAAGCTGAATAGAAGTAGAGCAAAGACAAGATTCCAAGTTCTTGATGTTTCACCAAGCGCATGTGCACCCTTTTACATTTCAACCAAATCATACTTCCTTTCTCTGATTATTCCAACTCATCTCTCTTGTACAATTGTGAGATTTTTCATATGTTAATGGCTCATTAAGCTAATTCTACTTTGGCCTTTGCACAAACTTCTAGATTGTAGACTCACTGTTGTAATGCTATTGCTGGTTATGGTTTAATGTCATAGCAATGCTAAATTTGATATTTATCCAGGAGAGTGTTAGCTTACTTTAGCAAACAGAGTGCAAGCTAGGGAAATGGCTAGCTCAGCTCAATTCAAAACAGTCAAAGAAACAAAAAAATACTGGCTTACTGTCGAACCAAAAAGAGATTTTTTTTCAAAGTAGTTTTTTAAAGGTACTTTAGGTGAATTTTTGTAAAAATATAGACTAGAGAGACAGTTTAGACCTGGTGTCTCCAGTATTAGGTTATTGTAGCTAAGCTAACTACCTGCTGGCTCTAGCTTCTAATTTGGTGTACATTTATTACAGTGGTGTCAGTATTCATATTTAACTCTTGCTAAGAAAACAAATAAACCAATTTCCAAAGCATTTAAACTATTCTTTTAAAATTACTTGAATTTTAAAGCATACTTAAATTAAGGTATGAGGGCAGGCTAAAGCTCACCAAATAACGATATTGGAGAGACATGCCAAGAAAATAACAAAGGGAAGGATGAGTTTGAACATATACTGGTATATATTACAGTAAGATGTATTTAACTGTTAAAACACAGTGAGTCTACACTAGTTGCTGCTAGTTTTTAGATTTGTTTCCTGCTTCATGGCTACATCTTTAGTTTCGCTTCTGTCTCTGTAGATTAAGCCCTGCCACTACCTGCCCTGCTTTGTGACCTCAAAGAACGAGTGCCTATGGACGGACATGCTGTCCCACTTCGGCTATCCCGGCTACCAGTCCAGGCACTACGCCTGCATCCAACAGAAGGAAGGCTACTGCAGCTGGTACCGGGGCATGACGGCACGTGACAAAACCACCATCAACACCACCGACCCCTGAACCCTAACGCAACCTGCCTGAAATCCACTGCCGCATCCCTGACCCCCTCCAATCCCAATCACTTCTAGAGTATTACAGGACTCTTAAAGCTCACTAGCCTGGGTGACAAACTCTTAAAATGGGCAAAAAAAGAAGATCAAATCCATTACAGTGCCTGTTTCGTAGCACTTCTGATAGAAAACAATACCTTTTTTGTTATGCAGATCGCTCTGTTAAACTCTAATACCATTTTTCCAAACTACAAATCAAACAGTCCTTGCACCAAATCATCTCTTGAGAGTTCAGCGGTGTAAAACAGGTTAAAAAAAACAGATTTTTTAAAAAGGACATGACAATAATTGTCATTGCCATTAACTACTGACCTGCAGTTAGCCTACAGCCAACGTAGTATTATGTTCATTTCATGCATTGAAGCAGGTTTTCTTTTAAAAATCAAGGACTCAAAAAACTGAAGCCCACAGAGTATCAAATGAATTTCAATCAATCAAAAAAGTTCAGCCAATGATTGATGTAAATTTGAGGCTTTAAGATGTTACATTGTTGCTACTGAACTGCGCTTGCTTGCATTAGACTCAGTTCTGCACTTCAGCAATACAGAGCAGAGCCAAGAATCTTTCTTATAATACACATCGAGTGCCAATGTGAGGTATGAGCTCTGATAGTCACACCACTTAAGTTTGGCTTCAAAAATACATTTTGAAACTGGTATTGTTTTACAGTGAAGTATACATCAATTATGTTCAGTTCTGACTGCAACATGTGTCTTTATGGATGGTAGTATCTCTGCTTACCTGAATGTTTGCAATGTAACTCATTTTGCAGTTATATCACAAACACCGCCCTTTCTGTTGAGCACTGATGAATATCAGAAAGGCTAAAAATGTCTGTTACAGTGCCAACCCAGGGAAGAGCTCACTTCTGGCAGAGACGGTGATATTTTATTTTTTGCTGTATATAACATAAGCTACAGAAATGAACTATCAACTCAGCTGAAACCTCTGTAATACATTTATTTATATGTTTATTGAATTACTCTGTAACCATGTGGTATATCTGCAAAAATCAAAAATTATATAAATACATATATATATATATATAAATATATATATATAAAAACAGGTCAAACCTACATTGTGACAACCATCACAGCCTGTACAACCGTCCAGAATGAAGGACCAGCATCTCCAATGTAATGGTACTTATGGTACTTTTTTGTTAGCTTGATCATAGTCCACCCAACTGGTACTCTTCACCAATCCAGTGAAAGTCAAGTCAAAGCAGAGGTTTCAGACAATGAGATATTTTGTAAGTGTATATTCAATCTTTTTGTATTTAACTATTTCAAATGGACATTATACTGTATATATAAATGAAAGTAACAATATTGTCACTAAATCCATTCTTCCTCACCTGCTCCCATAGGGTTTTCTTCTAATTTTTCCCCAGTGCTCTACCTTCCGTCCATTCCAGTAACAGACACAGATTTGCCTCATAAGGAGAAATGGCCCCCTCATTAGTGACACTACATGTGGGCAGGACTGAGGAAAAAAACTGTCCCTTTGCTTTTTGTGGTTGACAACAGAGGAGTAGTTAGGCAGTGTGGAAAATATGATGATACGCTGTCTTAATTGAAGTTACAAAGGAAGATTGATCCCTCTTATGTATGCTCAGTACGTAGCTACAACAAGCTAGTAAGCCTCGCTTATGCAAGCATAAAGACAGGAAACAGCTAACTAGGTTCTGCTCAACTGCAATAATATCAGCATACCATCGCCACTAAAACTCATTAAATATTACCTTATATCTCATTTGTTTATTTGTTTAAGCTATGCATATAACAAATTGTACAAACATGTTGAGATATTACAGGTAGTTATTTGTTGGACTCTTTCTTGGCCAGTTGCAGTGACTTCATAGAGTATTTTGCTTTGTACACTAAAGGACATCATAGTCGAGAAAAAATGTTTTTATTAATGGGCTTTAGAACTGTTTGTTAGCTTTTTTTTCATAATAGAGCCAACCAGTGGGTCCAGTCTTTATTCTAAGCTAGGCTAAAACTCACCTGGCAAGCAGCAAGTACACATACAGAGGAATAAGCTTAATAATAAGCTAGTATTAAATAAATGCACACAATTTCTTAATTCATTTCCATTTCAAAATGACAAAATATTGACAAACACTGTTTGTGTTTCCGCCACAGTCAGATCATACCAGAGAAAGAAGACTGAACTTAGCTTGACTTATTTTAAAGGCCAGATAAATTGATCTTTGCTATTGTTATGGTAAATACATCTTTTTTTATTTCAGTGACGTAATCTACTCTATGGAATTTTGACCTTTGAGGGAAAAGATTTGATGTCAAGGGAACAAATCTTCACCTTTAAATATTTTCTCCTGAGTTCTGCTACATACGTGATGACGGGGCTCTTTCTCCATCTGTGGTGTTCATGTGTCACTATTTCTGTGGTTCATGTTTGTGTCAATATAATGTCTGCTAAACACAGAAATAATTGGTCAAGTTTGATCCTTAAAAAAATCCAATCAAGGAAGCTGTGTATAGTCTGTGTGTAAACACTTATTCCTGAAGTGTGTGTGTTGGGGGGGCTGTTTCCTTGTAGGGGTTATAGAAATGTTTGACTTAATTTCTGTGTTTTATATTTTTATAATAAAGATTTAATGAAAAACGGGCCACAGAGGGTCTATAGTGCTTTTTATGTGTGAGTGTGTGTCTGATCCAAGTATTGTTTAAATAAAAAGGAAGGGCACTCACCATCTGTGTGTGGTTGGGATAGAAGGTTTGTTCATTCAGAGGGAATTTCTCAGGACCGAGGGAGTGGTAGAGCTTAATCATCTGAGAAAACTGCAAGTAGAAATAAACAAGACTGTCAGACATCATTGTTTAAGCAGTGGAGGAAAGGAGGGGGGACTTTTGAGAGTAGCACCTGTGTTTACAGCACAAAGAAGAAGGATTCTTTATTGATTCCCTGCATTTAACCCATCCCTGAGGAACAGGCACCATATGGCTTCCAGGGATCAACAAGAGCTCGAAGCTTGTGTCTTGTTCACAGCCACCGACAAAAGAATTTAGCCTATATATACATATTTTTGTAAATCAGAGGGCAAGTTGGATGATTGATGGGTCAAGATTCACATCAGATTGGGATATTGTTTTTAAAATGTCACCCATTACAGTTAGTCCCAACTCTTGCTGTGGATGTCTTAACACCTGTAGCCCTTAAAGCCCCTTTTTTTCACATCCCCAGGAGTCATGTATTTGTGGAGTTCTACAATGATGAGGTGACGTTATTTTCCTTTCTGGTGGTCCTACTTCCTCTTTCACGCCTTACCTACTTTAGTTTATCATGCTGAACTTCTTGCATCCAGCTGTGAATACACACAGTAGGCTTGATGTTGTAGCAGCAATGCATCCCGGGTGATTTTCAGTTGCACTGGGTGCAGAAATGTTTCTATACCTCATTTATAACAGTGTCTTTTCTGTGTGTGATTGTAGAATATCTGTGCTTTATCTCAGCTCTGTTGTCAGTGCCTCAACATTGTTGGTAACTGTTTGAAAACATAGCATAGGTTTTCTGATCAATGTTTAATCTCCAGGCATTGGTTTTACTTTATCACAGCTTGATACAAAATTAAAAACTGATTTCTTGAGACATGAAAGGGATTCAGAAAGGGATTCTACAGATTCCGTAACTAACCTGCAGGATTACAATGAACAGCACACCTACCTGCTTTATAGTTATCAAAGAGACATTACCGTTGTATGGTAACGCAGTTAGCACTCACACTGATCCAATCTAACTGGGAGGGAGCACTGTGGTATGAGCTGCAAGATTTATCATATATTTTATTTATTGTGCTTTTAATGGTGAATCACCACATTAACAGGGGGACTTCAAAACAGTTATGTTTTGCTAAGTTTCACTTCCAGTGCTACAAAGATAAGGAACAGCTAACCTAGTTCTGCTCAGCTGTAATAACATCTGCCTTGCAGCACCATTGAGCTTCATTAATTATCACATTATATCTACTTTAATTTACACAAATATCAAAGTGTAAAAGCAACAAGTTGAGATATTACAGGGAGTTATGTGTGGGGCTTTTTTGGCAAGATACAGTAATATTTCAAACATGTCAAAACAGGACGAAGGAGGTATCCTTAAAAATAAACTTGTACCTCATGTTCTTGATAATGATAATGTTTTTTTTAAAGAAATTCAACATGGCTACTTTTGTTACTGTTACTGTTTCTGGTTTGCAAAATTCCAGTTGATCCTTGCATTTATGGGGGGGATCGCCAAATGTTTTTGGCATCTGGGAAATAAAGTATGAGACTGTTTTGCAAAAAGTAAGGTACCATTTGCTAATCATGAATAATGATGGATCACCTAACTGAAGCATCTGTCAGTTCTGTGTCTTGATTTTCACAGAGAATCGAAATAGAGAATCCTTGCCATCAAAAGAACCAAACTAAAAACTAAACCCTTTTAATATGCAACTCCCTTAAGATTAACTTGCTTTTGGAGGCTGCCTCAAATGGTCATTCTAGAAACTGCAGTTGTTGGCTTTTCTGTATTGGCGTCATTTTCATCCCTAGGGGTTGAAAAGTGAGCTGCAAAATGGAGAGGTGAATTTTTTCACTAAATGATGAAGGAATGTCTGCAGTCTTTGTTTAACATATTTCTCCTTTAAACTTGCAGTGCAGCTGACAAGACTGTAATTATGAGCCCGAGTCGAGCCAAGCATTCACACCCTTTTCACTGGAGTCTTGTATCTTGTTTTCTCTGCGTGCAGAGTGAGTAATAATGTGCGGTGGTGGTGGGGGCCACTCACTCTGCCAACTCCAAAGACAGGTGTTACAGCTCGCTTTAATGGCCCAAATAAATCAGAGGGAGCTGCCGAGGGAGGGACCTGGGACACCTTTGTGTGGGTTACAGAGAAGTTAAAGACTGCTTACCACCCAAGGCTTGCTGCAGAAGTTGTAGATGGAGTAAAGAGAGTTGATGCTGGGGACACCACCAAAATGAAGGCCGATCACAAGGTTCCGGTAGTCCTCACCTGGGATCATACTGTAGGCATGCTGGCGAATCAGGACAAAGTCTGGCTTGAAAGACCTGCAGAAAGACAGATATGGAGAGAAAACCATCAGATTGTGGAGTTTCACATGGTTTGGGTTACAAGTCTGCAAAGAGTGAAAACCGATATTTAAGGTATTCTCAAATGAAAG
This sequence comes from Acanthurus tractus, assembly GCA_029783725.1. Lineage (NCBI taxonomy): Eukaryota > Metazoa > Chordata > Actinopteri > Acanthuriformes > Acanthuridae > Acanthurus > Acanthurus tractus. The sequence continues at coordinate 5,201,043 of JAQNCA010000018.1, forward strand.
TAATTTATAATAACAATGGAATCCAATGACCTTATATTTATAAATTTCCAGCCAGCCTAACAGATTGGATATAAAAATAGTGATGTTTGGCTGTAAATCCAACGATCCGGTCTTAGCTTAAGAGTTAAACAAACTGCCATTCTTTAGTGCAGACATTTTTGCTCATGCAAGGATTAAATGCAATAACTTGGTTGATCCCCTGACTTTTCATATCACACCATCATCAGGTCAAGATTTTACTTTTACGCTTAGGACCCCCAAAACAAAAGACATCAGTGAAAACTTTTTTTAAATCTAATGGGAAAATATTAGCGTGCTATGCCAATCCAAATCGGTAAACCTTGACCTTGTGGCATGACTGAAGACTTGAAGCGACTTCACACTCCTTGTTTTACTGAGTCATCCACAGGGCTTTTCTCGTCATATGGGGCAGTGAGGTGACACAGGAAGAATAAAGGTGAGTTATATTCACTTATGTTGCTAGAATTAATGAAAGATTTAAATATTTAGTAAATTATAGGTTATTAACTTATATCCACAGTCTTGTTGTCTTTTGTAAAGTTTCCTAAATCTATAAACTTTAATCACATGACCTTCTACTGCTCACATTTTGAATTTTAAAGCACGGATATGAAAGCAGTAGAGCACTCTTAGTCTACCCCCTCCTGTCTACCTCCCCGTTAACTGGTTGAGTTGCATCCAAACAGCTGTAAATCAGTTTGAATAGCCGTCACCTGTTGAAGGATGGAGTCATATGACAAGTGATGCATTAACAGGACAATTTTATTGAGGCAGATAAGTGCATTTCACAAATAGAAACAAAAAGTGAACTCAGCTTTTCTTTAAAAATGTTTTAAGAGCAAATCACCCTTTTATTTTAAACTGCTCACCTGACTGTACCCAGGTCAGAAATCATAACCTATTGGCTCCTCCTGAATTGACAGCTCTGTCAGCACATTTACACACTGTATCTGCACCTTGTGTTTATAGTCAGCCTCCATTATTCAGTGACTGTGCTGGGCTGAAGTGGTGAAGAAATGCTCCTCGGTGCACCTAATCTTTTTGGACCATCTATCTAATTAACACATCCTAATCCTTCCTTTACAAACTGTTCTGGGAGCAGTGCCAAGCGACCCATCAAGCACCTGGAAGCCTCATTTAAAGCACTCTACATTTCACATTCAGACAGGAAATTCACTTTGACTGCAGCCATGTTTTACCCCTTCATGCCTTCACTTTTGATTCAAATATTGTGCAACTGTGCATGTTTCAGATTCCTGCACTTGTTTTCTGTTTTTTTTTGTAACATGATCAGTAGTTTGTTGGTCACAGGCCGTTAACACAACAGTAAAAAATTTGCCACTTCTACCCCACCCCCAACAACACTACCACCAAGCGGGCACGATCCATGACTGAAGCCGCCAGATCACAGTCCAGTGCACCACCTGTGGCACTCACACCCTGCACGCTGTTATGGACTTAATGGCTGAAGGCTTTGCACCCATTACATAAAGGTGGATGATAAATACTGAACACTGAATAAATCTTTCTGGCAAACTATAATGTATCTGAATCTTAAAGGTAATAAATTCAAATTTATGGTACATTTTTTGTTGTTGAAGTAGTTGTTGTTTTTTGAAGAACCAACTAAGTGAGTGCGATTTGCCTTCATGACTGACAGATTTTAGACACTTATATTCTTAGGACTGCATATGCCAACTTAAGACTTGACAATTATATTTTTACATGCAAATTAGTATATAAGTGCTATACTATATACTGTATAAAACTAAACTAGAATATACAGAAAAAAAGTTGAAATTCAGTTGAAAGGTCAACATCAAAGAGCTCTTAACTAATTAGAAATTGTACTGTAAAATACAGAACTTTTACATGTAAAAAACTTTTATAAACATGAAAAAATAATGAACTTTAAAATACCGTGTTCAAATTAGAAGGTACTCTTCAATGATTTACAAAGTCAGATTTCAGTCATTTAACAGGAATGGCACTTTGAAACAGGTCAAAATTGCAAACAGAGTTGCATAATTAAAGCTGCATTCATTGTATTGTTTTAGCTGGCTATGAATTAGTCTTTCTGTGAGGTTGCTTTGGTAGTTAAACCAAAACAATGAGCTTAAAGATGCTGACACACTCTGTTCAGCTCCGTTTCCCTCTGTAGAGCTGAACTCTCTGGACCTAAAGTGAGAGTCAGCTGAAAATACTTGTGGTTTCTGCATTTCACATGACTCCTTTCACATTACACAAAATCATTTGACCCACTGTTGATATAAAGACATTCATAAGTGCAGCCTTAATAAGGCAAAAATGTAAGTGAAAATGGCAGCATGTTTTTTCTCAGGTGAGAAAATTACTTTTGCTCTCTTGCAGATGCAGATAATTGCACGTCACACATACACAATTAAGATATACAGGCATACACACACAGGTATAAACACACACACGAGGTAAAGGGCTGCAGGTTGTAGGGTGAAATTACAGCCAGGCTCTCAAACAGACTCTGGGTCTTCAAGTGTTGCTTATGTTAGACTGAACTGGCAGGATGACTGAGGAGCGATCTGGTCTCGGCGACAGAGCGACTACAGCTGTTCCTCTCTGCTGCTGCACTCAGCCGCAGTGGCAACAGACCAAAGACTCGGCTATTTATACTGAATGAAGCTGTTTATTGAGGCTCCAGAACCAAACCAGGCTCAACAGTTCATGTGAAAACACAAGTTCCTGATAGATACATGGGCTCATTTGTGTAAAATGCTGTTTCTAGCAAACACCCAAAGTTTAAAAAAAGAAAAAAACATTCTGCCCGAAAGTTTGAATGGGGAGTTTAAAGCTGCAAGAGCCAACACAGATTTAAAACACGACTGATCTATTGCAGAGAAGCTATCACAAAATTGTTAAAACCAAATAAGGTGGGAACGCAGGTCAGAAAGGATTTACATATTGGGTATCTATGCTTTGAGAGTGACTTAAAGGATTAAATCTACAACTAAAATTGGTCCCTAGGCATCTTGGTGGGTTGGCGTTCTTACAAAGCTAAACTTATAATTACATCTCTGGGTCAAGTCAGGCCAAGGCTTTTCTTGCATGCAGTCACTCCTCTCTTTACTGTCATTTCCCCCTCACCTCTTGTCTGCCCATCAAACAACCTTAAGTAGCACCTAAATAATATTTTCAGGCTAGTTTAAAAAGCAAGTTTTTTTTTTGTAGACTTCACAGAGTTGGAGAAAATGTATCTCTGGCTTGTGTTTGGGGTTTACGGTTTGGGTTAGGATTTAAGTCAAACTTGGTTATCTTTTGTCATAAATGTAAATATGTGCCTGAGGATGAACATTAGTAAGGACAACCTCTTATACCTGTTTTATCTATTACGATCTGTTTACAACCGCAAGCTGTATCATTGGAGAGCACAGACGGTCATTGCTAAGCGTATGCATGCATAAAATCAAACAGACTATACCTTTGTGCTACCTCATTACCACAGAAAGGCCAGATGCAGAAGACATTCAGCCCAGTGGGATGGCTTTTACTGGGCTACGGTTAATGGAGCCGGTGCCCTATAGCAGCAGAGCATTACTGAGGTTTGTCACCCATTAACTTTGTTTTTCTGTCTGTTCACTCGGACTCGTCCTGCTGAGGCAAGGCTCCCCGCAGGTTCTGGATTACACTAAAGCAGCACATCCAGGCTTTACGATCCGAACTCTCGGGACCTACAGTCATCATTTTACAGGCAATATGCTAATGCGCCCTTTGAACGGGTTATCAGTGGTGCAATAAAGGCTGATAACAGGCACTGATAAGGGGGAAGGGGATCATAGATTGGGAAATAAAGTGGAAATGGATCCATGTGGAATCATAAACTCAACACTTACATAGTAAATTGAACAAGATAGGTGCAGATGTGCCAAGGGGGAAAAAGGACACTGTTGTAACAAACTTCTTGAGCACATTTTGTCTCAAGGACCTTTTTTCATGTTGATATTGTCACATTTGTTCACACAAACAATATCCATCATAATATTTCAACATAAGGCATGCATAAATTAATAAAGTTTGGAATCATTTACAATACTGACCCAGTTTTAACTTCTTTAATAAAAAATTACTGGCGTAAAAGTGACATAGTATCATCGTACAGCGTTTGCTAACAGGTGTGAGTCACTAGGACCTGTAGCATGCCTCTAATCATCACAACTCTTAAAACTGCTATAATCTATTTTTTGTAGATATATATTTAAGTGGTCACATGTAGAGATAAGCTTATAGGAAATTATTATCAGAATATTTCTGCCCCTCAGCCCAACAGCAAATATTACCATCTCAAATTCTATTGTTTTGATTCCACAGAGTGAATCTTTAAATTTGTGACTCTAACCAGCATCATTTTTCAGGTGCAATAGCCAGTTGTTTTCTTGGAAACAGCTCTTGCAGCTCTTACACACCCATTGTGTAAGCTACCAACTTAGCACCAAATGGCAGACAAAGTAAGCAACTAGCTGTTTAACAGAGCGGAGCATTTCACAGTTTAAGAGCCGGATGTTTTTCTCAGAGGTTGGAGGAGACCGAAACAGAGCTAAAAGGAAAGTTATTATTGGGGTTAAATAAAACTGGTAACTAAAAACAAATCAAATGACTGCTCATGTTACACCACTCTAACTTTATGAAGTGATATAATTTCCATGTAGTGTGTACAACTTCTTTCCACTGTCCCTGTAGGCCAAACAAAATGCAGTCAGTGTAACAGAGTGATAGCTAAAGGCAGGTGAGGCTCAAAGTGGCAATAAACATGTTTAAAGCCATAGAAAAGTTCATCAACCTTTTTATCTGCCTAGTTATGAATATACTATAAGCCCGACAATTATAACCGGAGCATTACACAATGAACTGTGCAACTGTACAACTGTACAGCATAACACAATGTTTTCATCAGCATTCCAAGAGTGGAAAACTATTCAAACCCAAGACAATAAGCTGCCATTTTGTTCTCCAGATCCATTTGTCAAATAGAATCTCTGACCTTCTAATAGGCTCCACAGGGATGTCTGAATTGCGGGGAACATTTGTCTTTATAGCAGCACTGTTCCTGGCTCAAAGACTGGTAAGGGTCTTATCTTCCTCCCATCAGTCTGTCTCTAAATGATAAGGATAATCGGGGTAGAACTCGGTGGGAATGCCACAAATGTCAAACAGTACATACCGAGGATCAGCGTAGTACTTGTGCACAATGGTGTATTGTGCTGAACTGGCTCTCCGTCATCAGGGGAAAAATGCACCTCGTGTGCTTTCCTATTACGAGAAGAGATACCACAGGAAAAAACTCCACACAGAGCTGTTATGTAAACTCAAGTTTACAGGGTGGATCATAGTTTGGAAATCCAGCAATGTAATTACAGTGCAGTATTAAAGTCACTTCACTTTTTATGGTGTTAAAAAGTTAAAGTTACATATATATTTAAGGAAAATTCCATTTTTGCTCTCTTTCCAGGAGATGAGAAACTTGGTGTCACTCGCCTGCCTGTGGGTATGGAGCTATAGCTAATAGATGAATACCTTGCTTAGCATATAGAGACTGAAAGCAGGGGAAAACAGCTGGCCTAACTCCCACAAAAGTTCAAAAATGAGCCTAGCAACAACACCAAAGCATACAAATGAACACTTAAATGAGCAATTTTAAATTTTACATGAAGTTATGTGCTGTATCATTAATGTTTGTTGGGGAACAAAAGCTGAAGTTAGTAACTTGAAAGACTGTTGCTCAGTTCAATGCCATGTTCAGATCAAATCAGCCAGACTACAATCACATGTTTACATTGGTCTCCAGCTTTTCTGAGTTGAAAATATTTGGGAAAATTACATACTGCAAATATTTGAATCAGCAAAGAAGGTAGTTTGGTATTTTAAGCAAACTATGATCGTATGCCTCAAATTCTCACTGACAACAGGGTTAGAGTGTTGGACTTGCTGCTTACCTCACTCTTCATCTGTTGAAAAAACAAGGTTGGCTAATGGGGGGAGCCATATTGATATAATTTGTGTGTATACCCTAAATAATGACAGCTTTCTACTTTTTACTTCATACAACAATGCATGAATGCGATATTAGGTTGCAGATAAATAAACTCAATGCACTTTGTTAATTTTGTTAATTTTGTTTGTGTACAGATTTTACAAACTATTCTACATTCTTTTTTTTTGGTGAGGTTATTTGTGTATTTATAGAGTGTGATCTTGACATACTCTACATGTAAAGTGTCTTGAGACAACCTTGTTGTGAATTGACGCTATATAAATAATATTGAATTTAATTGAATTGAATTGAATTTGAGAGATAAGACACTTGACTCAACTGAGTCTAGTTTTATCTCAGTGTTGCTCTCACATTCAGTTATTTCTGTTACAACCAACTTTATCTTTATTGAGTAGCTTAATTATTCTTTAAAATCTTAACTTGTGGAACTTGAAGACCGTTATAACCGTTGTAAGTTTAAAGAAATTAAATTTATCCTTTATGTATGCAGAGGATTGCCTTCTCATGCTTTTTGGCAGCACTGCAGCAGAGCACTCATACTTTTATGTGAAAAAATGTTTAATTCTGTCAAACATTAGATATTTGCCTTGGGGTTTACTCTAGTACTTACTTTGGCGCTGTGCTAACGGAAACTTTTCATGTTTTTGTTAAATGATAACATCATTAATCAGGAACAACTGCAGAGGGGTTTTCCAAAAAACCCTCTGTCCACTTAGTCAGTTAATGAGAAAAAAAAACACCATGCACTTGTCTTATTTTCCTTTCTTTTAATAGGTAGATTGAGATTCAGTTGACTTATGGAAACAAATTGAAAGATTTGGGTACTTTGATCAAGGCAGATTTGGAAAGTCCTCTTCAACTGGACAAGTAACACAAAGAGATGGAGCATTATTATTTTGGTACAGTATTAATGGTGCTGGATGATAGATTTTAAAGAATTTTGAGTCTTTACTTTAGGAAGTGTTACTCAAACATATAAGATGATTCCTTGATCGCATTTTTATCTCAAACTATATACACAGTGTCCAAAGACTCCTGGAGAATCCTCCATTCTGCCTGTGTACAGTGGCTCCCTGTAGCCGAGCAGCATACTGTGGTCCCTGGGGCCAGGATCTTGGACTCCCTGTGGTTGTGGCTGTGGCTCCAGGCCTGGTGCCACCAGAGTGACCTAGCAGTGGCTCAGATCCTGGGCGGTGGCCTGGTAAAGGCTGCCAACGCTCAACTTCTATTGTACACCAGGACTCATCTCAACATCACACTGTACTCAGCGAAGGTCACGTACAAAAAC
>JAQNCA010000018.1:5208473-5251451 GCA_029783725.1 Acanthurus tractus
GATAGGACTTGCAGATTAATTTGCATTAGCTCTAGACGGGAGAGGGTGTGACTTAAGCACATCTACCAGCAAAACAAATTAGAGAATGGTTAGTTGCTTAACAGTGATTGTGTTGAGGATTTGGAGAAGAGTCCCACGGGAGGCACATGTAATGAGGAAAGGAGCTGCAAGAGCGATAGAGCACCAAATGACCTCTGGCAGAAGGGGAAATGAGTGTTGTTAGGAGTTTGAGTGAATTAGAGGGGCCATTTGTATTCATGGCTATATTACAAAAGCATGGATGGTGGAGTGGGCCTCATGGCCACTATATGCTTTCATTACAGTCACAGCGCTCCTAAAGGAAACTACCCTCAGGCCTCTTAAAGCCATGTCTGAACTCGGCTTGTCTGTGAATTGGATTTATTTGCTTGGTAACAAGATGAACCTGTCTAAGGTATTAGGTGTCGAGGCAGACAGTTCCCTCACTGATTAAAATGGGCTTTCACGGGAGTCAAGTGAAGAGGGGGTTAAGACTTGTCTGTGTGTGTGTTGTGTGTGTGAGTGCATGCATGTGTGTGTGAAATGTCTGTGTGGTCTAAGCAGTAAATCGTCACCTGAGGTAACCAAAGTAGGAGAGTCTTGTAGGGATTGGAGAGGAAAGAGGGTTGGCCATGTCTGGTTGAGACCAGCGGCTTTCAGGACAAAAAAAAATTTAAAAGAAAGCATAAAAAAACACAAGGAATTCAGACAAGGATCTGCTAATGTAATCTGGCTGCCTCCTTCCCTCCATCTGTGGGGCAGAGAACGGCGAGGAATGTGACAAGGCTGTCCGGCCATGGCGAGGTCGGGAACCACACAGGGCAAAAAAATGCAAATATGAACTGTAATATTGTGAACAGTTGCTGAGACCAATTTCAAAGAAAGTTCTTAAATTATTAAACTAATATTAAGTATTTTTATGAATTTAGAAATTCAAACAAGTTGAAGGCGTGTATTAAAAAAAACAATCAAAGCTAAATAAGCAGGAAGAATGTGAATGTCATTTTCCATTATGGCAGGCTAGCTAGCTATATTCTAGCTATATATAAAACCGTTGTTATATATAAGAATAGGAAGCATAGGTCTATTTAAAATGTTTTAATGATCAATTCATGATGCAAAATCTGGGCTGAGTATTAAAAGTATCCTAAATTTGAATTCAGCTTGTTTTATTGATATTAAGTGTCTGAATATCAGTGTCCTCGTAGGTGCAATAATGTCAGCAGCTGGCGTTAATTAGACCCTCAAAGAGCAATGAATGGTTTTCCATTGAATACTGAATTTTATTGTGAGCATCTCCACCTTAACTTTTACATCCATATTTCAGTTACCTGATGCTGTAACCTAAAACTACTGAACTTTCAATTAGTGCAACAATAAAACAAGCTCAATGAAGCACTCAGTCCCCAGCAGTTAACACATCCACCTCCCAACATTAATCCCCACTAATTATTCAACGGGTTTTATTAACCACAACTGGGGTTCTGTGAGGATGGTGGAAGGGAGAAATCTTGCTCTGTGGCTTATCAGACTTTGGCTGCTGTGATCCATCTTTCAGCCAGACCAGCATTCCCACTTGGAGCCTAGCAGCTCGCTGGAGGTTTTGGCAACGGAGAGCGGAGAAGCCAAAGGGCTGACTACAGCAGTGCAGCAGGGAACAACATGCCATAACTACTGTACCTTGTGGCGTGTCGCTGTGCTGTACTGTAGACTGTGCAGTGCCTGCCACGTTGCACGTCGCACTCACACATTGTGGTGGCAAAATTGCACATAAGCATCACTTTGCACGCCCTGAAAGCAGGAACAGGCAGTCAGGCTTTGCTACATCTTTTTATTTAGCTGTTTTTGTTTTGAAGACACATTTGTGAAGAAACAAAAGTATGTTAAAAATATGGAAAACAAGTTGAAGTAAATGAGCCTAGGTCTAATGAAGACATTTTTGTCTGGAACTGAGACCACACAGAGCCAGTGTCGTATATTTGTATGCACATTGTCGAATATTTTTTATTTAAATCATTGTGAGACTGTGTGTATGTGCACAAGCATGATTTCCCATCCCATAGTTTTCCATAAATGGATGTGTAAACACCATTAATAATTTATTTGCAAGTCAATATTTATGTCTACTCCAAAAGTCTTGGGAAACAATATTAAATCAGAATTTAATTAAACAATGAAATTACTCTGAGGCTTGTGTAATTATTATGCAATGTAATGGTCAACAGAAAACTGGGTTTCCCCCCATCAGGATAATGACATTGCCTTTTTCAGTGAATTAAAAATTCTCACAGAAGAGGTCCTCTAACAGTATCACACACAGCAACTGCACAGTAATTGGACTGTTGATAGCAATTGATTAATGATAATATAGGGTATCATACTATTACTTAATTACATGCATTTCTCATCAACATTTTTAATCATCAAAGTATAAGAGGGCAAGTAGTAGGATGTAACTTGATGTAAAAAATAAACAACAGTTTTTATAATGAAGTTTATATGGCACATTTGACTGCTACAATTTTAAGTGGGCGATGTGACGACTCGTTAATTAAATCATTCTTCAGTTTCTCAATATTTCTTTCCTTACACACCATGTCTGACAAAATTTTCTTCCCTCTAGGAAGACTTGTGACCCATTTTGACTTTTTTAACACCCACTTCTCTGTGGGAAAGAGCAAGTGCATGTTTTTTTCAGTGCATGTGCATTTGTGTCATTGATACATCCACCCACTAAATTCAAACCCACTGTTAAAACACACCTCCAGCACACACTGTGAAATTTTGACTGATTTACACACAATACATTAGTAGTTAAGCCTATTCTTATGCTATCATGTGAGATTCATTGTCTCCATTCCATTGGATAACTTGAACCATAAAGCATATTTCTATTTTTGTAACCCAACGTGACACAAGTGAGAGAAACCTCATTGGATAAACAATCCTGAAACCACAGAACTGTGAGAAAGTGTGCTGCTGCAGAGAGTCAGTGGAGTAGAGGTGTTTCAAAGAGCACGCATGTGGTCGGAGGACAAAGGTCAGAGGTCAGAGCGCAATGAACACGACAGCCAGAGGAAACGTGGAAAAACAGGAGTCTGCTTTAAATATACAGTAGTAGTGCAAACGTGCCCGTATGCATGTGAGCTTCCTCTGCAATATCACACACACACACACGCACACAGACACAGAAGAATGTAATCAGACAGCGTGCTTTTAGTTTGTGCCTGGGAAAATTGTTTTGTCTGTTCCCTGTATCTGTGGTTGTATCTCCACATTCTTCTGGCTGAGAATTAAACACATTGGGATCAAACAATAATTAGCTTTCATTGGCTATAATCTCTGACAAGAACAGATTTTAATCAGTTTACACTCTAGGGTCCTTTGGCTGAAACTTATCCAGAGAAACTTTCAGTGTCTTACTCAATGAAAGATATTAACTCTTGGAGGTTTAAACTTTCCATTTACAAGAAAGTGATTCTAACCACCATGTTTTATTGGTCATCAACCAATCAGGCTGCCAGCTATACACAACCATTATATTATTTGTAGTCAAGTACAGAGTCATAAATGACAAGCTAAACCACAACAATCTGGCAGTGAATGTCAGTGTTGTGCGAACACGGCAGCAGTCAGACCATCTGCAGCCAATTTGGCTTCTCTATCATTACAGCAATATCACCAAAAATGATTCAACCCACACAATAACCTCTGTGTCCATTCTGACAACAGGTTGCATTGTAATATCAGCCTTGTTACTGCTCCCAGTCTGTGATTATTCTCGCTTGATTTCACACTCGGCTGCACACTGAGGCCAGTTCTGGCATAAATGCTACTTTCAACACTGATAAGAAAGTTATTTTGCAAAATTATGTGGAGTTGGGGCCAAAACACAGATTAGCTGATTATTCCCCAAGAAGGCTGAAGTGAGGAGTGGTGGCATGCACTCAGTTAGCTGATCTAATGGACCAATCGGGACGCAGAAGCTAAGACGTCTGAAGGATAAGAAGCTGAGAACTGTTGAAGGTTTGCAAAAACTTTATGTTGCACATCATCGCTTCTCTAGCAACGTCAGTTGTCAGTTGACGCCATGGTAGGTGACTAAGAGAGATCTGACTAGGGGCCAAAAAAAACAACCAGACAAGGAAAAAGAGCTTTAAAATAGTTTGGGATTGACAATAAGGAGGAATTACATTTGTTTTTCACAAAATGTGTTTCAGAGAAAATTAAAGATAGGATTTTGGTTTATTAAAGTATACAAAGCTAACAAACAAGGCTAAAAGCACATACTTTTCATGGTGGTTAAAGCCCATCTTTTACCAAAAACATGAACAATGGCTCTGTTTTTATTAATCATGACAGTGTGACAGTGAGTCTTGCAGGACCAGGAAATTAGACAGCTAAATGAGATTCAGCCATTATTAATTTTATTGTTTACCCAAGTGTTTATCTGCTCTTACGTGTCAAAATGTCTTTTGTTGCTTAAGTCATATTCAGGTAATGATAGTATTACTCCCATTCCAATGGATGTAAGTAATTTCATTGTATTGATAGAAAACAGGAAACAGCTGTTAACACCTGTAAACACAGCTATAAAAATGTGTTCACAGCTGTAAACAATACACTCACATATTATCACCTTTTATGTCCATGCAGCAAACTGGCAGCACTGCTTCTTTACACATCCAGCAGATGTGGAGCGTGCTCGTGCTGATGTTAGCATTCATTCAGAGCTTAGTCTAAGTTCAATATTTACTCTCCTTTTAGCTCTGTTTCATTCTCAACCAACTCTCGATGGAAACATCTTGCTCTTTCTAATGCTAATACTATGTTTACCAAACAGTTGCTTACTTTGACTGTCTTTGGTTTGGTGGTGGACAGGTTTATAGTTTATATGTTTATGGGCATAGAACATTTTGCTAAAAAACAGATGCATGCTCAGGCTGTAAATAAAGATAATAGCTGTAAGACTAAACCTAAACAAAAAAGCTATGGCTGCAAAACCAAAAAAATAGCGGAAAGATCTTAAACATTCTGCAGAGCTGTGTAGAACTGAAGAGTGTGTTGATAATTACTGTAGCTTCTTCATTTTTTGCACCCTTTTCTATATTTTACATATATTTATGTGACCCATTGATAAAAGTATTGATCACAGATGCTCTAAAGCTGTGATGTCTGGGTTTCATTTATTGGTTTTGTCAATTAAATGTTTTCTTTGAAAGCACCAAAGGCATTTTAACAGTAGGTAGAAGAGAAGCATGAAGTCATCTTTGTTGGCCTGATCAGCTGATCATCACTGATCTGGAGTGCCAACTTCACAACACAGAGCAGTCTATTTAAAAATCCAGCTCCATTTGTCTTCCTGCTGCTGCTACAGGAGCAACTTACTGGCCAGAGGCCACCTCCGCAAGATGAAAAGGGTTTTTTTTTATTCACTGCAGATGCACCCAAATGACCCAAATGCTCAGGAGCTAGCCAAAACTAGCAAATGAAATGTTTGATTGAGACAACTTATTCTTTGCTGTGATTAACAGCATGACAGTGATGTATACAGTGCAAGCAGCTGTCAGAACTGTCAGCCCACAATAGCTTTAATCAAGGCTCATTTGGCTTAAAAGTAATCTGATTCTTACATAGTGATTAGTAGTTCATGTGCACAGATTAGCCTAACTAGCCTTGAAGGCAGTGCAACCATGCATGTTATACATGTATTTTGAAGTATAGAATACCACTATGGTGATTGTGAGAACCAGAGCCAAAACAGCTCATTTAAACACATGAAAACAGTGCAAGAGCTGACAAAATGAAATATTTTGAACTCTCTTTTTACCAGCGTCACACAAATTTCCCACCAAGGGTGAAAAAGGGGAGTAAAAGGTTTTTTTTTTGTTTTCCCATGGCATAATCACATTACAGCCTGGATTTCTCTGAGAGCAAGCAATGTTACATACACACAGTCATGCTCAATGCCACTGAGAGAAAAGAACAGGAGTCTTTGTGCAGGCTCACTGAGGCAGATTACAGATTGCGTGGGCAAATGCGTCAAAGGACTCGAGCTCCTTTTCGTCCTCAAGCATCTTACCTGACCACTTTGCTGCCACCTTTGTTGACTTGCATGTCCACCATACATCCCGAGTTAACGTAGGAAGCCAGGTTGATCTCTGAGAATTCTGCCTGGGGAACAAAAGGAAAAAAAGACAACCTGATATAAGACAGAACATTCTCCAGCAACGACCTGAATAAGGTCAAGTTTGTCACCAGTAACAGAAATCCCTGATTCAGTGTTTTGATGTCAACAAAACATATTTCTAATAACTGATTCATTTTAAAAAATCTAAATAAAAACAAGTCTTGTTTTCAAGTCTGTGATTCACGAATGTCATGTGATGGAGCCACAGATGCAAACCAGCACTTAAACTTAACATCTCTCCTGTTCAGACAGAAAATAAAGACAAAAAAAATGACTCCAACTACCAAAACAGAAAAAACAACAATAGTTTTTTTTAGCTTTTTTCAAGTTGACCTAATTTTTTTCATTTCTGCATTTGCCCAGCAGAGAGAAAAAGACAAGAGTCAGAGGGACAGAGGGAGCTGGTGAGAGGAGGCAAATTGAGTTATCCCCAGTCTGTGGCCTCCAGGACAGGGAGAGTCTTGTGAAAGGCTGTAGCTCGGCTACCTAATGACTCAGTCAAATTCCCAGAGATACTCAAAAGAAGGGACTTAAGTCAACTTCTAGGAATGAACTTTGTAGATGGAGAGGGACAATTTAATATGTCTGCTAATGATAATTAATGAAGTCAAGAATTCTCCTGAAGTTACTGCTCCTTTAAAAAATTGGTAATGCTAAAACAAACTCTTCTGTCACATTAACAACTATTAAATTATTAATTATTAGTAATTAAAATACATGTCTGTCTTCTGCTTTCTTAATTTGACTGATATTCATTTTGGTGTCTTTTATTATATAACACATGCCAGTGCAATACACCATACGGTTACTATAACTCAAAATAAAGCCCACAGGGCAACTCACCAGTGACTGGAGAATGATGTACAAAGTAACTTTACAGGGTGTGCAAGTACAACATGATATGATTGCTGGGTGTGTTTACAGGTGGGACACGGCAGGAAGTGGCATCAAACTGTTAATGTTAATAATTGTAAGAATTATGCTAAACATTTTATTAGCATGCCTTCCAAAACCACTGTGATAAAAAAAATAATGTAAACAGTACCGTAAATAAAGTTTGCAGTATTAGAGACTTTCATACATTTACGGCAAAGGGGCTTTTGAAACATGATGACATAAAGGAAAAACAGTAGCCGCAGTACAAAGAGACTACATGTGCAGCTAATGTCTGGCTACAATCTTAGCTACTGATATAATAACAGTTTGTTAAATGCTGAGGAAGCTGTTTTTTGACTGTTTATTGTGGTGCTTAAGACAGTCTGCCAGATGCACCACTGCACTGTGAACATACCCTCCATGTTTCCTCCTAGGGTAAGTGGAGGTACAATAAAGTCAATGTAAAACACTCTTGGGTTACATTTATCTTGTGTTTCCTGAAAGGGTCCAATCTTAAGACTGCATAATCGTAAATTCAAGGTACAGAAAGCCCTGGAGGGAAACTAAACAGCAGCCAGTTGACCTCAGACATGAAACTCAGCCATTTGTAAGTCTTCACATCACTTTTTAGTATGAGGAGTGACACTGATGTAGTGGATTGAATGGGCCCTAAACAGGCAGCCTGCTAACTCTCTGCTGAAGAACAAAAATCAGTTTGACATCAATTGGGCAACCAAACACAACACTACAAAGGGGCTACATGGCTGCATTTCATTGTAGTGTGAGTACCTAAAATCCCAAGACAGCAATGAACCACATTCAATTATTCAAACATTCAAAATCTCTCTTGACATGACATAAAAGGAACGCTGTATTAAGAATGAAATGTTACACAAATGGAAAACATTGACAAATAAAAATGCTGTGCATGGATGTCTCAAACCGAGGCCAGGAGTTCAACTTTGACCACAGACACAGTGCGTATTGGCAGCACTCAAGAATTACTGTACTGAATTATTGCAACTGCACCATTGGGTGTCATACTCAACAGGCTACAACCACAGTGATTATTACCATATTTGAACATTTTAACCTATGTGTTGACGATAAATTTAAAATTTGAATGAATGTTGTGTATAGCAAGTTGTGACTTATGCATCCTCCATTAATTTTTGACAACAAACACCTTGTCAGGCATTATCCGTCACTTGGAGCAAAGCCTTGCACACATGTGTGGCACATTGCTGATCATAGGGCAGTCAGATCATCAATGAAATAAGTGTGTGACTGAGGGTTTGACTCACAACCTAACATTTGTTTGGGTCATAGACTCTGGAACTTCAAAAAAGTTCTCTCCTGATTGCAAAGACACTTTAAATATAAGAGCTAAGTTTTGTCCCCTGCCTGACCTGTGCAATGATACACTCTGACTTTGACAGATTTTCATGCTTGATAATTGATACTATGGATCAACCCACAGCTTTAAAGATGTTCTGACCCAAAAACGATGGGTAATTTGAAAGATTTCACTTATTTTTTCGGTTTTAAAGCCTGGGACGTGACTGATGTGGTTCAGGCAACAGTTTCATTAACCTTGTTTCCAGCTGCGGAAGACTGCTATGGAAAAGTTCTGATAAATCTTGTTTGATGACCAGCCGAGAGACAAAGTTAGTAACAAGCCAATAACATAGTTAAACATTTAGCAGTTAATAGAATTGTCCTCTAAAAGAGTTGGTAATGACAAAAAACAAATATAAAAGGTGAGTAATTACTGGGCCTATATTCTTCAGGCAACCAGACACTCAACTTCAGATCAACACTAATGGATAAACTTTTTAAGTTAAAAATATGCTAATGTGGTTTTACAGCTAGTTGCTAGGCCACAAAGTAGCCATTAAGACACCTAACACAGGTATGAAATGCATAAACCACAGATACTATGGTCTTAAAGAAATAGTAGCAGCAGTTTGGAACTGTGCTGCAGACTTAAAGACTACATTTTTTTTAATATTTTGGTTTATTAATACTCTGATGAAAAAATGTAGCTAACACAATAAAGAGCAGCTCTTTGAATGTCAAACAGCTGATCATTTGTTGATTCTGTGATAGCCTCAAAACAACGCTGTAATCTGCTCTACTTTGTTTTATAGACAGGCAGTTCAACACATCTCATATAGATCAACTTTCAAAAACACCAGCCTCTATAGGGATGGAGGCAAATCATCCAGCTGACCTTCTACTCAACCCAACTGCATGCCAATTTGCATAGAAAGTCAATTGCTATCTACACATTCTCATACAGTGATCACCATTGGAGACTTTAAGCCTGCTTTAGCAAGCTTTACATAGCCTTTCATTGGCATGAAAAGGAAATATTATCAGCAATATACTCTCAGTGATAAATTTGCCTTTCATCCAGCGCTGTGGCCCATGAAAATTCTGTAAGGGGGAGTGAGTTGGTTTTGAAAAAGAATGTGCCAACGTAAAGAAACTGGGTTTTTTGTGCCAAGTGAAAAAAAAACCCACCCACCTCTTTTATTTATTGTGTTGCACTCTCAGAGGAAGAGCAGGGGGTGAGTAAATGCCGTAATCTTATTTAGGGGACAACAAGGCGCCACTCAGAGACATGCACTTGGCTCTTTTCCTTTTCTCCTTGCTCCTCTCTACTGATCCTCACCTCTGAAAGAAACATCTGTGTGCTCAGCAGCAAATGCCTTGTTAAAAATGACACTTTAATGTTTAACACACCCAAATGTAAACTTAAACACAACTGCACATCCTCCAGCGCTGCATCTCCTAAACAAATCCCATCCCAAACACAGGGGCCTACACTGACTTTTGCTGCTACCAGATAAAACCAGAGAGTGGGCAACATTTTTGGCGAGGGCCAAGCGTTCCATGTCATCTCTGATTGGCTGGTTCTGTGTAAGAGGAGTGCTAACAACCACTGTCATTGGGCAGTAATGGATGAAGTGGCTGGTGCGGGGCACAGGCCCAGAAGCCAAAACAGAAGCTTTTCACAGCGCCATGGTTACCATCACGGTAATACATTCAGATGCTTGTCTTGGAGCAGCTCTTGCCCTGGGAAAAGAAAACAGGAAGTGATACATGGGACAACTGCCTCCAGAGCTGATTCTTCTCATCTCGAGAACAGTTTCACCCCATGTGTTCGGAGGAACAGAGGTGGAGAACACAGCATGGCTGCATAAACGTTCAACCATGTCTCCTCACTAAGGAAGTTCGTTTGTATGTTTCTGCTTCTGTTGTAGTGTCTGTAGTGACTGTGTCTGCAAGCCACTTTTACTGCACTGCTCAGTGCTACCTCATGGCTTAACTACAATTATCAAAGATAAGTAGAAACGCTAAACACTTTTCTTTTACACTAAAACAGGACAACACTACAGGAAACATTTCTATCAAGAGAGCTGAATCAGTATAACTTAATGATATCTCATCCTACAAAAAGTACTGTGGCGTAAGGCACTGGTTAATCTTAGGTGAGGCAATATACAGAAAAGCCTCATTTATCCTTGCAGTGCTACAGCACATGCACTCAGTCCTGACTGCCAAGCCGTGTGGACCTTCAGACAGTACAGTAAACACCACTTGACAGTAGCTCATCTGGAATCTTTGCGAGTATTTTTAGATTTGGACAAACTCATGTCACTGAGGTTCAGGTGGTTAGCATGCCTTTTTTTTCTGATCGTGAGTCAAACTGTAAACAGGATCTTTTTGTCCTCTGGCAAAAACAACTTGAAAGCACTAGTGAAGCTGCACTTCAACTGCAATCTGCGACTTTCTCTTGGAGAAAGAGCTTAATGTCGTAAAGAGAGCTTACACTGTGGACAATTTAAATGTTTTAATTATTGCATTTAAGTTGAAGATTGAGTATAAGGTCAGTGTAAGTGAAAACATTTGAATAGCTTAAGTTGTCAGTTGAAGTGTAAATATTGAAAAAAGCCGAAATCAGTTTAAGTGTGGTGCTTAAGAGAGGTTTAGAAATTTCCCTTTCAAGTTCGAGCTCTGTACGGGACCTGCAGAGTGGGAAGTTTGAGTAGTGGTAGCAGTTTGTGAGTAAAAGCAAAGTGCAGCTTAACTTTTATCTGAAGAGAAATCTGCCAGTTTATATCAAAGTAAATTTCAGTCAAAGAGTCAGTTAAAGTGTATGTAAGAAGTGACAAGAGTTTAAAAATGTCTAATTGAGTGGTTCAAATGAAGGGTAATTGATGTGGCCCTGCAATAATACATCTGAGGGTATTTCTGTAATAGTAATATGATTGAAGATTTCAAAAAAATACTAAGTGCAACTGTCTAAAGAAACAGTGGTGGCTTGCTGAGCCAGTGTAGTTTGTCTGCTTAGTTTGCAAAAAATCTGCTCATACTTCTGCTTAAGCTGCTGAAACAGGTTCGCTGTATCCCTTCCTTTGTTTTCACAGTCGTCTTGCACTACATCAGTAAGACCTTGGTTTGTTACATATTTGATCTTTTGTAACCAAACCACATCAACATTACTGCAGTTGTCCCCATTTCCGGGTGAACTCACCCATTGTGAAGAAGGTGGCAACATTAGTCTAATTTTCAGTGATAATTTTTGTTACTGTGCATAACGGACAGGGTTGTGATGATACCAAGCTCAGATGCCGTAAAAAGTTGAAGGGTCTCTCCATCAACATTGATATGTGAAGAAATAAAAAGGTGTGGTTGGTAATGGGAATATAACACCTAACCAGTGGGATCATATGCTACAATAAGGACAATAAAAAATAAACTTTTCCAACAGACTGGGGCTTAAAGAAGAACTGTATATGTGGGTGCTTCCAGCAAGCTCTTTGGCTTTGGCTGCCTGAAGTTACTCGTCTTCTCCAGCACTGACAGCATGTGAATGAGTGGTGTGTGATTTCTTTGTGTATGTTCTAAATAAAACATGCATTAGGGATAATTTCCCACAACATTTCATGGCACAATGAGTCTCTCCATTTTATGAGCATTTACTGTGTTATATAAATCTACAACGTGCACACATTGCAAGCTAGATGTTTCCAATGATTAGTTTTGATTGTGCATTAGCTTCACATCTGACTCACATTGCACTGGGCATATTTGTAGATTTACAGCGTCACTGATGTAAACTCTGTTGTGTATTCATATGGCCTTGAGCTGCTGCTTCATTTGAATGTAGACTGCCGCATTCAAAGGTTACAGCTAACTCAGGCAATGACTCACTATTACGTTACTGTTAAACATCTATCTGCTGCTTAAAAGAGATGAAAGCAATTAAAAACTCAGCTGAACTGACACCAAAGGTCATTTAAAATTAGAACATGATATGCCAGTTAATAAAAAACCTGCTCAAGTTGAAGTAATTGTTTAACGTAAAGAACACTTGCATACAGCTTACTTTATATTCTATATTATATTTTTTAGCATTTTAAAATAATGAAATAGTTGAACACATAATTGTTTATGCAGATTTAAATCATAGCGTTATTTAACTATAATTTTTCCTCTCCACAAATGCCTTATATCCCTCTTGACATTGACCTTTTTCCACTGACAGTTGTTGCCTTTTTTATTTTTGGTCCCTAGTGACTGAACTGAAAAAGCTGTTGATAAAAATCACTTTAGCCCGGAGGGAGCCTCTTATTGTATGGTTTCCTTTCATCTGAAAATAGATGTTTTTCTGTGACACAAAGTGCTTCTTTTATTGCTTCAGCTCTTTACCTCTTTAGTTTCAATGAAGAAAACCTTGATTGTCCAAGGCCTGGATAAAATACAGTTTTTGAATAAAAAGTACTGAAAAAATGTAGCTGTTATGTTGCTCCCAGATTGCAATGCATGCCTACTAGGAAATAGAAATGTGCAAACACATTGTTGTTATGTGAGATAAAAGAGACAGAACAGACTGTAGCGATTTGATTCAAAGTTGCAGGGCAGATTTTTTTTTTGTTAAAATCCTCGGAAATTTTAGCAATTCTGGATTATCTCGTTGAATCACACACTGATGCAATTAAGAGGTCTGAGGTACAGTGGACCATTCATGTGCACCACGAAGAAGTATTTGCCGCTAATCACTACCACCTTGTACAGCAGTGAAATAATCCATTGAAGCACCAAATGTTGAAATCCAAGACAGATGCTAAATGCCACTGGGAAACAGAAGGTATGAGGGCTGCTGGGTCAGTCAAACGTCCAAACTAAATCATCCCTCTTGAGCAAGTTCTACCCAGAAGTCCTATGTCATGTGGGAATATCAGCCAAAAAAGGGTACGGATAACATACATTCAACTGCCTGTGAGCTGCCATGACTGCAGCAGAAAGGAGCGTGGACAGCGCTGAGGTCATGTGCCTGCTGAGCAGATGTTGCCCTGCACGACCAACACCGCACATGGTCCGGCATCCCCGAAGAACCTCCCCTTGTTCTCTCACAAACAACAGACCCCCTCAGATTTAAACTGCCTAATTTGTCCAATTGTGCAGATTGCAGTGTTTATGACTTCGGGTAGCAAACAGACAGTTTGTTAGGTGCCCTTTTGCTGGGTGTTTTCATGTGTGCAATTGCAGCAGTGATCATTCAGTTTGACACATTTTTCCCAGTGCACTCTTATAGTACTCAAAGTGCCAGACATGAAAGCAGGTTAACTTTTAGTTTGTCAGATCTCAGCTGAGGAGGCCTTTCGCTTAACACTGCCACTATGCTACATACACTTGAAAAAGGCATATAAAAGGCACTAAAGGCCTGAGATATCGAATCCCCAAAGCTCTATTCAGGATGAACCACTTAATCTCTGGGTCAAACTGTGAAGTGGTGAGCGTGTGTGTCCAGATAATAAATCTTCGAATCAGTGGGCCAAATTATTTTCAGCCACTTACTGAGACATAAAAGTCCTCAAGGAAATATCTATAAAGAAATAAGTAGGTCAGAAGGTGTGGTCCAACACTGAAGTGAGAGCTTTTGAAAATTACAAGTAACACATCTTTCCTGAATACGAAATTCCTCTCCAGACAAGTATTACAGTAGGAGATGCAATAAAAAAAATTTGCAAGACCTTTCCTGTTGCACAAGAACAGAGCACTGAACAACAATGTGCATGTAGCAGGTATGAGCAAAAAACCTTTGCGAGAAAGTGTCCCAAGTTACATAGCTTGCTCATCATTAGCACCTGAATTGTATGCGTTTTTGTGACCACAAGTAGGAGTGATTTAATGAGTCCTGGCAGAAGCAGAACTGTGTCAGAGTCTACAAAGAATCTCCATCAAAAAAGGCCTAGGGTGATGAGAGTTGTGTTTACAGCTGCGACCAAGAGACCAAACAGCAGTCTTTGCAATTGAAGAGCCCACAGTCTCCGAGACTGAAGAAGGTGCATCAGGTCAGGAGAGCAACCAATAGTATGCTGGTTTTCTTTGACATTCACGGGGTTTTTGCACTCTGAACTCATCCCCCTGGGGTCAGACTTTTACATCAAATCCCTATTTGCTGTTATTCATGAGCCATTTCTCAAAGTGGAACACTGTTATACTGGCCAAGAGGTCATTCAGTGCAGTTCATACAAATTCTAAACTATTTTTCAAAATGCATCACCCCTTTATTCAGATTCCCATCACTCTTAGCTGTACTGTGTGTTTGGTGTTGATGCTATTGATCTAAACATTGATGATAATCATAATAAAAAAACGACATGCCTAATATCAGCATCTTAATGGCATTGTGGGCATTGGCATGCCAACAGTATTTAACTCAGTGCACTAAAGCTTCTAGCATGAGATTTTCTTGCTTGATCTTTTACTAGGATTGTATTATTATGTTAAAAAAAAAGAAGAACTACATACCAGAGAGAACACTGTAAAACAGTATTTTTGTTTTGGTCTGACTTTTTTCTTCCAGATCTCGTGACTTAAGTGAGTCACAGGCTCATGATATATGAGCACTGACCTGATCTCACTCCGAATTAACTCACTCTTTAAACCACAGGGGATTAACTGATAGAGTGAGAGTGAAGGAAGTTAATATACAACTCTGGGCTCTATTCATGTTAAGCAAAGGAGACCTTTATATATCTTGGCCTAAAGTACATGTCAGAGACCCACTCCTTACATTTTTGTGTTTTTAATTGGGGAGAAAAAGGAAGATAAGTTGTTGTATTAATATAACTGTGAGAGTATTTTGGCATGTTTTGGGCACTGAAAGCACTAAAAACTACTCCTGAACATATTTTATGATTTTGCAAAAAAGCTTTGGCTTGAAGCTAGTTTTTATTAGTCACTTAGAAGGACGAAGAACCACCACTGGCACTCCCATGGGCATCTGTTTAGTGGATAAAAAGAGTTACCCGATGGACTCAAGTCCTCAGGCGTCTGCCAAATGTAACTTCAAAGTGGGCCATGTAAATCAGAGAGAATGATCCACAACAATTGGCTCACAAATTTGCTGTGGAGCAGTTTCTAGGGAAGGTGCAGGTGGCAGGGCAGCCTTAATGACAGACATTAAATTGAAGAATCAAAGCAGAGGGTGGTTTTCTCTTTCTCTTTCATACAGATTGGCATCACGCCTACCCACTGCAGCATCACATGCTGTGGGGAG
The DNA here is from genome assembly GCA_029783725.1 of Acanthurus tractus. Lineage (NCBI taxonomy): Eukaryota > Metazoa > Chordata > Actinopteri > Acanthuriformes > Acanthuridae > Acanthurus > Acanthurus tractus. The sequence continues at coordinate 5,224,136 of JAQNCA010000018.1, forward strand.
TCTGTGCTGGAGTCTAAAGATGGTACCTTATATGGCAGCAAGTAAGCCAGAGAAGAGTTATGTTGGTTTGGGGCTCGTGAGCACTGGTTTAGAGAGCTTTAACAGCATGAGCATTCAATGTGGCAGCTAGAATACACTATGTTGGGCCCTATTTAACTAGGATAAAAATGAAACCAAAAAATACATATAAAGCCTTTGAGGGTCTGGGAGTATTTAAATACTAAAAACATACATTGATTTTGGTAACAGTTTTAACAAATGAGATAGCTTTAAACTTAATGTTGGTGCGATGTTTCAGTGTTGGTGGAGACCACTGAAAATAGTCACAAAGGAAGTGTGGCTGCAGAGAGAGGAAAAAAATGAAGCAGGTCTCTTTACTTTTATTGTCATCCGCTTAAAAGGGTTCATCCCAGCATGTCGCTAACTTTTCACACAGAGATCGGGTTTCCATCATCCTAAGGCTCTCAGCAAGGTGCACTAACAGCCTATGAAGAGTCTGGCTGCTGAAGGCAATTAGTGACTGACTTGGTATCGTCAGTGCAGAGGGCTTCTGGGAAAGAGTAGAGGGTCCAACAAGATCTAAGTAGGTCAGTTGGAGCTATAGCCGAGCTTTTTGGGGGGGGGGGGGCTCTTTAGGTTCTCTTTAGTACCAAATTAAGGGACCTAATTATCTCCGCCACATTTTTATTGGGGTTCAATATTTGCCACACCACAGGATTCAAAATCCATGCATTTACATTTCATAGAAAAATCTTGACTCATATTCTAACCCCACCCTGCCCCAGCAAGAGTATGTGACCACAACAGTAGAGAGCTGAGCAAACAGGCTATAAAATCACCGGTCCAGCTTTTTGTGGTCTCTTTTTCCTTTCCTCATAAAAACCCACCACTCCATTTCAAAGACTGCTCCAGTCTCAACAATGGCTTGCAGATGTATAACTCAAGTTATTTCAGGTAAATTAGATGTTATCTACACACATTAAATCCTGTATGTCTAGACTCATACACATTTTTTTGTGCATACTGTATATAATATTGGCACAATATCATTGCTGTTAAATTAAAATCTGGCTAGTTAAAAGGAACAGTTAAATGTTCGGAAAATATTAATTTTGCTGTCTTCCTGAGAAATAAAATGAGAAAACTGTTAAGTATGAAGCCAGAGTGCGTCAGTGATTAGCTAGGCCTAGCTTAACAGCATGAAAAAGCTGTAGCACATAACTCCCCACAAAACCAAAAATGATCAATTTTGAACATAGTTACTTAGCTTTAAAGATGTTATTGGACAGGTTTTTCTAACTTTGGGTTTAGCTAGCTTGGAGTGTTTCACTTAGCTAAGCTAATCACCTCCCGGCTGTTGATTAAATACAGACATTAAGACTTAGGCTGGTACTGATTGACTCATCTTAACTTTGACATGAGAGTGTCAAATGCTCGGTTTACAACACTAAACTATGATGATTTAATTATTATATTAAGGTAAAGTTTGACAAGATCATGTATCAAGTCATTTGTTGCAAAAGAAAGTTCAGGATGGCCATAATTGATTTCCAGCATTTCTAGTCTTCTAGTGTTGGGAGTTTTATGATGGAGGTCAGGACAACACTGATACCAGTCTAAAGTTTGTAAATATTTGAAAAAAAAACATTAAAATAAGTGTTGTTATTAAAGAAAGATAGTGCACTCTGAGGGTTCTGATAAAGAAAAATAATACACTCATGCAAGGAAACAGTCATTATCATTCTATATTGATATACCCTGTTGTGTGTTATCGCTTTGAGATATACTTCAGACAACTTTGGCAGCAGTTAGCCTGTGGCCAGTTGGCTACAATCTGAAGAACATCAGCACCATCATTTCATTTAATACAGACTGAATAATAAACTAAGCATTTCATAGTTTTTAAATAAAAAATTAAAATCCATAATCAAGCATATTTTATCCACCATACCTGCTCCACCCGGATCTCACACTCTCCATTGAGCTTCTTCCCTCGAAAATACTTTGCCCTGCGAAAAAGAGATAAGACAAACTGTCATGCAATTAACAAAAAATATGCTTTCTTTACACAGTTAGAGCCCTTTATGTAAGTAGTACTATGTAGGTATGACACTTCTATAAAAGAGAAAAATGTATTGTATAATTTATTATATTGCAAGGTTTGATTTGTGTATATTCATTTTATGTGTACTTCAACATGTGGATTCCTCCCCTGCACAGGCAGTGCCGACTTCTAACAGTCAAAACACCCTTAAAATATTCTTTGTTTATTTGGCTGAAGTAGAGCTGAAATTTCAACAGACCTTCCAAAATACCTTACAGTGACTCATATTTTCCATAATTACAGAATCTGACCTTGTGGGGCTTCAAGTAAACAGAATCTCTTGGCAAAGATTAACTAATAAAATACAGTGCTTTTAATGGGAGGACTTACTGATAGAAGGGTAGTCCCTGTGCATGTGTGTGTGTGGGTGTGTGTTAAGGAGCCATCACATGGAAATAGGAATCATCCAGGAATGATGCCCTTGTTTTCATATGGTTGCAACCTGTGAACATTCAGTTACTGGAAGAGTTATCTCTCTGACCATCAGACCTGCAGGATTTGGACGGGAAGGATATTTAGATTCAATGTGCTATTTAAATCTGGAGTCTGTATACAGAAAGTCGAACCGCAGCGGAAAGTTGACGATGTTGTTGTCCACATTTGGTTCATTTAAGTGCACGTTGTACAATAAAACTTCCAATTCCTGTAACTTCATCTGGGCTTGATTGTCCTAATGCATGATCCTTCTTCTCCCATGTTAAGACAATTTAACAGATTCAGTTTTACATTTCCATTAAGTTCAGGGGCTTGCAAGAAGAATAACTGTTAAAAAAAACAGTCTAACTTGAGATGCAGAGATATCCTGACCTCCCTGTGAGTCAGGTTTCAAAAACACTGGATCCTACATTTCCCATGATACGTCTTAATAGCATCTTTTGCTGGCAGATATATTCTAAACTTATTGTCCAGCACAGCGTCTCTGCATTTAACTGTCTCCAAGCACAAGCACATATAATACAGTGTAAACATTCTCCAAAAAACAATATTACATGACTGGTTTTTACAGACTGAGAAGATTTTTCAATGATAAAAGATCTTAGATAAACACTCTACCAGAGTCCTTTGGTGGTCTTATTTGGTAACACTGGAGTTTGAATGGCATCACTATAGCATGCACCACCACTATATGTACACATCTTAATATGAACTTTTCCAGTTTGCCATGATAACAAGATCAAACAGTGGAGATTTCTCACTACTAGATTAGTAATCCTATAGCAAAGGCACACCTGCTGTACTATTCCTCTGTATGGCTAGTACTCATTGCTTTTGATGCTTGGGTTTGTTAGGTTTAAGCATGAAAAATGATAAGTGGTCAGGTTTTATCAATCAGAAGCAGACTGGGGCAAGTCATCCCATCAGTATCCTGAATTTACGACTTGGCAGGGATTTTTTTGGACACACAATACAGAAATTTACCAGTGCAGGGATGGATGAATGCTGTTCTTGGTCAGGCAAAAAAAATAGCCTTTAAAGGTTTGGAGAAGTCTTTGATACCGCACCAGCCTTTTTTGGGATTTAAAAATGTTTCCCTATTAAAAAAAAAAAAAAGATCAAGCTTTCTCAATCTCTCACAGTTTTTCCTCTTTACTCATATGATCCACATGCAACAATAATAAAAACACAGAAAATAGTGAGGAGCTGAGTAGGTTATACAGATTAAGGACTTTATTTACTGATGTATTCAAATCAAAACAGGTAACCCAGGTAACCTTTCATTGTGGCTGTTTTGTTGGAGTGATGAGGAGCGATACAACACAATGAGACCAAGCCAAGATCACTTATGCATGTCGACTATGTAAGGTATGAAGTTGTGTTCATCTTTTTTGCAGGTCAGATTGTTTCCTCATGGCCAAATGACAACGTCCTAAGGTCAGGTACCAGTACAAGATCTTGGAATTGGGTGCAACTTTGCTGCACAAAATTCCAAGAGGACTCTGATGCAAACAACTAAGCTAAAGCTTCAGAGTTGCCTTATCATGGAACAGTCTTATTGATAATGAGGCCTTCATTTAAAGGATAATGCAACTAAACATTTATACGTGTTCTTACTTGATTAATGTCTTAAGTACTGAGAAAATGAAGAACCCTTTTAGATTAAGGATTTGTAACCATTTCATTATTCATAGCAAGGTTCCATCCCAGCGCTCTGCAGGTCTCGGTGTTGAGCTCTCATCCCTTGCAGGCGTGGGACAGTTAACAATCTGTTGAGGGCTTTGTGTTGGGGCTGTGTTCAGCTGAGGATCCAGGCTACATGCGAGAGGACTTCGGTTACTGGGAAAAGGCTGTTTGAGATTTCAAGTGCCTCTCGACCTACTCACAAACACATTCTCTTTTTGCAGCTTTTTTTCTTAGAGCCTCTCAACAAACAAAACCTAAAATCCTCCTCCGTCTGTCTTCTCCATGTCGGCCTCTTTTGTTTTTCATCTCCCAACATCTGTCCTTTCAGATCTGCACATTGAGGTTCATTAAGGCTGCTAAAGAGGATCTTGTTCTTAACATCTCCCAGCTGTTGGACTTTAAAGTTTTGGGTCTCTAGCTGTCTCATTCTCTCTAATTTTGGAAGCCGTGAATCTTCAGAATGGCTGACCTACATACTAGACAGGCAGTGCCCCCTGTCACCCTGGACCACCAACACCACAGAGCATGAGGCAGGACCTGCAGGCTCACCTCCTAAAAATGATCGGTATGCATTTCAAGATATTGCAAAACATGTCGTCACTCCGAGTGATCAATTTAATTTACAGGCCGCTGGGCACTCTGGTTTGAACGACCGCTTTATACATGTTCAAATGTAAACATACAGGCCTTCAAAAAAGGTCTAGGCTCTCTCTTTCCCAGTCCTGTACACACCCACTATATAAACAACATGGAGCTGAAATCCTTCTTTTTTTTACCATGAGAATATGTTCCTTCTTTTGTGGACCACTAATAGGAAGCGTATGAGTCATGTATGTGGACAAAACCTATTGCCCCTCCTGGGCGTTTTTACACTTATCTCTGTTTCTATTTGTATCTACTCTGCTAAACTCGATGTTTGGCTAATTCTACTGTGTTTACAAAGGAGATTTTCTATGCTGGACACATATTTTTACAAGAGGACTGATTCCGTTGTGTTGGTTTAGCTCATGTTTCAGCCTCAAGGGCACAAGATTTGCAACGACAAGAAACAACTCGAATTTCATCATGATCTGACCTGTAGTGACTGTCAAGGCCATAAAATGGTTAACATTGTCATTTCTTTGGATCCCTGTTTGTGCTCAAGAGCTGCCAAAACATTCAATATTTACAACAGATAGGCACAAACTGTGTCTTTCCACAGTTTGGTGCTGAGTATGTAGCATATCTGCAGGTTTATCAGAGCTTTCTCAATGAAAATGACTGAGGACAGCATGCCACAGAGCCATAACATTCCAGTTTTATTCCACCATCAAACTGTCCAACTAAGGCTGCAATTTAAAAAATTATCTTTAAAAGAAGAGAAACACAACAAAACAAAAATGTTTATAAGGTCAGCGAGACCGATTCCCTGAAAAAATCAGTCATTTTAAGCCAAAATGCAGTGTTTGTCTTTCTCCAGTCAATTTCTACCTCATATTCAATATCTGAAAAAGGGTTTTCTGACTCCAACAAGCACTTTGTTTTATGCATACTCTTTAAACCCCAACCCCATTAGCTAAAAGGAGCAGCTGGTAACAATGCATATCCATAAAGGTGCAAGGCTTTATCCCTTAGCCAACAATCGAGTTGGAAATGATAAGAGCTACAATACAGAAGCATTGGTTATTTAAAACAAGAAAGACAAAGAACAAAAAAAAAGGTGCATTTTTTTTAAGGATAGCTTAAAGAGACAGTTCAAACTGTATTTTTCTTGTAATCTGCCGTGCTATTTATCCATGGAAGTTGTCAAGTTATATCAGCCATAGAACTGTTGCCTTTTAAAAAAATATAGTGGACCTAAACAGCAACGTCTCTTTTCAGATAAATTCACACCAAAAAAGCATGTAAGTGGAAAAACATATATCTTTGATTTTAAGGTGTATTATCATTTTAATATAATCAACACACTTTAACTATCAGTGAACCTATATGTGATTTTTAAATGTTGAAACTTATTACAGTCTGCATCTTCTTAAGGTTACAGTGGCTTAAGTACTATTAGCTATGGACTGATATTCAAGTACAAGAGTTCAGGCAATCTATGAAGCCAAGAAATACTTTTTTTTCACAAGCTGTCTGACAATGAGGATGCACCATTCCTCTCAGTTTCTTTAAAATCTGGCCACTGAAATCTCGGATGTCATGACTTATAAATACTGAAAAACTACTGTCTATCAAAAGACATACAGACATTGGTTCACCTTTTGAGTTCTTTTCAAATGGTTTTGGTTCCTACTAATGTTTGTGAGGTAACGCATGGATCAGTCAGGGATTGAGTTTGTCATGTTGTTGTTTGTTTTGTTCACTTCCTGTTTTATTTTGATAGTCTTATCTCCCCTTGTATCGTCTCTTTACTTCCTCCCTTTGTTCTTTCCCGCCTTAGTGGTTACCCTAATGTGTTTCACCTGTGTCTAGCTGTCTCCCTGCCCTCCTGTGTATTTAGGCTGTGCTTCCCTTACCTCTGTTGCCATTTCATCGTGTCTTACTAGTGAGCAGTGTTCCAGCAATCTTTGTCTGATAGTTTCCTTGTGTATGACTATTGTTCCTAGTTCTCTGGTTTCTGAGTTTGTCTAGAGATTCTGTACTTCTTTCACCTTGAGCAATTGTTTACCTGGTAACAAATTTGGACTGCATTAAAAGACCCTGAGACTGCCTATTTCTGTATGCTGCTGCATTATTTTGTCCACCTGCCTGTGAGTTCCTGACAGGATCAATAAATGCTAACACTGATACTATTATTCCTCAGATGTTGAGCAATGTGTGGGCTTTTTCTTTAGACAAAACATTAAAGTTAAAACCCCTTTATAATTTCAAAGGCAAACAAAAAGATCTCATAATACTCTGCTTTGTACATGAGGAAGTAAACACTTTGCCAGAGCAGGGCTGAAATGAGCAATCAGATGCTCATATCATTCAGAAAACAGTGCAAACAGACTGACAGCTTCTTGGCAAAACGTCTTACATGTAAGCCTGAGAGAGGGAGGGAGAGGGACAAAGAGGCAGAGAAGGAGGGATTGTTGTTGGTGGCGGTGATGCTCTCGGAGACTTTGCCTCAGTGTTGTGTACTGCTATTGTGCATCAGTCATTGCTGGAGGCCAAGCCTGTCAGGACAGAGCAGCGTTTCCCCAGAGATCTCAGCCTCACTGCTGGAATGCCCAAGAGGAAATTCAAGCCTAAGACAGGGAGCGATGGATGGACGGACCCTTGCCTACCCCTGAGATACCTTCACTGGCCTTTGAGTCAGGACAGTACGGAAAGACTGAGCTATCTGACGAGTAACCGGCCCTGCAACATAGCACAAGTTAAAAAAATGTGATGCCACTAAATGTGTGTGAGAACGGATGAAAGCTGACTTGTGTTATAAGGTGCTTTGGGTAGTTAAGAGAATATAAAATCACTGTATAAATAGTCCCTCCCCTGCACCACATAGGAATTAAGCATCTTTTGGCTCAGTAATGAAAATTAGTTTAATTTAATGGCTTCTAACTTTTTGTTTCATTCACACTTTCTACTCTCACATGCGTCATTCTCAAGCACAGACCGCAGCAGTTTCAGCAAAAAATTGTGATCAAACAGCTGTATGCTCCCTGCTGAGTATCACACAGATTAAGACAGTTACTAGCTGGTGAACATACAAGGGGATGTTAATAAGTTTGTGTCTAAAAGTAGAAGGAGAACAGTTCTACAACGCTCTTTAAATGCATATGCAACTTATGTTGTAATTGTTTCCAGCAGCTAAAAATTGAAATGTAGCTGCCCAAAGACTGATAGTGGCATTTTCTTTTTTTGCAGACAGTGCTGACTTGCAATTTTAAATCACCCAAAACAGAAATACCACCACAGTGACAGACTTACAACTTTCTGCACAATCACCAAATGAGTTGTTCTGCACATGCGTTCAATGAAAGCTGTGTAATTCATATGACTGAGAACAAAGCAGAGCAAACAGAGGGTGAAGAGTGCAACTGTTGGCTTCCACATTTTCTAAAACAGCTTCATCAAGGTGATACAGTTTGTTGTGCTGCCCCCAAGCGGCTAGAAAATCCAATTAACACAGGTATAAACAGAGGGTTTGACCGACACTGGTTGAGTTCTTGTTTGCAGATGAGTGCCACTTACACGTGTATTGATGAGGCCTTTTGTCAAAAACATGCACTGACTGCCACAGGACTACATAAAAGTAATTTTGAGTTTTCAGGGGAATTTCTCTTGTTTTTTTTCTGATACAATAATATTTGTGAGGAGAAATATTAAGTTTGTTTAATTAACTTTCGCAACACTCTAAATGTACCTTTGTGGTTATCTTGGATGCTGAGAGAGAGTATATGTAGTGGTGGATGGTTACAGTTTAATGTGATTACTATTTACTTTAATCTAGTGGACATTTGCCAGCGCAAGAGAGTAAAGGTGTCCTGCTGCTAAAGCTGTCTATCACAGTTCTTCCTCCAGATAAAACAGTTTTGTTGGCTGCCATGGCCCTAACTGACCCAGATGGGATGAGATTAATGTTGATTTATGAAAATGCATTAAAAACACAAGGCATCTGTTCAGAGAGTGACTGCTGGAAGACTCAAGGAACACCCCTGGTGGCTTAGAAAATAAAAACAAGATAGCATCTGGAATCACTACGGAGCCATCAGGTAAATTAGAAATCTGCCTGGTTTATTTTGACAGCACAGAAAGTTTATCTGCAAAGCAGCAAACAGTGTGTGTATTTCCTTATGTTCCATGACTAAAGAACAGGACTTGCTTGTCTAAAAGCAAGTTTCACATTATCTAAAAAGCCAACACCATGACACAGACACGTTGCCAAAGCAGCAGCCCAAATATTTAGTCTTTTTTTTTATGAGTTGTACTTGTCTCAGAGGTCAAGCTTTAACTTTTGAGCTGCTGCTTCATGCTTTACCTGCACCTTTTGAAGTGGCCTCTTACATTCATTGACATGTCTGAAAGTAACTCATGCTAAATCTAAAAAATGATTTGAATGATGATTATGACTCAGAAGGACAATTTTTGAGACAAACTGCTGCAGTGGTGTTTGAGGACCTGGACTCCCTCCAGGAGTCTTTTGTCAGAGTCACTTCTGCTGCAACTGTTGATTTTGGTTTTGAGAGACTCAGTGAAATAACTTACTTGCTAATGTTAATGAAAAACACAACATGCACTTCACTCTTTCACTTTACACAGTAGCTTTGCTTCCTGTCTCTATGTGCCCCTAACCCTCCGCCCTTTAACTTTCCTGCACCTCTCAAGGGGACTTGAATGCTTAACCTCTGCTCAAGGGCTTAAACCAGCAATGGGAAACTTGAATGGAATATCAGTGACAATTTCAATGCTAATAATTATACTTTCAAGCTACTGGTTGTTAAGTAGCACAGAGGTGACACAGTCCAGGTTGGTCTGTGGTGACCGACACCAAAGTAATGACAAGGAAAGAGCCTGGCCCAACTCCGTAGATAAAACCACCCTGCACTCTCACAGTCCACTATAAGATGACTCAATAAAATGTGTCATAATGCAGCTTAATAACAGCATTTATATTGTGGCTTGGAATGAAAAGGCTGTCATTGACAACAGAACATCTGCAGACTTCAACACTGCAAGTGTTGATAGTTTAAACAGGACAGAGGAGTTTTTCATATAAAACCTCAGAGGCTATCACACATTGCCCTCTGCTGGTCAAAGCCCTTCACTTATACACAGAGATATATGAGAATAAAGAGGACTGACAGGTTTCCCTGTGAAGCTGAAATTGAACTACAGTGCCACCCAGTGGACAGATTTGGAACAGGCTGAGTTATAAATGAAACCCAATTAATTTAATTTAACCTAAACTTTTTGGTTTGTTTGTTAATTAAACCGTGCACTGATATGAAAAAAAAAATCTCTCTATACTTTTATATCTATCCCAGGTGAAAATTTGGTCAACTAATCCAATGCGGATCCTACCTAAAACAACTCAAACAAAAATGTGTAATAGATGACAACACCTGCAGCTGGATTTAAATGCAGCGTGATTTAAATGGGGATAAATACACATTAATTCAGCTTACTCTAAAAAATGACATTGATTTAAGAAAATCTATGAAGTGTATGTTGGGATATCATACGTTTACATCTGTACCTCCATGACATGAATCACAAGTTAGACTAGGTGGTGAATGTAAAACAAAGGGCAACCACCACTCTAACTTCTTTAAACATAATGTGCAAAATAAACAATGTGTACTACTGTATGTGTTAAAGGCTCAGTTTACATGGCACAATTTGAAACTACATTAAAGTACAGCAAATCCTGTTACCACAAACAATGGCCCTGGACATAACCATCAAATCTATCTCACACCATTTAGTCAAAGTCCCAACAAAAACTGATCTCATTAAAAAAAATCATTGTACTGTATATAACAGGCATTACTGTGGTCGTTCTATACATATCATTCACAAAAACGATTTCCTTCACAAAGAGGACTTTCATTATGCACAAAAAAGCGACGTAGTGCTTGTAAAAGCCTCCTTAATACTCTATTTTTAGAAGGAAATGAGCCAGCGAGGTTGATAGAAACCCCCTGCTGTTCTCTCAAGTGTAAGGATGGTCCCCAAGAGAGTGAGCTTGGACGCCTCAGTGGGTGGATGATCCTCTGACGACTCATTTCAGATACCAGGTTGTAAAGAGGAACAGGCCCTTTTTGGATTTAAGCCAGTCAGATTAAAGAAAAGAGGCCGCCCGCCTTCTCAGAACATTTTGAGTAATCTTGGTCCTTTTGACTTGGCTGTCAGCTGGATGGTTTAATTCAGTGATCATTTTTAGACTCTGGCGTGATTCTTCACACAGAGCCTCAGAGATGAGGCTTCGGCACATTATGATCCCCACTAAATGTGTAGATAAATTCAAAGAGCTGGAAATAGCTAATAACACCTTCACTGAGGTTGATTTATCGGCAAATTTCAGGCAAAGGAAAAACAATTGGTTAAATGGAAGAGTGGTTTTATTGATTCAGAATGACAAACATGGCAAAATGGCCACTGCATGTCTTGACTTCACTTCTGGAAATCAATTCCTTCACAGTGTTCAGTGTGGGACTGCTGCAAACGGCCTCTAACATGCAGGTATGTGCACTTGCTGAAAGATGAATCCTTATCTAATTAAAGTTCAATTACTTTTCTGTCATCTCCAAAGATAAGGACCTTCCTCTTGTTACCATGACAATGTTAATTTCAGCATAGAACGCAAAGGCCAAGGACTATCGACTCTGTCATAAACAAAACAGTCCCTCATTCTTTTGAAAAACTGAGCATGCTGGATGTTTTTGATTAAGCAGGAGCTGAAAAACAAAGTCAATGGAAGTATGTAGTGTGAACTCTTCACACATCAGCCACAATTTTTCTTTGTATGCTGAGAGATTTCAGTTGCTAATTAGCTTACTAGCTGAAAAAATGGGCGCGGAGCAGCTTGCCTTTTTTTTATTGAAAATGGGAAAAAAAACACTGAAGAAAAATGCAAAATAGCCTATACAATAACGAACAGAGGACTTTAACTTGTTAACTAAGTGGAGGTTTGACTTGTTACCTTCTTCAGCAACAGCTTTAGGTAAATACCACACACAGCTCTGTCTGTGTTGCCTGGCTCACCTTTTTCATAAGTACACCCAAAAATAAGACTTGCCAATTAGGTTCCACTGAAAAAAGATGGTGTGCTCAAATTGAAGAACCCCTTTGTTCACTGCAACTGATTTCAAAATGTTCTTATGCTTGCTATGCCAGTAAAATAATTGGAGTCAGAAATATCATTTTAAAAAGAAAAAATAGAAGTATGTAAGCAAAGAGAGACTTTCCAATGCATCAACTCAATTAAATGTGAATTAAAAGGAAGTTTTTTAAAAAAACAAGCTGTATTTTAAACCTGAGGACAGAACAACCTGTTCACCTCGGCTTCCAGTCTTTATGTTACTCCAAGCTGAAGCCCCCTTGTCTCAAGCTGGTATTTAGAGACATTAGAGGAGTATATTCACATCTGGCTTTCAGCAAAAAAGCAAATAACCTAATTTCCCAAAATAACTATTCATTTAATGACATATGACAAACATCATATTGGCCACTCCTGCAGGTAATAAGCCCGGGGCTTCAGCATGTTAAGGAAGTACTAACATATTCAGTTTGTGCATACTTGCCTTTGAAAACAAAGACTGAACTGTCATCTTTTATTTTTCAGAAACTACTCAGTTTTATGTAGCAGAACTGTAGGGATGTTAATTCCAGTCAGTAAAGACAGCAAGTGAGCTCAGATGCTCATTGAGTTTTGTGATCCAAGGCGGCTTTTCAAGGGGGATAAATTTTAAATGAAGTGGAAAACTGGAAAACAAGTGACTCACTGTTGAGTTCATTATCTGTTGAACTGGGAACTGGTTTGAGACGAATCAGGGTCAAATCACAAAAGTAAAACTGGAGTTTCAATTATTTCTCTTTCAGACTTGACAAAATGGAATTCAGGAAACATGCAGCTACATGAAAATACATCTTTTAGTCTTCAACTCCCCTCCCACATGCAGCATGGAACTTCCACTCACCAGTCTGTGTGCTGATCGTCAATGACCAGGAGGATCTTAGGCTTGCGTATGACGGGTTTAGGGGGCTGACTGCTCCCTGTTGAGGCTCCTTCAGCAGCAGTTGCTGCTGATTTGGCGTGTGCAGCAGCAGCTACGTTCTGGGCCATCTGAGCACTCTTCACCACACTGGAGAAGGAGCTCAAGAAGCTCCCTGCGCCCGAAGTGGAGCCTGATGTCGTACCCGAGGCTGAGCCTGAGCCCTGGGACTGAGTCGGGATGCTCGGGGGCTGCCGCCTCTCTGTGGCCGGGGAGGCAGGAGAGGAGGTGGATGAACCTGGAGGGGTCGGCCTCTGCAGATCCATCATGTAGCCGTTGGGGAGGTTGGCCACAAAGCTGCTGTCTGACAGGCGCCGGCGGAGGTAGTTCATGGTGATTGGCTGGTGGATCAGTCAGGGGAGAGGAGGTGAGGGGAAAGAATGCCTGAAATCCTGCACATGAAACAAAAGAATGGAGAAAGTCTATTCACAATCAGCTCTGCAATTCTGTTCACAACACATTTGAAAATTTGAAGCTCCATTTTTGGACTGAAAAATCACAACATGTAATCGGAAATGTGTTGCTGGTGGCGACAATCCCTTGGAGAATTAATACCCACTTCTGCAGTTCCACTCAGCCAATGTAGCATTTTAGCATCTTTTAGTTCCTTGTTTTTATTTTATGCTGCACAATTTTGTTTTGGCTCAATTTAATTGTTCTCATTAACCTTTTACAGCAGCAGCAGCCCACAACTTTCAGCCCAAAACTCTAATAAACCCACCATATGCTACCTACCCAGCACCAAACCACAAATAAATTGGCGACTACTTTGTAAACACATTTTGCTGATTAAGACTCACATAATTCCCTTTAGGAGTTGGTGGTGACTAAAACAGAGCTTAAAGAGGAGTGAATACCAGACTTTGTAATCTGGCCAGGAACACAATACTGACCTTTTAATGCTTAATACTGACTTTTTTGAAAAATATTTACTTGGGAACTATTTAATAAACATTCTTTATACTCAACTTTACTAGATAGTAATATGTGAGTGCATGCAGGTTTTCCTCGGAATTAGATTTTGTGGCATTATCAGTTCAGACTCACCTCAGATGGAAACTGTTAAACATGTGAAGCTTTTCTGCATTCTGATGTTCACACTAATTAGCAAATATCAGAGTTGAATTGTTGTTATTTGCAAGTGTCAAGGTGTCAAACCAAAGCTTATATACTGCTATTTTGAGAACATGTGCTAGATGGTACAGCTAATTATGGATCCGTTAAATCTGATTTGCATAAGATTATGTTCCCCATGCAGGATGGGACAGAAACCGCTGGCAAATAATTCAGTGACACAGCAGTGATGATGCAAAGTTGGAGCACTGATTCACAGCTCATTTCTTTGCAAAGCTGATAGAGCCCACTGGGAGAAAGGAAGCAGTTATATAACACATGAAACCCAGCGTGGCAGAGAAGACACACTCAAACAGATTAGCTATCAAACAGCAACGAAGCAAGCACGCTAGCAGAAGGGAAAGAGAAACCCTTAAACCTGATTAAAATTAGGCCGCTCTCATAGTAAATGGAGCTTGGATGAGATGAAAGTGCATTTCTTATTGAGGCTTCATGTCTCAGGCGGATGTGCCCGGTGTTTGCGGCGGTGTTCTTGTAGTTAAAGGGGGAGGAGGATCATACGAGCCCACAGCAGGAGGAAAAGGATTTAGGGCAAATGTTTCATCTTGACAAGTTAATGTAGTCAGACGATCACCATCGGGCACTCTTTACGGAGGGTGAAAGTTGTAGCTTCTGCCTGAGCATCTGTAAGCAAAATATGAAAATGGCCTTGCAGTATAACTCTCTTCAATTCAACAGCACCACGAACAACAGCCTCTGAAAAGCCCGAAGCCTTAATTCAACACGTCTCTTTAACTGTTTCAGCAAAAACTGAACGATAAAACTTTAATAAACGTAGGATTTATTGCCTGACTCTTGCATTAGATTACATTAGTTTTAGCTTCTTAATAAACTTGCAGCTTCGTGCATTTTAACCCTGTAATGTTGTTGTGGCTAAGATGAATATTTACATAACAGGCAACCATCTGTTTTATCCATCTGATGAATTTATACTTGTATACTCTTCATTTAGTACTGTTTTGGTCTTCACCATATCCTGAGGCAAGTATTTGCCTCATTAGCAGCTAAATGCTCCATATGTTTGCTAGCTAGTTGCTATTTTTTTTTATTTTGCTCTAGTAGTGGCTTATTTGGTGAAAACAGCTGAAAACAGTGACAGTGAATCAAAACCATAACGTTTCAAACAACAAAACCAAAACAATAAGTTGCAAAGGGCTAACAAGCTCTGTAGAGCTATAAAAAATGCAGAACCCTAATAATTCTCTAAGGGTTTGTGACTACAAATGATCCTTTTTAACATTGCACAATGTCATTCAACCTATTGCTAACTGTTAAAATTGGCCATTTATAAACAAATATTGTATCGTATATTGTTTGAGTCACAGCTCAATAATTTTCTGTACAGCCGATCTCTATCAGTTTTAGCAATCGTGTCTAGAACAGGAGAAAATAGTGCATTTCTTGGGGACTATTCTCAATGGATTAATACAACTTTAGTGCTACAGCAAGCTTGTAATCATTAATGGAGCAAGTCAGCAGCGCAAGAGTGTAACTCATTTATCTAACAGGATAATTTTCAACAACAATCCAGCTCTATGATAAAAGGAATGATGACATGCATTAACGTCTCTAGTAGGAATTAATTCATTGTGGGTCTGGATCCTTATATGGTTTCTGTTGAAGGCAAAAACATAAAATATTACAAGAAATCTTTTGTTATGTGAGTATTGGGGATTCAGTGTTTTGCCTTGCAGCTTTTCAGCAAAGCAGATGCTTGTTGTTTTGAGGAAAAACACTAAAATAGGAGAAGTAATTTGCCCTGCAGCTGCTGAAGAGTCTATCCTATCACAGAGTGAAGGGGTTTCCCGCCTGGAAATTATGCTTATGTGTCACCTTCCACAAAGCTCTTATAGAGCACAGCTAGCAGGGCTTAAGTCAAATTATAGAAAATTGCTAGAAAATGGACAGAATTAAGACAAACAACCAGCCTAGGCAATTATGGTCACAGGGCCACAGATTGCCAGCCAAGCCCTCTTCATAACGACTTGATCCCATTGTATGGATAAGGAGCTAGCTGCTTAAATGCTGAAAATAACTATCTTTACACCCCTGGCACATTCCCTTCTTTCTCAGCATCCTTTAAGCTGCCTTCTCCCTGTGCTTTAGCACATCTGACCCTGTAAAATCCTTAAAGGCTTTGCCACTGATATCCACACTTGGATTAAAAACAGGAACCCAGTTCTTTGTTACTGCTGACCTGGGGGTAAACATAAGCGATAAGAGTCTTTAGAAACAGCAAGTAGCAGAAGAAAACAAATAGCAACAACACAAATATAACACCTCCAGTAATCCACATATTTATGGTCTTTCAATAATCCTTTTGTGGTAAGAGTCAGAGGCCAACTATTAAAAGCATGAATGTCGATTGATACTTGATGCTCAGTATTTACAGACTGTAGTCCACCATTATTGAAACCCACAATGGAGGTTGATGTGTGTTACACTAAGAAGTGTATAAAGGAAGTATCACAGAAGTCTTTAAACTCTAGTAGCAAACAGAACTTTGACTCAGCAGTAATCACAGGCTTCGCTCTGTAATGATGGGGAATAGAAATGACAATACCACAGCAGACTTTAGGACCCCTTTTGGTGTACAGAGTGTACTTGAAGTGTTTGTACTTCTCATTTTATATTTAAAACTCTTGTAATTGATGAAGATAAAGCTTGAAAAAGCTAGCTCATCTTTCTTGCTGGTCTCAAATTAGTTTCATGTTTCACTCTTCATGTTTTGTACCCTGATTGTGAATCTGTCAAATCTATCACATACTGTATTCTCAATGGCTGTACTGTGAATTTAACACCAGAACCTGTCAGAACTGTTGACTAATTAGTTGATAAATTATAGAGAGACTTGCAGAAGTTCCATTCCATCCTCTTTGAAAATTCTGAGTTCTTGTTTCTGAGTTTTTTTGTCGAAATATACAATAATGACTAATATGCGCTTTCAAATAAAAGCAAACACACAAAATGTAAACATGTCAACATAAACAACATCTTTTCTGATATTCGTCTTCTCACATCAGGTTTCAAAAATTGATTAGTTTATGTGTGTATATTTATTTTAGTCTTTTTTGAATTAGTAAACTGAAATGATTGACTGCTTGATACATCAAGCACAAACTTCAACATCCACATAAAGTCTGTGAAATTGTGATGTGCAATTTTCCCTGTTTTCTGACATTCCATACAGTAAAGCAATAAATATTACATACAGAAAACACCCAGCCGATTAATCAATAATGAAGACAATCATTAGTTCTTCCCTACTGGATCAATCATGCTGTTATTTGCATGAAAATGGCTCTTCTTCCTCTGTAGGTTGAGGAAGCTCAACATTGACAACTCTGCAGGTATTATACAACCTTTACAGGTGCACCACTGAGGGCATCCTGTCTACATTACTGCCTGGAATGCACCACCCTCAACCCTTAGGCGTTACTGTGGGTGGTGAAAACTGCTCAGCACATCACCAGGACATCCATCCATAGAGAAACTCTACAGCCAGCAGTGAAAGAGGAAGCCAGCAGGATCATAAAAGTCCTCAATCAACCCAGCAACAAACTGATGCATGCTGCCTTCCTGTGGATGATACAACAGCATCCGGTCTAGCACCATCAGCTTCAGGAACAACGTGATCTTACAGGCCAGAAGACTGCTGAACTCTTGAACTCTCAGGCTAATGCATATGTCACTGTGCTCACACTTATCTGTAAACTACTGTATTTCATGTTACTACCCATTTGCATGTGTTATGTGTGTATATTTTTAGTATTTTGATGTGCACATGTCTATATCCTTTTCTTATGTGCACAACCAGTTCTCAATTAACATTTACTGCCTTACAGCACAATCTTTCTACATTATACTTTTGCTCATTTCATCATACTGCACACTGGTCAACAACAGTATTATATTTTATTTCTTTATTTTATCTATATTACATCATATTTTAATATTCTATGTCTTTACTAATTTATGTCTCTTGTCTCTCATTGGCATCTATGATTTCCTTTTTTAAATATGGCATGAGCAATTGTTGGAGGTACTGTGAGAATAAGAATTTAATTATCAGAGACAGTTTCACTGTAGTTATTGTGCATTAATAAATTAAAGAACTTGGAACCTACAGAGGACAGGAAACAGACAAAAAGAAATTACACTCTGAAATGTAGCAATGTGATAAATGTATGACACAAAAGGTCTTTCTTGAAGACACAGAGACAATGACACAGAGTCACTGTCCAACACTGGGAACCGGTAATGAGCGGAAAGTGTGTATCTGCTGTACAGCGTTCCACCACAAGCCCTCTAACATGGCTTTAATTATTCATGACAGTCTAAGCTGAGGGTGTAACCAGTGAGAGTGGTGACGCTGGACTCGAGTCAAAGTGAGGGAAATTAAATTAAAGGGAGATCAGATTGCAGAGGGACCAAAGGCTGGGATGGGAGGTGGCACTACAATTTAACCTGCTCCAAGGCATTCTGGGAGATTATGATTAATGTGTGGGACTTGCTGCAGCATGGATGCTCATCCCTGAGTTTTACAGTTAAAATTCCTTGCAGTCAGAACTGTTGTCCTGATTTACATAGATTGTACCATAATTTATTGACGATGGTCCATCTGTCTGTCCTTCCAGGTCCTGAGCAAAATAACTAAACAGACACTGGAGAGACATTTGAGACAAATGTTCATGGCTAAAGGATGACAGAGATTTGGCTGATTTCCCCTACATCCTCTCCAGTGCCACCATGAGGTCAAAATTTCCCCTTGACCACAATTTTGATCACTAAAGCGTTTCTAAACCTGTTTTACTATTTAATTTACTTTTAATACTTATGGTCACCAGAGGATCAATCCGTGTTTTTTCCATGACCATCTTACATTTCATCTAACATCATTAGCGGTCAAAAATCTCTGTGGAAAACTGAAAAAAATCTTAAAATATCTAAATATGACTTTAAGAGCCCATCTCTGGTCTTCAGACCCTTTGAGGTTGTTATTTCTTTGACCTCTTTTATAATTTCATCCCAGCTTCAGGCTCTGAAGATAATGCAATCATCATCCTGTTTTTGTTTCTGTCCAATTCTTCCGCCTGCTTTTGGTCAAGTTTACTTATATGCTGTGTTTCAGTTGAAATGAGACTGTAGGGCGTCATATCAGCTTCCTCATGTCTTTCTCTTTGCTTTTTGTAACTTCAGTGTGACACATCTTTTAAGCCTTTCAGATTATTTAAATCGTTAGACTCCACCTACTGATTTAACTCAACTAATAAGATTATATATGTCTTGTGGCAGTTTTTGTTTTTTCAAAAACTGACCCTAACCCTGTGGTTAGTTTATCATTGACTGTCAGTAAGTTTATTTTTGAAAATATGACCATAAGGTGAATCATACATTTTCATACTCTTTCTGTTCCTTGTCTACTCTAGGTTTTGGGTTCTTGTAGTAGCTCAGGGAATGTCAGTCTGTCAGGTCGTTGCTTTGGTCCAGACAGAAATATCAAAACTAACTGCTACCTGAAATCCAAAATCGAAATCACACACTTTAAGTCAGCAGGAAGATTTTTTACCTTACTTTTCCTCCCCTTACCAACAGCAGCCTGATATTTGTTCCTTCAGAGAAAAATATCTCAACAAATACTGTACAGACTGCTAACACTGTGCTGCAGACATCCATATTCGTCTAACTGTAGTGATTGCCGCCTTTTGTTTCATTAACGCCACTATTAGATCAAAATTTCAAATTGTCCAGTACTCTGGGTTTATGACTAGATACTGACAAACTAAAGAGATTCTCATCACTCTCAGCTTGTAAGCATGCTAGCACACTTTACTGGGATGCCAAGTCATGGTGAGCATGTTAGCATGCTGATATTAACTTTTAGCTCAAAGCACCACTGAGCCCAAACAGAGCCCCAAAGAATCACTAGCAAATCTGTAGACTCCTTGACTTGTTAGCATCTTTGTAGCATCTTTGTAGTATTTGCATTATGCCAGTGTTTGTTTCGACCAACAAGGTTGATCTAAACCACTGCAATGTTTATAAAGCTAAAACCAGAATTAGCTTGTGGTAAGTTTTTCACTGTTTACCTGAAAAGTCAGCGTTTTTTCAATTATGAATCAACTTGTTTAGTGTTCAGTGTTTTTGCATCATGTTCACCCTTACTTCTCCTACCTGACACTTTTTTTTATAACAGCACATACATTAGCAAGAATGAATAAATCCCTTCTCGTTCACTGTACCTTGCAGTAAAACAATCTGTTTCAAAGCATCAGATTAGCTACAGTGTTTCTACAGTCGCTTAGCAACCTGTTTCTTTATTTTACTCATGATCCTACATGTGGTGCAGCAGCCCAACTAGGTAACACGCTGCTCTTACTTTTCAAAAAGCAGTGATGGTAAAATCGTGACTCATCACTGTGTGTCAAGCACTCTGCCACTGACTTAGTGTTGCTACTCGGGGAGCAGTAAGAGGCAAAGTATTCCATAAAAAAGCTCTGAAAGAGCTTTGTTCCAAGAAAGTGTCATCTTATATTAATAATCCAAACACTGTCTTGAATAAATTAAGGACAAAGAATGTTCGGATCTACCTTAAAATCTGTAATACACATGTATAAAATAAGCTGGTATTGGTAAAACCTCTGAATTTTCTAAAATAACCTTCACTCTGTTATTTGGTGAATGTCATGAATACGGTAAAATAAGTCAGTGTGACGAATGTGTTAGGGTTACATTGGGACAGTTTTTTTTGTAACTGTCTCTACTTTGTGTGACAAAAACCAGGACCACCATGTTTAAAGCCATTTCTAAAATGTATCTAGAAAAAAAGAAAAAATCTTATACTTGATATTTAGTGTTTAGATTCAATTTATATGTGTATGGTCACACTCATCTACAGCAAATGCAATAACGGAATAAATCAGATAAAACACTGAAAACAGCTACAGTCCTTTATGCATCAATAGCTAATATTTTCACAGCTAACCAACTTCATAAGAAACTCAATAATACTTAGTGCACCTCTAAAACTTTACACAAAACCTTTAAACAAAATAGAGTATCATGACACACTAAACTTAATCACTGAATCCCGATGTGATTAAATTCTGTAAGGTAGATTATGCTCATAGATCAACATCTTACAATTTGTACATTTTTGTTACTGGTTTGAAATCAAAGTTAAAATTTTAAACTTCCTGTTCTCCATGTTTTCGCCTGTGAGGTGGCGAGACGTCCATAGAAGTGATGGCATTGAAATGTTGTGGGAGGTTGTGTGGAAGCCTGCTGCCTTTTTTAATCAGCCATTGCAAAACTTGTAAAATGCCAGCTTGTGCGACACTATTAGGCATAGGCTGTTGACTTCAGTGCTTGAAGACGCAAACATGCTGTGAAATGCTCTCAGTGCACTGCCACTATTTTAGACAAACTTTACAGGCCTTTTCAAATGGGAGAAACCCAACCAGACAAGACATAATCAGATAATAGGGACGTAAAAATTTAACCACAAGCAGATCGACATAAAAATAAAAAGGGGCATCGATAAAACCTAATCAGAGAATCTTGTTGCTTTCTGTACAAGCAAAACCACCCAGCATGAATTAGAAAGTCATCCCTGAACTGTGAACCTTGACAACTGCAGTGGCTGAATGTGCTCAGCAACATCACAGTCTCAGCTCACTGTGAGTGTCTGCAGCAGCAGCAGCAGCAGCGACAAGCTGGCGAGGTGAGGAGTCACTGCCGAGTCACAACGCAGTGACCTCACCGCCCTTCTCACTGCAGACGCCACATTAGTTTCTACTCCCAGACAAAGAGGCGATGACGCAGGAGGTTAAACCAAACTCAGGTCTTTTATTCTTTCTACACATGCTGGACTGCTCCAGAGATTAGACAGGTTCACTCAAAGCCAATGTCAGAAACCTTCAGGATGAAAGCAACACTTCTATTGGCTCAGGGAAGACCTGGACATCATTCGGTGGCTGAGCCAAATAATCAGAGATTTCACTGGACTGAAGCTCCACAAACTACAAGAGCACAAGCTGTTCCGAACATATGTTTTATTATCCACATGCAGGAACGTAAGAATTAAAAAATTGCAAACAACAACAACTACTCAGCACTACAAAATACAATAAATCATTCATTCATATCTTAGTTATGACTAAAAAGGCTGAATCATTTCCATTTAAGCAGTATCAGCAGCATACTGATTCCAAGCTCCATTCAGAACAAACCAGCCCCCACATTACTACAACTCATCTCTACATCAAAGTTTCCTTCAATCAATAACTGGACACTTTTCTCCATAAACTCTGGTGCACACTGAGAGGAATTGAACCACCTAATTAAGGACAAAAAGGTCACTGCTATTTTGCAATTTATCATTTCGCCAGAAGAAAGGGAATCATTAGTGGCTGCAGGCAGCCTTTCATGCTGAGGAGCATCTGTTGGTGGACAAATAGATAACTGGTTATGGAGGGAACACTTGTGTCTGCCTCCTGATTGCCTGATAAATATTGCATGGTGTTTATTTGACAGTATAGTGTCATATTCAGAGCTGAGCTATAGCGCGGAATCCATTGTATATGAAAGCGCAGTCATTTTTGAGCTAAAGCCAAACCCAGAAAAATACAAAATCCTGTTCAAGGTAAGGATGCGTTTTATTTGGTTGCCTGTTGCTAATCATCAGGGTCAGAGAGTGAGTGAGGGAGTCAACTAACATGGCAACACCTCTTCAAACAGAAATGACATATAGTGTGTTTAGGTGGCAATTGTGCACACTAAAATATTCTCTAAGTGTCAGTAATCAGTATTTTTGAGTGATCTCATGAATTACATACATACTTTGATGTAAAAGCAGCATGTTAGCTTCAAGTGTAAAACCCACTAAGGTCACCAGATGGAGAAGCTCCTGCAAACTGCAGTTGTGACTTTTAGCCATTGTTAAGCTAGTTTTTTTGGTTTTTCATTCACAGAATGAACAATTTGCTTCATTATCACTCTCAGCAGCTTTGAGTTTGGCAGCCGTAGGTAGGCGTGGCTTTTCTGGGCGAAAAAGTTATAAAATTCATAATAAGCTAGCTGCTAAGAACCTAACAGCAAACAAAGCAAGCTGCTAGCTAACGGAAATAATGAAGCTTCTTGCAGCAGAAGAGTCAAATATTTTCTTTAAAATATGCTTGAAAGCAAAAACAGAGCATTAATTAGACAAATATTAACTTACATTTACCAGGTGGCCGGAAACATGTCTCAAGATGAATTCTAATGTTGTCTAATATCTGCGAGATGTGTTGACATTGGCTAGCTTGATGATGAAGATTGATGTGGGGTTCAAGGACAGTCACAAACATTTTCAGTAGGGTTAGTACTTAAATGAGTTGTCAAAATTAGTTTTGATTATAAAACAAAGTTATTAAATAAAGAAAATAAACTGCCTGTTATTTTAGGCAAAGTACACAAGCTGAGTTCAGAATTGTTCTATAGCTTAAAACAAATAAGTTTTTTTTATTTATCAGTGAGATATTTCCTAATAAGGGGGCACCCGCCTCAAAATGCGAGTGAATTGACCTAATAATCCTCCGTGTCCCTCGGTTACAATCATGTAATGGACACCCCCACCCTCCCCGCCCCCCTCCCCTGATGAAACGCTCAGCGGAGGAGTGACTGGGCTGTGGGCTGCAGAGACATGGCTGAGGGAATCCCTGCACAAACCTGCTGCTGTACATCACCAGGCTGTCAAACCATTCAGATCAGCCTGCCAAGGCAAGACACTGCGCTAAAAAAAACATCAAGCCCCGTCTTATCTGAGCAACAATCACAATAATAATGATAATAATAATACTACGAAAAAGATGATCTTCATTGTGTGAATCTGCTTATTTCTCCTCAAGCGCAGCCAGCAGCAGGTAACCCCCTCACGCGGAGGCAAAGACTGGAAGCAAAACGTGGGAACGATGCTGACAATAAATGCGCACATATTTAAATTTTTACCTGAGCGGTTCTCAGTGTGGAGCAAGTGTAGGCTGATGAACCTTCTTTTTCTTCTTCTTCTTCTTGTGATGCTGCTTCTTCTTCTACTGCGCTCAGGTCCACGGTCCTCCTCAGCCTCCCAGCCAAACCCCCCACCTCTCTCTCTCTCTCTCTCTCTCTCTCTCTCTCTTTCTCTCTCTCTCTCTCTTCACAATGCATGCCGGGAACGTGAGGGGTGTAGTGGATTCATTACCGCAGTCAGTCCATGGAGCTTATTGGTTGACAGGAAAATTGAGGGTGTATGTCTCACTAAAGCAAAAGGAAATCAAAAAGTGGAGCAGGAATATATAAAACAACAATATAAAATAATAATCTAATATTTAATGTCATATTTTGTTCTATAACTTGCTTATTCATAAAAAATGTAATAAACATGCATGTAATAGTTCTTAATATCATACACAAAAATACAGATACCATTCTTAAATTATACATAAGTATATTTCAGTAAATTAATATTTTTTAATTTTCTAAGAATTAAGTATCCTAATTTATGATGCTGCAAGTGTCTTGGTGTTTATATCCTGAATAAAACAAGGATACCACAACAATTGTACTATGTAAAAATATATATAAACCAAACATGACTGATGACTTGAAGGTGAAATGAATTAGATATTTGCCAGATTTGTCAGCAGAGATAAATATTTCATGAGAACAGTATGGCACAGCAGAACATGTCAACCCACAGCTGTCACTGATGTAACAGAGTGTAATAACAACATCATTAATCTCTTTTCACCTACAGTCTGTAGCCATGGCACCACTGAGTTGCTTCTGAGTGTTTGCGGATCTGAAAGAGTGTCTTTGTGGGTTCAAAAGCTACTGCTTTCAAACTGCAGACTGATGACAAAACTGTATACTTTGTCATTTGTTTTGGGGGTTTTTGCTAGTTTTTTTGGTCATATGTTTCATTTCAGACATCTAGTGGGTGTCTAATTAATAATCCACGACAGTCAACATAGAAGACAACAGAATCAGAGGCTTAAAGCTGGATTAAGAAAACTTTTCATTGTGTGAATTCACGTACATATCCTGTGTTGTGTTGGAGCTAGTTAAACTTTAATGAGAAGCTGTGGTCCAGCTTCCGGCCCTCTGGAGGTGAACGGCACATTCATAGATGCTGCAATGGCAACTAATTAATTCCATTTTTAATGTAACAGTGCCCTGTGATGAGCAGACCACATGTTCAGGGCTTACCTGTCCCTCACATATTAGCTGGATTTCCAGAAGGTCAATAATCCTTCAAAGGATAAGTGGTTATAGATGTAAAGAAAGTGTAAACCTTCATCAGGTGTGGAGATGGATATTGAAAGACAAATACATAAACCTGAGTCAAAATCACTTTTTGTCAGTGGCTGCATCATTTTAGCTTCAGTTCTCTCTTAGGGCGTTTCGGCTATGATGCATGACGTAACAAACTCTGCATGTAGGCTATGTGTTAAAAAAAGAGGTAAGAACTGAGACACAGGCTGCACCCCAAGGTGCAGTAGAGATGATGTCATAAGATTATATTAACACACATACTCATACAGCAGCTGCAGAAAAAATGAAAAACTTTAAAACTTAGATGTGGGAACATCCTTGTAAGATTGGAAATTTCTACTTCACAGCAGAAGTTTTACCCATATGACATCAAGGCAGGACAGATTTATTATAATATTGCTTTTTAAAGAATAAGTGTATATCAGCTAAAGTGGAAGTAAAAGTAGAAAAGAAAAACTATGAAAAAATAAAATATAAATATTAAAATGTGGGTAGTTATTAATTATTATTATTATAATGTTTTGTCATTTCTGAATAGTTGCACAATAAAAAATTTGCATCCACAGAATGTTTAAGTAACATTCCAGAAACTCAACAAAACTTCTCCTGCGAGCATCCAAACAAAGATCTGACTCACTTCCACTCACAGCAGGATTTTGCCGCTCTAGCATTCTTCTGGAAGAAAATCACCTTGACTCAGCAGAAACACACACACACCAAAAACACCAGGAGGGGTGCACACAAACAAAAGGGGAGGAATCATATTTAATTCATAAGCAATTGAAATGCAGAAAAAACAGCTTTTCTGATGTGCTGAGGCCTGGAAGCTCCATGCAGCCAACTCTGAAGGATCTGCTCTGTCTACCAGGAAGAGACACAGCAGCCGCCACAGGCACACATCAGACAGGAAGTGGCTGCTACGGCTGGTTAATGTCAGTGGATATTTACTGTCACTGGGTGGGATGTTGCATCCTGCAGGGCACAGCTGCATTTCCCATAGGACAGCTCTATCTTAATGGGTAGCAAACGCATAATGAAGCACGAGGGCGGAGAAATGGATACACAGTGTTGGTGACAGCTAAATCTGTTTTCTCCCTGGGAATTGTCTCTTTGTAAT
This sequence comes from Acanthurus tractus, assembly GCA_029783725.1. Lineage (NCBI taxonomy): Eukaryota > Metazoa > Chordata > Actinopteri > Acanthuriformes > Acanthuridae > Acanthurus > Acanthurus tractus. The sequence continues at coordinate 5,250,585 of JAQNCA010000018.1, forward strand.
TTACTGTATCTTCGAAGCTGTTGGTCTTTTTTCCACAGAAAAAAAAAGTGTGCATAATTTTTAAACCAAAGGGTATGAATGTTCATCTATCACACAGCAGGGATCCCTTGGGATAAAATCCTCAAGCCCTTTAGTCCCTCACCATCAACCTTTAACTATCCACCAGTGCAGGTGAATCATCTCATATTAGTTTGGTTATCAGTATTATAATTGATTTTATAACATTTTGTGAATCAGGTTCCCAACTTTCTTACTCTATCAATTTAAGTGCTTTTACATGGGTACGTTTTCTGAAATGAGGAGGAGTTCCCCAGCTAACTAAACTCAGACTTGTTGTTTATTTAAATTTCTAGATGATACAGAGCAACTATAGCATGTATCTGAATTATTTTTATGAACATCTTAGCAATGTAAGTTTAATAGGTACTCTTAAGCTGTTTTTGGTCTCTATCAACTCTCTAGGTAAATTTCTGACTCTGTAGCTGCTAAATGCTTTGCTAGTTTACCAGATACTTGCTAGCTTTGTCTGACATTTGGTGTTGACCAGATAGTGTGCTGTACGGTCAGTCAGAGCTTGTTGACTGAACACTTCAAAGCCACAAAGGTCCTGATGTTAAGAAAGTGAATTTATTCATCAAAAAGGTCAGAGTGCCAAGGTTTAACATAATCCAATCTACCAATGCAAACATTATCCGTTCACACTGCATTTTAGTCAGAATGCAACAGGAAGCTGCTGCTAGTTTACATATACATACACTTTGTGTGTATGTGTAATCATTGGGGGGGCTGATCTGAAGCCTAATATCTAGGGTCACATAGAAATATGAACCAGAAAACAAAATACAGCTTCAGATAATTAAAATATGT